>CM029012.1:271469656-271559820 GCA_016801055.1 Panax notoginseng
TCCACTTGCTGAGATATATCTACGAGCACTACCTATATAATCTTGGTGTTTCTTTGAAGTATAATTCTCAATAGAGACAATTGAGAGATAACGATAAGTCGAGAGAGAAGACTCACATTGAAAAGAATATGATAATAATCTTCTCGTTTTTCTTTGGGGTATATTGGGTCAAACCAGGATAATTATGTGGCCATATGATATCTATCAAACCTAGAAGCATGGCCTCCCATGTACAAAGTTTTCCTTGAGCACTTCCCAAAAATTCTAATTTCTAAAACAGTTTTTTGACTATACCTTTATGTAATGTGTCATTGTGACGTGCTATCCAAGGTTGGGACATGAGTCACAGTTGGTATATATTTATACCCCAAACTCATAGCATATGTGTTGTTTTATTTTACACGACAATTGTTGTAATAAAGTTGTAGTTGTTATCTGTACCATGTATTTGGCGACTCAAAATGGGTTGGATGGAATGGACCTATTTTGGGGGCGTTACATTTGGTATCAGAGCTTAGGGATATGATCTCTGGCGGAGATCGGGGATAGAACTAGGAGGGGAGAGACGAGTAAATCCTTCGCTAGTGTGTCCTACCTAAGCTTAATTGTTGGTCGGTCATAATATAGGGATATTATGTGATATGTTAATTTGTTAAATTAACCCTTGTTTTATGGCAGTATTTGAGAATGTCGACTGAGAATGTTAACAATGGAGTGAATGAGATCGTGGAAACACTTCTAATCACCAACCAGGATAATGTGATGTCAGGCGAAGAAGGAATTAGAGATATCCACGTGGTGAGTGAAGAATTGATAGTTGCACCCGAGATAGTCGCAGAAGTAACAGCCGAGAGTGAGGAAGAAGAGGAAGAAGAGGTACCTGAGGAGAGTTTATTAGAGGTATTATATGATCAAAATGTAAAATTAAAAAAAATCGTATTCATGAGTTAGAAGAGCAGGCTGAAGAACGACAGACGGTCGTGAGCAAAAGGATGCAACAATTCAAGCTTGTATTACCCGATATGTGATGCTTGAACAGAAGCACTCTTTGGCAGAGTATAAGATGATAAAGCTAGAATCTGAGCTGAAAGAAGCAATAACGGAACGAGTGAGAATGAGTGATGCATGGGTAAAAGCCGCACGACGCGTTGATATTGTGGAAAGAGATGCCTGATCTAATAAGAGAAGATTTAACGATAACGGGAAGACATCGGCAACATCACCAGCACCAACAACAACAATTCTAGGGGGGGAGAACGACCGCCAGTTAGATGCTACAGATGCGGAGATGAGGGACATATAAGGTCAAATTGTTCAAAGCCTTCCAAGGTATGTTTTAGTTGTGGAAAAGACGGTCACATAGCTCGATTTTGTCCTGCAGCGAAATAAAGTCCAGCTGGGACGGCGGCACCAAAGGTGGATACAGACAAAATAAAATCGATGGTTTCAGGAAGAGCGTTTTTCGTGACTGGTCAGAATGCGAGGAACCCGAACGAAGTTAGCACGGGGTTAGTTAATTATAAATTTTGTGAAGTCTATACCTTATTAGATACCGGTTCTACCCATTCATTTATTTCTCCTGCTTATACTCAACGTTTAAACTTGACTCCGGAGAAAATTAGACTTTGACTTATCTGTTGAAACTCCGTTAGGAGCAACTTTCGTTACATCCACTGTTTATAAATCTTGTTTGATTCAGTTAGCACCATCACATTGCCTGTTGATCTTATCTCTTTAAAGATACTTGCTTTTGATGTGATTTTAGAAATTGATTGGTTAACTACTCATCATGCCAAAATTGATTGCTTTCGTAAAGTTGTTAGTTTTCATATTCCTAAGCAACCTGTTATTCAAATTCAAGCAATCAAACCATTGAAGTCAAACTCTTTCATATCAAGCCGTAAAGTCATTCGTTTATTGAAAAACGGATGTCAAGCTTTCTTAGCCCATGTCATGGACTTGAACAAAAAATACGTCAGATTTGAGTGATATTTTGTTATTTGTTTCCTGACGTATTTTCTGAAGAATTTCTTGGCTTACTCCCAAAGCGTGAATTGAATTTTGTATCGACTTTGAACCCGGTACAAAACCCATTTCTAAAAATCTCATATTGAATGGCTCCTATTGAACTTCAGGAGTTAAAAACCTAACTGTAGAAGTTTGTACCCGAGCCTTTATCTGGTGACTTCCTTTGTGGAATGCACTGAAGCCAGACTCTCCGTAGGGGATGCCATATTCGTATGGTAGTAAACTGATAGGTGTCATTGTGACGTGCTATCCAAGATTGGGATATGAGTCACAGTTGAGAGCAAACCTAAGTCAGTAATCGAAATACGTAGCTTTCTAGGCTTAGCTGGTTACTATCGGAGATTCGTAAAAGAATTTTCTCGAATCGCTACTCCATTAACTCAGCTGACTCGAAAAGATACAAACTTCGAATGGACCGAGGAATGCGAGAAGAGCTTCCAAGAATTCAACATGCGACACCGACGTTGGCTCGAGCTGTTGAAAGATTTCGATCACACCATCCAATACCATCCTGAAAATGGGAAAGCGGTAGCTGACGCATTGAGTAGAAGATCGTATGCGAGTACGAGTGCGATATTGTTGAACACAAAGACTTATTTTGTATAAAATATAAATGATAGAGATAGAGTTAATGACTCTAGGGACCCACGTGATGATATGCGAGTAAAATCGACTTTAATCGATAACGTTAAAGCCGCTCAAGCTACAGACCTGGATCTGATGAATATAAAGAAGAAGGTGCAAGAATGTGTTATTCTAGAAGTAAGAGTCGATGAAGAGAAGAAATCTCAAGCCTTCGATTTATTTGAAATCCTCGATCGAGTAGGAACTGTGGCCTATAGACTCGCCTTAACGCTAAGTATGTCACGTGTTCATAACGTTATTCACGTACCGATGTTACGTAAATATGTGAACGACCCGAACCACGTTATTGAGTTAGAACCGAACGAGATAGCCGAAGACTTAACGTACGAGGAGGTACCTGTCAAGATCTTGGATAGGAAGGAGCATGTCCTACGCACGAAGGTCTTACCACAAGTTAAAGTTTTGTGGAGAAACCATGCTATTGAGGAAATGACCTGGGAGTTGGAAACGGAAATAAAAGCGAGGTATCCTCATCTTTTCGAAACACCAGGTACGTATGTCAATTTCGAGGACGAAATTTCATAAGGAGGGGAGGTTGTAAGACCCCAAATTATTAATAAATGAAATTTAAATTCCTCTATTTATTATTTGAAATAGTAAGGGTTGATTTGATTAATGTGGTTAGTTATGGGTAAAATGCGCAAATATTTCAAATAAGCAAGTGGTCCTAAAATATTCATTGTTGTCGGGGAATATTTGTTTGGTCGTGCAATATTCTTGTTGTCGGGGAATATTCGTACGACGGCGCAGCCTTGTGTGAGCCCCATAACGGAAAGCGATTGGATGAAGAAAACGACAAAAATAAGTTGTTTATAAATAACGGCGTAGTTGTTACCGTTAATACTGTTGGAATACTCGGTGTTTAAAACGCAGTAATACGCGTTGTTGCACACTAGCACACGGTATTGCACCAATTATTGATTCTTATGTAAGAAGGTACTACTCAATAATTGTTACAGTAATTATTGTTCAATATTGTATTTTATTGATTCAATAATTACTGCGTTGATATTTTATATTACTGTTGTTTTAATAATTGTCACTACACAGTATTTTCTATTATCGGAACAATAATTCATATTATCTAAATAATATTATTAGATAATATTATTGGTAATGTCTAGAAAGTTCTGTCTAAGGAGAGGTTTGGTTATCTAATTGCGCGCCAGTAAGGAGAGATCCTTATTGGAAAGCCCCCTCTTTCCTGGGAACGGCCTGGTTGCCAGTACTGTGATTCTGTAATATTATTTGTGTATAATTAATTATTGATTTATATGATGAGGAAAATAGTGATTTTTATGTGGATATAGATGGAGAAAATTTTAATGTGACAATTGTTGAAAATTAATCTTTTTCTGATAAAATAATTCATTTAAATATATTATTTTAATAATATATTGATGGTGGTATTTTTACAATGAATGTGGGATATATGAGTATATGAGGAGGAAGAGTATTTTTGTGGCATTAAATGATTAACACATGTTTTCTGTGTTGGTGGACATAATTCTTGACCGAAAATTTATTATTGACTGTAAAATCGCCCGTTTATGAATTTCGGTCAATTTCTGTTTGGAATTTGGAAAAACTTTCTTCTGCAAAGTTGTATAGAATTGAATTTCCTATAAAAACTCGCGAGATTTGAATTTTTTGATAAAAAGGCTATTTGTTATGAATTATTGAAGTTCTGAAGTTCCGAAATAATTGGTTTTTGAAAGTTTTAATTATTCTTATTTACAAAATCGTTTTTTTTGCTTGGTGGGCTGCATTAAACATGTGCAATGAGCTGAATTCAGATCTCCCAAGGTGGGCTTGACAATTTTATAAATATAATATTGTTATATTTAATTTTCTGCTTTGGTGTTCTAAGCATTTTCCTATAAATAGGGTGCTTAGGTTAGAATTGAAATCACACCAGAAACACAAATTTCTCTCTATTTCTCTCTCTATATCGAGCGTATTCTTGTGAGTATTTGATACTTTGAGTGTTGCTATACGGTGCAAGTTTCCTTCAGTACTATATCTAGTATTCCAGTCAGAAGTACCGTATTTCCGAGGTAAGGGATAGTAAGGGATAGTAAGGGATGTTATTTCTTCTTTAATGATATTATTTTCTTCAATATCATTATGCTGAAGTATTGATATGAACTTTTTATCAAATTTAGAACTTTTCATGTCGGGGTTACTATTCACGAGTTACTATTCATGAGTTTAGTATTTACGAGTTACTATTCATGAGTTACTATTCACGAGTTACTATTCACGAGTTACTATTCGCGAGTTACTATTCATGAGTTACTATTCACGAGTTACTATTCATGGGTTACTATTCACGAGTTACTATTCATGACAAAATTAGTTTCTTTTTCTAACCAAATTATAGTTGATTTATGAATATTACTCTTGAGATTAAAACTATATGTTGATCATATTATTTTTTTTATCATATATAACATTTTTATAACCCTAATGATGATATTTCTCTTTGACTTGAGTGTAAGATGGGTAGATTATTGGTATGATCATGACTAGGGTTCTCTTTGTCCAGTAGTGAAAAGTTGAATTGTGACTGGTATGATTGTGACGCCCCCAAAATAGGTATACAACACCCATTCTTAGTCGCCAAAATACATGATACATAAACAACTACATCTTTATTATTACAACACAAGAACTGTGAGTTTAAATACAAATATTGTCATTTAGACAATATCCACACTCAAATAAGTCCTCATTACAATTATTGATACATTATTTCACAAAAATGGTGAGGACTACTAAAGTAACTTCTAGAACCATCATTCCATACCCCGACTAGTACTCGTTACATTCTCGCCTCCTGAGAAAAATGGAACAAAAAGGAAAAGGGTGAGCTCAACTAGCCCAGTAAAGAACATTATGACTAAGATAATACAGAACAAATTATCGTTAGTCTTCAACAGGGAAAAATCTAATAGAATACAATAGACAACAAGTTTTAAATCAATAACTGCAGCGGAAACAGCAAACCATTAGAAGAGTCAAGTAGAGAATGAGTTCTACTATCTTCTAAGATTTAAAAGTCCATCATCAATATTTTATCCCTGTAACAACAATCAATAACCATCTTTAATCAAATATTCATCTTTGCACTACAGGCCAAAGATATTCATTTGTATCACCAGTCGGTCATGCTCATCTCAACACCTGTTCATCTTTGCACTACGGGCCAAAGATATTCATCAGTTAATCATTCATCTTTGCACTACGGGCCAAAGATATTCAGTAATATCATCATTTAGGACTGAGGATGATGAAAAATATCTTAAAGAAAACGAATCCAGTGAAACAAAATAACAAATATTAAAGATTCGTATTTCGATTTATCCATGTCCAAAAATACCTTATAATTATTCATAGTGAAGTAGAATTCAAGAATGATCAAAACATGGATACAATCAAAGCTAGTACCCAGAATAGATATTTTGGACGAAAAGAAGAAAATTTTATTTTTCGGTGAATAGTAACTCGTGAATAGTAACTCGTGAATAGTAACTCATGAATAGTAACCCCGACGTGAAAAGTTCCAAATTTGATAAAAATTTCCAACCAATATTTCGGCATAATGATATTGAAGAAATAATATCATTTTTGAATAAAATAACATCCCTTACCTCGTAAAGACAGTACTTCTGGTCGGAATACCGGTATAAGACTGAAAGACACTTGCTCTGATGAATAGAAACTCTCAAAGTATCTAAATACTCACAAAATACACTCAATAATCTAGAGAGAGAAAGAGAGAAAACTTGTTTCTGGTGTGATTTTCAATTCTAACTTAGCCCTCTATTTATAGGAAAATGTTAGCACGCCGAAGCAGACTTAACCTGCAACCTTATGGCTTTACCTGCTACTATTCCCACCCACCATATTTGAATAAAAATCTCAGCACATTTCTTCACCAACCAAGAGTGGGGCCCACCAATTCTAAAATTTTCTACCAAAATGATTAACTCCGAAAATTCAACAATTTCTGAACCAGTCATCTCGTAAAATTCATAATAAATCATACATTCATTTTTTAACGGTTCAAAATTTGTGGACATATACTCAACTTATATATGTATAACATATCCAAAAATTACCACGATCCAACGGTCGGATTAAAAATTATAACCCCCGCAAAATATCTCAAAAACCCTGATTTTTAATACCTCCATTCTGACAAAAATACTGATAAAAACCTCAACATTAACTCCTTCATTTTTAACCACAAAAATATATCCCTCATTTATATCCACAAAAATAAATATTTCCTTATCATATGAATCAATAATTAATTATTCACAAATAATATTACAGAATCACATTTATGACAACCAGACCGTTCCCAGGAAAGAGGAGGCTTTCCAATAAGGATTTCTCCTTACTGGCGCGCAATTAGATGACCAAACCTCTCCTTAGACAGAACTTTCTAGACATTGCCAATAATGTTATCTAATAATATTATTCAAATAATATGAATTATTGATCTGATAATGGGAAATACTGTGTAGTGACAATTATTGAAACAACAGTAATATAAAATATCAACGCAGCAATTATTGAATCAATAAAATAAAATACTGAACAGTAATTACTGTAACCATTATTGAGTAGTGCCTTCTTACGTAAGAATCAATAATTGGTGCAATACAGTGTGCTACTGTGTAACAACGCGTATTACTGTGTTTTAACCACCGGGTATTCCAACAGTATTAACGGTAACAACTACGCCGTTTATTAATAAACAACATATACTTGTCGTTTTCTTCATCCAATCGCTTTCCGTTATGGGGCCCACAAAAGACTGCGCCGTCGTACGAATATTCCCCGACAGGAAGAATATTCTACGACCAAACGAATATTTCCCGACAACAATGAATATTTTATAACCACCTGCTTATTTAAAATATTTGCGCATTTTACCCATAACTAACCTCATTAATCAATTTAACACTTACTATTTCAAAATAATAAATAGAGGGAATTTAAATTTTATTTATTAATAATTTGGGGTCTTACAATGATCATGACCATTGAATTTATAATTGAATATCTTTAGCTTAAGTGCAAAGGTGAAATGATCAACATGGTTATAATTATTGGTTATATAAATTCTGAAATGATTATATATTTCTTTGAGATAATAATATATTTAGCCTGTAGTGCAAATATGAACTATTGAGGAATATCTATGGCCTGTAGTGCAAAGATGTGTTGTTGATGAATATCTTTGGCCCGTAGTGCAAAGATGACTTGTTGTTGAATATCTTTGGCATGTAGTGTAAAGATGAATTGTTGATGAATATATTTGGCCCGTAGTGCAAAGATGAAATTATTAGTATGATTATGAACAGGAACTGTGATTTGGTATAACCATGATATTTGATGTTTCAGGTAAAGACAGGTGATGAAAATTATCTTCGTCTTGGATGTGAAATTTAGAATCACAATTATGATTATGAGTTATTTATATGATTGTGGACAGGAACTGTTGATTGATGTTATAGGGATAAAACATTGTTGGTGGACTTTTAACATGGAGAAGATAATAGACTTTATGGTCTATTTGACTCTTCTAATGGATTGCTCGTTCCGCTGCAACTATGGTTGAAAGTTTTATCATCTACCATATGTTCTAAATCTCTGATTTATTACTGTTGAAGACTATTGATAATTTATCTTTAGTCATGATATTTTTTTACTGAGCTAGTTGTGCTCACCCTTTTGCTTCACAATTCCTTTCAGGTAATAAGAGTGTAGCTGGGTCGAGCGAGGGTAACAGAAAAATAGAACGGTGGTCTCTAGCTGTGGAGGTTCTCCCGAAGCAGTATAGAAAAGTTCATTTAGTAGTTATATTTGGTAAATCATCTAGGGTGAAGCGAACCCAACGTTGGAAGGGTGTTTTGCCACTATCATACAAGATGTCTAACGACACACAACCTCGAGTCATCATAAGACATGGTTGTGCACATCCACTTACTGAGTATATCTACGAGCACTACCTATATAATCTTGGTATTTCTTTGAAGTATAATTCTCAATTAGAGACAGTTGAGATAACGATAAGTCGAGAGAAGACTCACCATTAGAAAGAATATGATAGTAATCTTCTCGTTTTTCTTTGGGGTATATTGGGTCAACCAAGGATAATTATGTGGCCATATGATATCTATCACAACCTAGAAGCATGACCTCCCATGTACAAAGGTTTCCTTGAGCACTTCCCAAAAATTCTAATTTCTAAAACAGTTTTTGACTATACCTTTATGTAATGTGTCATTGTGACGTGCTATCCAAGGTTGGGACATGAGTCACAGTTGGTATATATTTGTACCCAAACTCATAGCATATGTGTTGTTGTATTTTACACGACAATTGTTGTAATAAAGTTGTAGTTGTTATCTGTACCATGTATTTGGCGACTCAAAATGGCTTGGATGAAATGGACCTATTTTGGGGGCGTTACATGGACCGCACAACTGAATTATTGTCGGATTGAGAAAACGACAAAAATATTTTATTAAAAATAACGGCGGAAGTTTTACCATTGATACTGTTGAACTACTCGGTAGTAAAAGTATAGTAATACGTGTGGTTGCATAGTAGCACACGGTATTGATTATTAATGCTTATGTAAAAAGTTACTCAGTTTGATTCAATTATTATCAATTAATAATATGAATTATTTAGCGATAATGAAGTTTTGTTTTATTCGTATTATTAACGTAATAAAACAGAAACATATTTTTATATAAAATAAAATACTTTATTAAAGTTATTCTATAAATAAAATAGATTATATTTTATTTAAAAAAATTTTCTTTAAATATGGACCGTCAGATTAAAGTAATCAATCTGGACCGTTCATGGATTAGTTACTATGCATTCTATTTTTCTATAAATAGCAGCTCATTCCTTCATTATTACTTACGAATTCACTAAACTCTAGAGAGAAAAACTATAGAGAGAAACTATAGAGAGAGAGAAGAAAAGTATTCTGGTACTTAACTACTTCCTTATTTTAGTTCTTCTTTAAAACGGTAAGGGATGTTATTCTTTCTTATTCATGAAGAGAATTTTTGTTATTCCATTTCTTATTATTCTGTTGGAATAACCTGTATACGCCGTCTACCCTATACTTGGTGACATTCTTCTATTATTCTGTTGGAACATCTTGTCTGTGTGTTTTATACCGGACCTGATTCCGTTTTTATTATTATTCTGTTGGAACATCCTGTCTGTGTGTTTTACACCGGACCTGGTTCCGTCTTGTTATTATTCTGTTGGAACATCCTGTTTGTGTGTTTTACACCGGACCTGGTTCCATTATTTATTATTCTTTCGGAATATCTTGTCTGTACGTTTACGCCGGACCTGGTTCCATTATTTATTATTCTGTTAGAATAATTTGTCTGTGCGATCTATCGCATGCCGGGTGATTTTTTTTGTTATTCCATTCTTTATTATACTCAGTTGGTTAAGTTTTAACTTCTATACTCCATAAAATTAGTGGAATATCCTTAAAAATTGCGTTTCATCCAATATCTTTTCATAAAAATGTTATTCTAATCATTATTGAATTTTACTCCACAAAGCAGTATCATGTTGATAATTTGGACGTTGTTAATTCTTGGATAAATTAATTCTTGAACGTGTTTTATTGAATTCTTATATCATTGTCATCATCTTCATGTTTATAAAATGTTGAAAGTTATCTGTGGCCTGTAGTGCATAGATGGACTTGGTATGATTATGACCAGGGATTATTCGGTATAATCATGACCGTAATGTTACAAATGATGTGGTAAAAGTCCTCATTGGCCCGTAGTGCATTGATGGACAGTTGTTGGCATGATCATGACCATTAATGAATACACGAATATCCTTGGCCGTAGTGCAAGGGTGATTCGATGATATGAGTTATTTTATTAAGCTGAGTCCCAGCGATAACAGTCTTGAAAAACCTTTTAAATTATAGAAGATAGTAGATTTTATTTTCTACTTGACTCTTTTAATGGATTGCTTGTTCCGCTGCAGTTAAACTTAATATTAGTTATATTTTATCAGTTTAAAACTGTTGAAGACTAATGATAATTTATTCTGCATTATCTTAGTCATAATATTTCTTACTGGGCTAGTTGAGCTCACCCTTTCTTTCACTGTTCTCTTCAGAAAATGAGAATATAGCTGGGACGAGTCGGGGAACGGAGTGATGGTCCAAAGGATAACATTAGTAGTCCTCATTATTCTGTGAAATAGTGTGGTAATAATTGTAATAAGGACTCCTTTTGAGTATGGATACTCTCTAGTAGACAATATTTGTATTCAAACTCACAGTTATGTTTTGTCGTATTGTACATGACAGTTGTATTAGTAAGTTGTATTTGAATTCTGTACCATGTATCTGGCGACCCAAGATGCGTGATGTATACCTAATTTTGGAGGCGTCACAACACTTATTCTTATAAGACCGTGGATAGGAGAGACAAGGGCGGAGCCTATCATATCAAACAAAAGGGTTTCTCGAATAATATAATATTAAAAATATTAATTTGTACTTATAAAGATAACGATTCGCCTATTTATAACCTTAAAGATATTTACAAATTTACGTCAATTTAAAAAAATTAAATTATATCTTTAATTTTAAAACATAATATTTGTCACTTCAATGCTATCAATGTCACGGCATCATTTAAAGTAAATCTTTCTATGCATGCGTATGAAAATTGTTTGAATACGCAAATAATAGTATCCCAATCAAATCCAAACCTCACCTTAATTTCTATTCCACACCAAGCAACTTTTTATTGCTTTTGATTAGGTATTATTGGGGCAACAAATTAATTAAGGGATAAATTTATTATGACCCAAATGAAGATGTCCGAAGCTAGCAGAAAAGCAGAAAGCAGAATCAGCCGTTGGGCTAAAGCTCCGATTAGAGCCCTGGTCAGGGCCAGAGACTTGTATGTCAGTAGCATGAATAGCTGCGCCGGACATGTCACTTACGGCGGCGGTGTCTATGGCTGTCCCACAACATATGTCACCACTTTACCAAAGAGCTTCAGTGTTAAATCAACCACAAGCGATGAAGATTTTAGAGAGCTTCTTAAGGTTGCTTCAACTAGAAGTCTGAGAGATGAGATTGACTTGGAGTTTCTCCGGATCCGGCGACAACGGTCCACCGGAGCGGCCAAAGTCGTGCCTCGAAGTCAGAGCGTCAGTATTGGAAGGATTGGTGAAGATAATACAGTGATTTTGGAGATAATCGGGATATAAAATTACTTGATCATTTGTTTCCAAGAAGCAAAAGCTATGTTAGCTGGATTTAGTGATGATGGGATGTTGTAAAACAAAATTTGACAAGTCATTAGGACGTCTCATCTGAATTAACTTAACTACTCTCTTCCTTAATTTTGAGCTTTCAAGTATGTTAATAGTGCCTGCCTGCTGAATTTTGGGTTACTTTTATTATTTAGCTTGTCAACTTCTGTATAATTATAAGAAAATTATCCAATCCTACGTGTTTGCGAGCTGTTTATGGCATCAAGTAGAGAGAATAATTCATATGAATTTCATAAAACTTATCAACAATATATCAACGCCGCGCGCAGTCATATTCTTTTGGGCGTGCACGGAACCTCCAACGAGCCTCTTATTTTTCTCTTTTCCAACCAAGTCAACTCATGTTTGAATTAGAATTGTGAAACTTATTAATGCATAGAATTTAAGATAACTCTATTTATTACACATCTTTCTAATAAATTTATCATTAATATTTAGCCACGTATTTAACAATTAAATAATCTACATAAAACATTCACAATATATCATTTTCCTTTCAATTATTAGTTGTGTTGGGTTATTTCCTCCTATGTGGGTAGGCCCGATTAGTCTATTGATCCATATGAATGATATAACATATGTTTCAGGAAAAATAGAAAAAAAAAAGGGTTAATTACATATTATAGTACATTTTTAAAAGTAATTACAAAAATCATACATTCATAAAATAATTACAAAAATATGACATTTCATCGTATATATTTACAATACTAATACAATTAAAAGTCCTTAATTTAAGGGATTAATATTAATGGGGCAAATGTCTGTTTTTTAAAACGCGTGATAACCGCCATCTATTATCTGTGCAGGACTCTTCCGCCCTAACTACTTCCCTCTCTCTGCTCAAAACCACTCATCGTCTTTCTCTTCTGCCGCCGCAACACCACAGAGCATCGATAAGAGTGGTGACATATGATTGTTGCCACGGATCCTTAGAAAGCTGTTATTCTTTTTCACTAATAATTGAGCAATTTTTGTTTTGTTATATGGTAGATCTACAAAGTTTCTGCAATTGATGTTGAAGCTCTGAAATCTCATTGATGGGACTATTTGAAAAGCGTCTTGCCAGAAAGTTCTTTATCTATGTCCAGGACTATGAGGAAGATGATCCCAAATCTCATGAAGTACTGGATTTGAACAAAATAACAGCACGTGATCTTATTACGTACGTCTCCAGTCTTTTGCTATTAAATTGTCTGCCCAAAG
Organism: Panax notoginseng; assembly: GCA_016801055.1. NCBI lineage: Eukaryota > Viridiplantae > Streptophyta > Magnoliopsida > Apiales > Araliaceae > Panax > Panax notoginseng. The sequence continues at coordinate 271,482,905 of CM029012.1, forward strand.
GAACATGCAAAGGCTGTATCTTCGTGTGAAGTTGAAAGTTTTCTCCACTTTTGTCGCTCCTAACTAAACTGGTTTTGGTGTACATGTTGTTTATGTATCGGTTATCATTAAAACATATTTTGGTTACTATCATATAAATATTTGGTTACTTCTTTAGTATGTTTTTGGTTACTGTTAGTTTCTGATTTGGATTCTATTTTTGTTTCATTGAGTTGGGATTTTGGTTACTATTTTTTGTTATTTTGGTTACCATGTATTTGCTTAGTATATATGGGTTGACTAAACCGTGTTTGGTCTATATGTTGTTAATGTATTGGTTACCATTAATATATGTTTTGGTTACTAACATATAACTGTTTGGTTACTTCATTAGTATATTTTTTGTTACTGTTGGCTTATGATCTGGATACCATTCTTTTTTTCTCAATTAAAATTCTGGTTATTTTTATATGTTGTTTTGGTTCCAATATATTTACTTAGTATACATTGGTTGACTAAACTGGGTTTGGTATACATGTTGTATATGTGTTGGTTACCATTAAAACATGATTTAGTTACTATTATATAACTGTTTGGTTACTATCATATAATTCATTGGTTACTATTATGCTCTTCTAGAAAATTCATTGAAAAGGTTATGGTTAAATGTACATGTGAGAGTATACATGGGTTGCCTAAACTTGATTAGATATACAAGTTGTTTCTGTTTCGGTTACCATTAAAACATGTTCTGGTTACTTTCATATAACTATTTGGTTACTTCATTAATATATTTTTTGTTACTGTTGGCTTATGGTTTGGCTACTATTATTGTGTTCTCAATGTGGGATTTTAGATACTTTTATTTTTTATTCTGGTTAATATGTAATTGTTTAGTATTCATGAATTGCCTAAACTGGGTTTTATTATATGATATTTATGTTTTGGTCACCATTAATATATGTTTTGGTTAGTAACATATAACTGTTTGGTTACTTCATTAGTATATTTTTTGTTACTGTTAACTTATGATTTGGATACCATTCTTTTTTCCTCAATTGAGATTTTGGTTACTTTTATATGTTGTTTTGGTTACAATGTATTTGTTTGGTAAACTGTTTATGATATAAATATTATTTATATCTGGTTACTAATGACTGTGTAAATTTGATTTTTTTTATTTGCAGTTATGGAATCTTTACTATGAGGAATACAATAGAAAATTCATTGGAATATATATTGGTGTGACATGGAAGTCCCCGATATTATTACCAAGAAATTGAACCCAAGACAGTTGAAGAAGTTTAAGACATCATTAGTTTGTGGATGTATTATTTTTGTAAATAATAAATCCAAGTCATAATAAATCATGTATTTGCTTAGTATACATTGATGTATTATTTTTGTAAATTCCTTCAAATATATTCTACAAGGTTTATGTTGTTCTATTTCTACTTCCATTTCCACAAACACATCTTACATGTTCTGGTTACTTTCATATAATTATTTGGTTACTTTTTTATTATGTTTTGGTTACTGTTACCTTATGGTTTGGCTACTATTATTGTGTCCTCAATGTGGAATTTCAGATACTTTCATTTTTTTTATTCTGGTTAATATGTAATTGTTTAGTATATATGGATTGCCTAAACTGGGTTTCATTACATGATATTTCTGTTTCGGTTACCATTAAAACCTGTTTTGGTTACTATCATATAATTATATGTTTACTGTTTTATTATGTTACATTATGGTTACTGTTATTAGTAACCAGATAATTACAAGCTTGTATCAGGACAATCAATTGTTAAATGTACATGTGTGAGTGTCCTATTTATCTACAAACTTGTTAGTAACCAGATAATTATCATAAATAGTTACAAGCTTGTTAGTAACCAGATAATTACAAGCTTGTATCAAGACTGTTATAAGCTTGTAACAAGACTGTTATAAAGCTTGTATATGTTTACTTTATATTGATAAGTCATGATGAAGTCAAAAATTAAAATATTAATCAACATCAATTTTGGTTACTGTACACCATCAAAAATGTTACCAACCATGTGGTTAATGGTTACTAACAGTAAACAATTATATATTCCTGTAAACAATTAAATTTATTGTATTGGTTACTGTCAGTCTCCATTGTCTAACAACTGAATAAACATTATAAAGTAACCAAATCAATATTAGACAGTAACCAAATTACATAACCTTAGTAACCAGAAAATAAACCAAATTTTTACATGCAAATTTGAAGGCCTAAATGATGGAATTTGGCCAAAAAACCATGCAGTTCACCAGCAAAGCTAGTGATTTTTGATCGTTGACCCGTTTCCAATGAAATTAGGCTCCAAAAATACCAAAATCTGACACTCCAAACTTGAAAAAAATTATCAAATTCTCACTGGATCAAATCTTTACATAAACTGACACGCTTACTCTTCAACCGCATCAGTTTGTTACCACCTAAAGAATAACAGTTGTACGACGTTAAGCAATGTAGTCAATAAGGAATCATTAATATAAAACAAACCAGTATAAAACACATTAATATTATTCAATAATCATAACAACGTTATACAGTAACCAAATTTAGATTAGACAGTAACCAACATTTGTTTATTTAGTAACCAGAACATAAACACATTTTCATTGCATTTTATAGTAAAAAACAACCAGTATAATTTATTCGTTACCAACTGAAGGCAGACTTTTATAAGAATGTAACCAATTTGACTAACAAGTAACCATTAATACAAAAAAAAATAAGTAGAAGTGTACATTAATATGCTTCAGCAACCAATAATACAGTAACCAAATTAATCACTGCAGTAATTAAGTTTACATTAGTCAGTAACCAAGTCAGCATGAGTCATTAAATAATATTTTTACACAGCAACCAAGTCAGCATTATAATTTTATATAGTAACCAAATCAGAATTAGTCAATAACCATTATAGTGTTACACAGTAAGCAAGTCAACATTAGTCAGTAACCAATATAATATTACATAGTAACCAATTCAGCAATAGTTAGTAACCAAGTCAGCAATAGTTAGTAACCAAGTCAGTATTAATTAGTAATATTATGTAGTAACCAATTCAGCATTAGTCAGTAACCAAGTCAGCATTAATTAGCAATATTATGCAGTAACCAAGACAACATTAGACAGTATAATGTTACACAGTAACCAATACAAAATAATCAGTAACCAAGCCAACATTAGACAGTAACCAATTTATATAACCTTAGTAACCATAATATAAATCATGTTTTTAAATACATTTTGCAAGCACAACATTCAGCATTCAAACTTTGTGACAATTTTAAGTTCGAAAAACTTAAGAAAGGTAATCAATTTAGTAATTCGTAATAACCATAGGTATATATATGCTTATAAATTTTAAACTCACATACCACAATATTTGTATCGAAGCTGATGTTGATTTTGTATTCAACAATCACTGCAGTAATGTGTTTGGTTACTTAACTTGAAGGTGTTGTTGATTTTGTATGCTATTTTCGATCTTACAGATTCATCGCGACAACAGGTTTCTTCTTCTCTGATTGCGAGTTGCGTCGCGACAAGATGCTTCGTCTTCTTTTGTGTCGCGACAGAAGATTTTCTCTTCTCCGATTGATTTGGCGTTGATCTGTTACTGAGGTATTATATGTCGTCTTCTCCGATCGATTTGTTGTTGCTCTGTTTTTTCTGATCTTCAAGTTGCCTTTTCTTCATTAGCGTGAATATAGGATCGGTCAGTTGAAAATATGAAACTCGGTAACTGACGTGTAGGAACTTAATGACGTGCAAAGATAATATTGAGTTGTTTTATTTTTGTAATTATGTTGTGTGTGTTTTATTTTTGTAATTATTTTCTAATTGTTGTATATTAGTGTTAATGACCCAAAAAAAAAACTAGTAACAAAACGGAGGAGAGAAAATGTAAATAGTGCAGTATTTTCAACTATATAATCTGAAGGTTATTCATGGTCCGATTGGGCTGATTTTTGGTGGGTGACGCCGTAACTTGTTGGTTTTCAATCTGAACGGTGGGATTGAGCATCAGAATCTCCTAGCATCAAAGTTTTCTGTACATTGTTGACGAGAGTTGGTGGAGTGTTTAAATTTTCTCTTGTTATTCTTCTTGTTGAAGATGTATGCCAAGAATATATTATTATTTATGGTTATTGCTAGTTTATGTCTCTAGTTGTTGTTAGAGAGAATGTTGTATTGCCCGTTATTATTGATAATGGAAGATTTGGTGGATTACGGTCCCGTGATTCTTACTCCTCACATCGAAGGGGTTTTCCACGTAAAAATTTGATTATGTTTGCTATCAATTATTAATTGCTTTAATTATTATTTTTATTGGGTTTACACAAGAGGAGAGAATTATATTGTTTCGTTGTGCTGTTAGTGTTGTTTGGTTCGTTTTTCTCCCAACAAGTCATCCGATGCATATAATTCCTTCGTTCAATATTTGATCATACTTTTTAAAGTTAATTTATCATAATTTTAAACTCAAAATTGTTATAAATTCATATAATTTTAATCAATACAATGATGAATATTATAAACTATCTAAAAAATATGACCTATTGTAAGTTTTATTATTTCATAATCTAGTGAGCCATCTCAATTTTGAATTTGAAAATATCTCAAATTGAGTTTCAAAAATAAATAATGATCATATAATTTGAAACGGATGGAGTATTTTTTTATGTACCTAGTTACTTTTTTTTTGATCAAACAATCGATACAAATAATTGAAAAAGTAATCTTTTCAAACAGAATAACAAATAATCAAAAGAAAAAAAATCAATTGATAGAACACCATAAATACTCTTAAAAAATAGTCATATTCCAAAAAGTAATGCTAACAAAATATACAAATGTTGATAGTTCTTTAATACGAACAAGACAAATAAAAAGGGACATCCGGAGTATTATATTGTTATAACTATAGTTATTTAACATAGCTCGTATGATTTACTTTATAATATATAATATACGGCATTTCATAATTAATAATTAATTAAAATATCATTGTTGCACTTGAGGGTATCGTAGCGCCCATAGTCGCTTAACCACTTTCACATAAGTAATAGTAGATGATTGTATCTTGATTTATTAGATCCCTAGATATCAAAAGATACAGAGCTCTAAAATTCCATTACCCTTAATCCTAATGATGTCAGCAAGGTCAATAACTGTAACCCTTCTGAAGTTGCATACAGAACATTGAATGATCTTATCCCTGCCTAGCAACAGCTAAAGGCTTAAACAAACATCCATAGTCCATCAGTTTTAATTTTTAAACACTAAAATGTAAAGCCTCGTATAGTCATATACTAGTTCAATTGTTCAAGATTTCCCTTCTCCTTGCTTCTTTAAGCAAAATAACTCCGGTGATAAAAATTCACTTGCAAACCAGCTATGTGCTATGTGGAGCTGGCATCATTTTCCTTTGCAGCCGTCTCTTCCTGAAATTTCTTTTTCCAGTATGCATCAAGTGGGGGTCCAAATATGGCTTTGCCTGAAACGATTCCAATCCTACAAACCCAATACAGTTATTAACTATAATAAGTTCAAAAGCTACTTTAAAGTTGAAAGCTTTAGCAATATCCTTGTTATATATGAATCCAGATTAGAAAGTTTAAAGCAAAATGCAGAACAAAGCAAATGCAGAATCCCAACAACCCATGAATTATGTGACACTTGATTATTTCTACAAATCCTACCAGCTGAATTATGTGATGTACCTTCTCTGTCGACAGGAAACCATTATTTCCCGTATCTATGATAAACCCGAACAACATTTTGTAAGAATTGACCAAAAAAACACTAATGGTGGGATTTCAGGAACAGAGTAAAACCCATGTTCTACGATTTTGAGAGGCTAAGAGCATTCACAATAGTTTTTTTATCTCTATCCCTACTCTGCAGTGCTATTGGATCATTCTGCATGATATAAATCCAATTTTTTCAATATATACCCAACAGGTTCCTTATATTGATTACTTAAATAATGAAATTTGAAATTTAAAAATTAAAATTTGAAATACATGTGAGAAAAGCTTACAGACCTTTCTCGAACAAAATCCCAATTCCAATTTCAAACTAATCTATCCACCATTCAACATCCATAATCAGATAAATAATAGTACTAATACAAATATTATCTAAACCCCTTTTTTCTAAATTTAGATTTTAGACCCCAAATTTTTGATTTTTTTCCCTTCCCTTTGCCTTTGTCTGTTATATGATCTGCTTGACGTACCCACCTAAACCTCCAATTCTCATTGTCAATCAATTGCAATCGCAATTTAAAATAAAAAACAAATCAACAAAATCACTATCAATCCCCACGAAGAGGAATAAACGGTCCCAATCTTCATCATCATCAAAATCTCTTCAATTTGGTAGAAGAAATTTCAATTCAATGATTATGCTAACACCCGGCGCTAGTGGAAGGGTGATCGCCCTTTTGTCGTTGTGGGCGTGGAGGAGTTTCCTGGTTCTAATCAACGCTTTTTTCTCATTTTGATCTTCCTATTTTGCGGCCGGAAACACTGTAGTGTTTCGTCGATGGGTTCGCTGTCTTTGTGTTCTTCGTCATCGTCGGAGAAGGGTGGGAGGGAGAAGAGGGGGAAGAGATTGCAAATGACGCTGAATTCCTTTATCCCTCTCTAAAGCTGACGTGTCTACTCAGTGAAATGTCATTTTGGATACATAGAGAATGATCTTTTGACTCCCTCACCCTAAAGAGTAAAATTATATATAGAGATTAAAATAGAGAGTTAAATAAGGATAAGAAAATTGTTGGATAATAATTTGTTAACGTATTCTTCAAAGATAGTTTATTTGGGAAACTGTTGTGAATGCTCTAATAACCGACTCTTCAACTATATGAGCTACTTCACCCACTTACACATGCACACAATTATGGTTCTTCCCTTCATCAAATTCATGAGAAGTTTGCTCACATGGGTGCTTTTCAAGATTGGTTATTTGAAATCCCAATATACACATTCTCAGCCTTTATCACAATATTTTGAACATAGATTCTATGTTTCATGAAGAAGACAAGCTACCCAAGATAAAGCTTTCATCCAAAATGAGTAATTTGTGAGAATACTGACTTATCAGAACCCGAATCCTCTCTTATGTTAGATCTCAAACCCCAAGAATGTATTTGGATTCAACCCCTCAAGTACCCCTTTTAGGGGATGGTGCCTCATTTGGATGGGGAGAAGAGCGTTAGGAAAGAGAAGAGATGACACATGCATCTTTTTCCACGATATAAATTATAATGGATAGAATGGAAAGAGTGGGATCAAAACGTTTACCTTCTAGCAATTCAGAAAATTCGTGTAGGTTCTTTTATACAGTATGGTTCATGTCAGAACTAAAATATATTTGATGATTGTTTAAGATATTTTGAATGCTAGTATGCTACTAAACAGTTTCTTAAACATTCATAAAGTTAAAATTTGGAGCTTGGATAGAATCTAAGATATTTATGGATGTTTGAAAGTAAGGATCTGGCTCCTCTACAGTTCATAGCCTAGTATTTTTTTTCTGTCCGCGCAACATGGCAAGTGAAACACATGTTAGGATAGGATTAGATTGATTAGAGTACGTTTTATTAAGCCTCTAACTTTAGTATTTGATATCACATCCTTTGAGAATGAATAATTGGCAATTCATTAGCAAGAGCCAGGACAAATGCAAAAATCACTCATAAAGCCAGAATATTCAAGAACACAATAATATATTCCTCATCACCTTGATATTCAAGACCACCACGATATTTCTATAAAAAGATACATATACATAAACATAAAAGAATCCTAAAAAAATTTAAACAGAACATTCGATATTTACTGGCAAAACCCAAGTTGTCTGTCTCATAAATAACTATAACAAAGGGTAAATCGAGAAGGAAAGAAGCTTACACGACAGCTCCAATAACGAGAGGCAACGACAGGAACCGCTGTCGATTGAACATGTTGAACTTTGATCTCTCTGCCTGCTATGCTATCCCTTCGACGAGGCCATATTCGGATTTTCTGACCCGAAAGTTGGGTAAAATGGTAGACGCAGGCCCATCAATTTAATGGTTTGTTGATACTTTATAAAGCCAATTGGGTAGTTTAGTACTGGTAACCCATCTCACTATTATTGAAAAGAGGTTTACAAGCAGAAGTATTCTGTGTCACAAGGTAGCGGGCCTTAGCCTGGTAACTTGGACTGACATACGGATCCATGTTAGAGTTTTTCATTACAAAGCCCAACAGGACTTGTAGTTTAGTAAAACATTTTTCAATTTGAACCTCAACTGTTTGGTCACTTTCTTTTGTTAAATACACACACATACACTTCATAAGATTTCATCAACCATATAATTAAAAGCTTATTATATATAAAAATAAAACTACTCCAACGTACAATTGATGCTAACTAGCTTCATTAACAGAACATGCAATTAAGATTCCATTGTTGTCTATATATCGAAACAACGAATATATATATATATATATATATATATATATATATATATATATATAGAGTCCCGTTCAAGAGCAATACTACTAAATAGCAATACTTCTTAAAGAGCATTACTATTTAGGACTTAAAGGGTCCGTGTTTTTTCCAATCTCTCCCCTCATTTGTTCCTGTTTCACGACTGATGAGAGCAAAAAAGCCCTAACTCTCTTCTCTCCTGCGAACTTTCACAAAACAAACTTTCTCCAACTCTCACTTTCTCCAGACGAAGCCAAGACCGAATCGAAGTAGCTAGCGGTTCCTTTGATAAACTTGAGCTGCAGAAAGGAAAAGCCCTATAATCGAACCCCTCAAGCCCTCACTTCGATTTTGCTCGATTCGGTAAGGGCTTCGATTTTGTTTTTCTCTTTTCTCTGTTAAATTGTCGGGCATCCATCTTAAAATCTTAAACTTCACCGACCCTTTATAAAAGTTCAATCTTTGTGACTATTTGCAGACAATGTGCTCATGTAAAGTTTCAAGAATTGATTTTGTTTTGGGGGGGTGTTTGTGATGCATTTGGAATGGTTGGTTTATTGTGATTAAAGTTTGATTTGTTATTGTAATGTATTTAGTTTGCTTATAACACATAATCCTCGATTAGGCCAACTAACTAACACCGAATCCTCGATTATAATTTATTTGTGCCCTGGAAACATAAAAATTTTGATTTCTCCAATTCTCGGGTCTTGCTACTTGCTAGAGAGAGGTATATGTATTAGCTTTGGAATGGTGTTGTGTTAATTGACTATTTTATATTTTCATTTTTGCTTTTATAATGATTAAAAATCTTTTATATACTATTCCAACTTTGAAGGATGGTGGTTACTTTTTGTTTCCTGAAAAGAAGCTCATTAGATTTTGATTAGTATTATCTTTTTTTTTTTGCTAAATAATTGGTATTTGCAAATGGCCCTTGATCATTTACCGATCTACTAATTGAAGTAATAAGCTTTGTATTCTATTGTTGCTGCCTTGAGATTTGAATTGTGTTGCTCGTGCTAGTAAAACAATATTGAACCATTATCAGTGGTGACATGATATTCATGGAAAATTGGAATTTTTTCACGGGCGTTGAGACCTTTACAGTATATTTGAGCAAAAGATCTCTTCTAGCACACTTGATGAAGCTTGGTTACATCTTGATGAAGTTGTTGACAATATGTGAATTATCAAAGGTTAGTGATGTTTTCCTCTGATTTTTTTCCTAGTGTTGATGGATTTAGAGCAGTGGTGGAGCGACACTTAGAAGGCGAGGTTACAGGTCTTGATCGTTATGGGCAGCTCATCAAGGTTAATGCCTCAGGCTGGCATGCCTGAAGTTTACAGTATGAATGTGATCGCTTAGACGGAACTCTTAACTTTGACAAGATGGTCCCAAGAACATTAAGGACTGTAGAGAACTTGGATCTACCTATTGCTACTAGGTGCTCCAAGTTGGGTGTTCGCTAGCGTGTGTGGCCTTACCCAAACAGTTCTTATCATTCTGTAATACAAAATAACTCTCTGCAGAATATCATCTCTAGAGATGCTTCTGGCGCCTATTGGCTTATTAGAAGTTAGGATCCCTTCTTTATATCCATATGCAGATTGGCTTAAAATATTTATATTCTGTTGCCAATGATCTATTCATGTAGATTAGCAATATTTGCTAGTGCAGATTGAATTTATTTTTATTTTTTTGGTTAAAGCAGCTGAACCATGTTGTGTGGCTTGCGTTTATAATATATAGTAATTGTAAGTTTTGTTTTTTAACACATTTTTTTGTTCTTGGTCTGTCAGTCCACGTTTTCGAAAAAAAAATAAATATTATTAAGAGAAAATTCTGATCTGTGGATAAACTAAACTGGGCAACCTTCAGAAAATTAAATGTTTAACTTGAACCAAGTGGGATTGCAGAAAGTGTCACAAATTGAAGATTGGATCTTAAATTGGCAAACTTAAAAAATTATTCTATACAAAATAGTCTGCATAAAAAATGTCCTCCATTTAAGAGAACTATTAAGAGTTTTATAGTGTTACACATTACTGATAAATATACTTGAACCTGAAGAAACTACTTAGAAAATTAAACACAACTGTACTTATACACCATATCTATGCTCATTCTTTAATCTGACTTTTTGTGGTTCAATGGGTTGTAGATGAAGATGTTTCTCATCTTCCAAAACGATCTTAAATACAATGACATGGTCAACACAGAACACGATATCTGCAATACATATTTTGCCTGCTCATAGCCAGCTTGTATACATACAGGAGCTTCCTCTATAGCTGAATTTCCTTTGATACGAATGAATGAAATATTCTCAACATGAAAAGCTGAAGTCTGCAAGTTCCATTTTAAACGATGGATGTTAGACTTATAGTAAAGCAACATAAAATCATAACTTTTTTAATCTATAGTTTCAACTAAAACTGTTTTTGTGACAAAATGTATGTTTAGTGAAATAAAGATGATGGAATATTTAGACTAAAAAGAGTATCAACCCGCTGCTGAATGAGCTGCCATAAAGATTGTTATGTCAAACCTTAAGTCCTCATAATTTAAGAGGTTTGGACTCAAAAGTAAGATAATGAAACAATCAAATCAAAATAATTTCTTCTTACAAATAACTAAAATTTCTCATTAAATTCCAGCAATTATCATGTTCATCCCCAAAAAAAATAAGAAATTAAAGTACCAACCTGCCTGCTCATATAAACTAGGGGCACTCTTCCAATAAGCACTCCACCTTGTCAACTGAATTAAACAGTTTACAAAGTAAGACATCACAGGCATCATAATCAACTTCTCATCTTAATTCAGTTAAGAATATATCTTATATAAATTGATAACTAAGATACAACAGAATCTGATGGCCTTACTTTTTTTCCCATTCACGTTTGAAGCATTACTACCCTGGCTATATTTTCTATTTCTGTACACAAGAAATGTTCGCCAACTAGATTATCCTTGTGAAGAACACCCAAAAATAAAGCAATTGTCATTTGTCTAAATTATTATTATCCATGTATTCGTATTCTTTTCGTAAGAATTAAACCAACACTTTCATCAGCATTCATATTCAGCGGAGAGTGCTTACGTCTAAACTCTAAAGCAAAGTCCTTGGGCTGTTAAGCATTAAAAATGCAGGTTCCAGTCCAAATCAGTCACTTTTGTACAAATAAGTGAAAGATTAAGTTTAAGTTCAATTTACAATTCCTTCCATGCGTACAAAGCATGGTCAATAATAGCCTTCTCTTTTGAAGACATATTTAACAGAAGAATCACATGTTTCCGCTCCCTACAAGTGCGACAAACATTCAAATACATGTGTAACATTCATATACATATAAAAATGATTATTTTTTCATAAATGTATATACACGCACGAGAGGCTCGAATTTCTAGATAAGAAGCAGAAATTCCCCATTTTTAGTACATCAGAGCTTCAAGCTGAAGTTACAGAACTTCATTAACTCTCTTATATCACAACAGATTTTGAATAATTTTACAAATTATAACAACAAACCCGACACATCTGATTGTTATCTGTAGGAAACTCATTCCTAATTACTCATGAAGATCATCCAAGTAATAAAATTTCAGATATTTTTTGTCGGTGAATAAAATGCAACACAGTCAAATTTCAGTAAGCACATATATATAGATTCTAAATTAACTTCAGGTAAACATTTTCTTATTTCAAAACAAAACAATAAAATTAGTGTAAAACTAACATAAAAATGGGTATAAATCGAAGAACAATTGTATTCTCATTATACAATAAAATTAATGTGTAAATATCGAGAGAGAAAGAGAGACGAACAGTTTAACGGCTTTGATGATGAGCTTCTCGGGAGCATAAACCCATCACATGTATAAATATCTTTAATCTGTGTAAAAAAATAGCAACAAATAAAGAAAGGAAGATCATCAAGGAAGATCGATACGAATAAAATGATGGGTCAATTCTTACCGAAATTACACAAATAAAGAAAGGGTATACTGAATCGAAGTCCAGATCTGGGCATAAACTTCGATTCTTGGTCTCCGTCTTCTTGCTTGATTCGAATTTTGCTAGGAAGGTTTTGTGAAGGAGAGAAATAGGGCATCGCTGCTCACGTTTTGACTTGGACAGAGGAGAGAGAATGTTAAAAAAGAAAAACACGGAGGCTTAAATAAGAATGCTCTTTTAAGGAGTAATGCTTTTTAAGAGGTTGCTCCTGAACGGGGCCGTATATATATATATATATATATATATATATATATATATATATATAGGGAAAGACAGAAAGTAGTCTTGCACTAAATAAATTACCAAACATATTTTTGATGATCCTTTCCTTGTAAACTGTCCAAATTGTAACAAAAAAACATTCATATGTATGTATATATGTATGAACTTTATTGTAAAGAAATATACAGCATGCACATGGAGGCTGACCCCTTAAATCCTAAAACTTCATCTGGAGTGCCTAGAAACTGCCCATTGCCGTCAAATCACGCGAGTTGCTCTACTACTTGCTTCACCAGCTTCATATGTTATAAAGAAAGTACTAAGATTGAGCCCAAGGTGGTCCAGAAAAGCTCATTCACAGGCATTATGGTCTGGTGTTTTAAGGGAGATGGAGTGGCCACAGCCGCTACACGGCTCAGGGACGGTGCAGCATCCGCGTTACAGCGGTGTTGTATGCGTATTGACACCATGGATGATTGCGATGAAGGTATATAGCGATCTGTCCCTCAATTATAATAATTAAGTAGAAACACCCTGCATATTATATTGTTAATAAATTAATAAGAAATTATTCCCCGTCACAAAGTTATTAAGAGTCCATATTATTTGTAATTTACACTGAATGAAAATCTATTAAATATACTAAATTATAGTACATAACACAATTGTATGTTATTTGTCATTCTCATATTTGTTAATTTTAAAAAGTATATAAGTTTTATTAATTTTTAATTTAAAAGTATTTTATATTGAATTCAAAAAATTAAACTTAGAAGGATAGAGGAAGTATATAATACGATTTGTTTGTTTGTTAGGTAATGAGAGTGTTACGAACCATGATATGAGTCTTGTTAAACAAAAGAGGTATTGGGTAAGAATGAAGGGCTACGACTAAAAGTTACTTATAATAATCAACGGCTTGGATAGTTTATCTAGTTATATTGTATTTTCTTTCCTTTAAAAGAGTTGAACGTATGCATTAGAGAATATCAATGAAATTAAACAATTCCTAACTTTCTGTCTAAATTCTGGAGTTCGATTCAAACTCAAATTAAATTACTTGGAGTTCGTACGGAGATTCAAATATCGCTATGAGAGAGATTATTCTTGAATGGTTCAACTTTTCGCTTCATCTTGAGGTATTTCTATTAGATCTTTATCCCAATTCTTTAGTTACTAAAAATAGGAAGAAAAAAAATTACTCCCATTATTTTTTCAGTCTGTCACAAAATAATATATATTCAAACTTTAATTATTACTTCCTCTGTCCTAAAAAGATAAATAAAATATATTTTTCACACGTTAAGAAAAGTATAGTTGAAAGGAAGAGAGTTGGAAAAAAATTTAAATTTATCATTAATTAATACTCCCACAAGCTTACATTAGATGTGAGTATTTTTTTTCTATTAATAGACTCCACTAAATTATGACAAACTTATCTTTTGTTTTATGTACTCATTTTCTTGAGACAAAAAATATTATATTGTGTCATTTTTTTAGGACAGAGACTATAATCATGTCATTTTTATTGTGTCAATACTTTTATAGGTTGATTAATTACTATCATATCATCAACATTTCACCTTTGGAGCTTATAGTTAATGTTAATGATATATTTGATATTAATTGTGAAGTAAAATGGTGAGTACAAATAGCTAATAAAGAATATTATAACTAAAGATAATTAAATTTTTAATAGCATTCATCAGTAATAAATCAAATATTTAGAACATATGGTAGATGATAAAAGTTTTCAACCATAATCGCAGCGGAATCAACAATCCATTAGAAGAGTCAAGTAGAACATAATGTTTACTATCTCCTCCAAATTAAGAGTCTATCATTAATATTTCATTATTGTAATACCCATCAACAGTTCTTTAGTTCTTTGTTGTACTCAAGACAAAGAGAACTTTCATCACATGTCTTCACCTGAACCACCAAATATTATAGTTAAATTCACAATTCATGTTTATAATAATGTAAATCAACAGTTTCTTTTTAACACAAAGGTTTAATAAAACTTTCGCTCAATGTCCTTGTCGCAAACGCTAAAGACACTCAATAATCATATCGCCTTTATAGCCTACACCAAAGACAATAAAATGTAACAACAATGGTTGTAAGACCCCGAATTTTATGAAATAAAAGTATTCAATTTTTCTTATAATTACAATTCAGTAAATAGTTAAATTGATAAAAAGTTAAAGTTATTGGTGAAATGTGAAATTTTTTCAAAATAAACAAGTGGTTATAAAATAATCATTGTTGTCGGGGAATATTCGTTGGTCGTGGAATATTCTTTCTGTCGGGGAATATCCGTACGACGGCGCAGTCATTTGTGGGCCCCATAACAGAATAACTGTCGGATGAAGATAACGACAAAAATTGAGTTTTTATAATTAACGGCGTAGTTGTTACCGTTAACACTGTTGGAATACCCGGTGGTTAAAATACAGTAATACGCGTTATTGCACAGTAGCACACGGTATTGCACAGTATTTTTAAAATTATTGATTTTTACGTAAGAAGGCACTATTGAATAATTGTCACAGTAATTATTGGTCAATATTTTATTTTATTTTATTAATTCAATAATTGCTGCGTTGATATTTTATATTATTGTTGTTTCAATAATTGTTGCTGCACATCATCTCCATTATCAGATCAATAATTCATATTATTTGAATAATATTATTAGATAGCATTATTGGCAATGTCTAGAAAGTTCTGTCTAAGGAGAGGTTTGGTCATTTAATTGCGCGCCAATAAGGAGAAATCCTTATCGAAAAGCCCCCTCTTTCCTAGGAACTGCCTGGTTGTCATTATTGTGATTCTGTAATATTATTTGTGAATAATTAATTATTGATTTATATGATGAGAAAAATATTAATTTTATGTGGATATAGATGGAGAAAATTTTTAAAGTGACAATTATTGAAAAATGATATTTTATCTTTTCTGATAAAATAATTTATTATTATATTTAATAATATAATAATGGTGATAGTTTTACAATGAATGTGAGATATATGAGTATATGAAGAGGAAGAGTATTTTTGTTGTATTAAATGATTAACACATGTTTTGTGTGTCGGTGGACCCCATTTCTTGACTAAAATTTGATTATAGCCTGTAAAATCGCCCGTTTATGGATTTCGGTCAATTTCTGTTTGGAATTTAAAAAAATTTTCTTCTGCAAAGTTGTAGAGAATTAAATTTTCTGATAAAAGGGTTATTTTTCTATGAATTATTAAAGTTTCAAAAAATAAAATATTTTTTATTAATTTATGGGTGGGACCCACTTTTTGGTTGGTGGAATACACATGTGGGCTGCCAAATTTGTTCAAGTATGGCATGCTAGAGGTTGGTCTTATTTGGTGAGCATACATAGGAATTAAGAAATTAATAATATTAATTTACTAATTTAGTCTCCTTTGGCGTTCTAGCATTTTCCTATAAATAGGTGCTTATGTTAGAATTGAAAATCACACCAGAAATAAATTTTCTTTCTCTCTATATTATCAAGTATATTTTTGCGAGTATTTAGATATCTTGAGTGTTGCTCAGCGTTATATCCGATATTCAAGTCAGAAGTACTGCTCTTTTGAGGTAAGGGATTTTAAGGGTTAATATGTTTTTCAGTTCGTAATTCTTCTGACCTTCAGAAAATTCTAGAAAAATTTGAAATGATATTTTGATGAGTTTTATTGATTGTGTCCAAAAATAGTGATTTTTGGATGTATAGATTAAGAGTTATGAATTTTACGGGAAAAGACTATTTTAAAAGTAACCGCTTATAACTCCTTGTGGTTAACTCCAAAATAGATGAAATTTTTATTAAAAGTATATCTATATAATATTAGTGTGCTCTGTGAATTTCGGAATTTTTGGATAAGAGTACAATTTATGATAAATGTCTAAATATTCGACTGTTTTGGCCATATGAAAAATAGTAAATGAGTTTTAAAAATTTTGAGAAAAATATATGTTCGATATGGGACTATATTCTGCTAAATTCCAGAAAATAAATATTTTTAGAACTGATTTGGTATTTTTCATAAAAATAGACTAGTTATAAGTAAATGAATTAAATATGTTATGTGAAGTAAGAAAATTGAAAAATAAGATTTTATGGCTTGAGAATCCTATATGAGGTATATACAGATTTTTGATGAGGGTTTTGGGTATTGGTAATGAAATCTTATGAGTTTGACATTTTAGGATGATTAAATGCATTATTTAGTAAAGTGTAAACAATTAAAATAAATTGTTTATAAATTTAAGAAATGTTATTCTTTCAATATCATTATACCGAAATATTGGTATAAATTTTATTGTGGAATTTTTATCTTTTTGTGTCGGGGTTACTATTCACGACAAAATTAGTTTCTTTTTCTGACCAAATTATAGTTAATTTATTAATATTACTCTTGAAATTAAATCTATATTTTGATCATATTATTTTTATTATCATATATAATATTTTTATAACCCTGATGTTGAAATTCTCTTTCACTTGAGTGTAAAGATGGGTAGATTGTTGGTATGATCATGACTATGGGTTCTCTTTGGCCAGTAGTGCAAAGTTGAATTATTGACTGGTATGATCATGACCATTGAATTCATAACTGAATATCTTTAGCTTAAGTGTAAAGGTGAATTGATTAACATGGTTATAATTATTGTTTATATAATTCTGAAATGATTATATATTAATATATTTGGCCTATAGTGCAAATATGAACTGTTGAAGAATATCTTTGGCCTGTAGTGCAAAGATGAACTGTTGATGAATATCTTTGGCCTATAGTACAAAGATGAATTATTAATGAATATCTTTGGCCTGTAATGCGAATATGAACTGTTGTTGAATATCTTTGGTCCGTAGTGCAAAGATGGTCTGTTGATGAATATCTTTGGCCGTAGTGCGAAGATGGATTTATTAGCATGATTATGAACAGGAACTGTGATTTGGTATAACCATGATCTTTGATGTTTTAGGTAAAGACAGGTGATGAAAATATTCTTCGTCCTGGGTACGAAGAAAAATTTAGAATCACAATTATGATTATGAGTTATTCATATAATTGTGGGAAGGAACTGTTGAGTGATGTTACAGGAATAAAACATTATTGGTGAATTTTTAACATGGAGAAGATAATAGACTTTATAGTCTATTTGACTCTTCTAATGGATTGCTCGTTCCGCTGCAACTATGGTTGAATTTTTTTATCATCTACCATATGTTATAAATCTCTGATTTATTACTATTGAAGGCTATTGATAATTTATTTATCTTTAGTCGTGATATTCTTTACTGGGCTAGTTGTGCTCACCCTTCTGTTTCACAATTTCTTTCAGGTAATAAGAGTGTAGCTGGGTCGAGCGGGAGTAACCGGAGAATAGAACGGTGGTCGTCATTTAGTAGTTATATTTGGTGAATCAAATAGGGTGAGGCGAATCCAACGTTGGAAGGGTGTTTTGTCACTATCATACAAGATGTCTAATGACATACAACCTCGTGTCATTATAAGACAGGGTTGTGCTCATCCACTTGCTGTCTTTACGAGCACTACCTATATAATCTTGGTGTTTGTTTGAAGTATAATTTTCAATTAGAGACAGTGGAGATAATGATATGTCAAGAGAAGACTCACCATTGGGAAGAATATGATAGTAAACTTCTCGTTTTTCTTTGGGGTCTATTGAGTCAACCAAGGATAATTCTGTGGCCATATGATATCTATCATAACCTAGATGCATGGCTTCTCATGTACGAAGGTTTTCTTGAGCACTTCCCAAAGATTCTAATTTCTAAAACAGTTTTTGACTATACCTTTATGTAAGGTATCATTGTGAGATGCTGTCCACGATTGGGACATGAGTCACATTTGGTATATATTTGTATCCAAACTCACAGCATATGTGTTGTTGTATTTTGCACGACAATTGTTGTAATAAAGTTGTAGTTATTTTCTGTACCATGTATTTGGCGACTCAGAATAGGTTGGATGGAATGGACCTGTTTTGGAGTTGTCACAATGGTCATAATGATACCAATCAATTATCTATCTTTGCACTATGGACCAAATATATCAATTAATAATTCATCTTTGTACTACGGGCCACAGATATATAACTGTAAAATCAATAATCAACAATCTATCTTTGCATTACGAGCCAAAGACATACAACTGTAACACCAATTGTCTGATTATACCAATACACAATTTCGGTCATGAATATACCAATACACAATTCCTAGTCATAATCATACCAATCAACAGTTCATTTTTTCACTACGGGTCAAAGATAACTTTCCAACACAAATTTAAGTCTGAAGATTATAACAATGATATAAAGAATGAATCAAGTGAGATCAAAAATAAATATTATATATTATTAATTTAATTTATCCAGAGTTCAAGAATGTCCAAATTATCAACATGAAGATCAAAACATTGATTCAATTTCAAGAATAAGATTTATAAAAGATAACTTGGGCAAAAAAAATAAAATTAAATTCCATTGTGAATAGTACTCATGAATAGTACCCGAATGAATAGTACCTCGATTAAGAAGGTTAAAATTTTAATAAAAGAGTTCAGACCAATATTTCAGTGAAATGATATTAGATGAAACACAAACCTTAAGAAAATTCTAATAATTTCAAGAATTATCAAATCAATAGTAAGTTTAGTGTGACGCCCCCAATATAGGTATACATCACCCATTTTGAGTCGCCAAATACATGGTACAGAACTTAAATACAAACTTAAATATATAACATGAGCTGTGAGTTTTAATACAAATATTGTCTTCTAGACAGTATTCAAACTCAAAATAAGTCCTTATTATAATTATTATCACACTATTTCACAGAATAGTGAGGACTACTAATGCAACCATCTGGACCGTCAATCCATTCTCCGACTAGTCCCAGCTATATTCTCATTTCCTAAAGAGAACAGTGAAAGAAAGGGTGAGCTCAACTAGCCCAGTAAGAAATATTATGACTAAGATAATGCAGAATAAATTATCTTTAGCCTTCAACAGTATAACAACTGATAGAAAATAATTGACAACAAGTTTTAGATCCACAACTACAGCGTAATAAGCAATCCATTAGAATAGTCAAGTAGAGCATAATATCTACCATCTTCTATAATTTAAAAGGTTTTTCATCACTTTTATCGCTGAGACTCAGCTTAATAAATAATCCACATCACCGAATCATCCCTGCACTACGGGCCAAGGATAATCGTGTTTTCATCAACGGTCATGATCATGTAATAAAATAATTCATCTTTGCACCCTTGGCCGAAGAGAATCCATGGCCATAATCATACCAAAAACTGTCTATCAATGCACTACGGACTAATGAGGACTTTTATCACATCATTTGTAGCATTACGGTCATGATTATACCGAATAATACCTGGTCATAATCATACCAAGTCCATCTATGCACTACATGCCACAGATGACTTCCAACAGAATATAAACATGAGGATGATGACAATGATATAAGAATTCAATAAAACAAGTTCAAGGATAAATTTTTAAAGGTTTATAATTTAATTTATCCAGAAATAAATAACGTCCAAATTGTCAACATGATACTGCTTTGTGGGGTAAAATTCAAGAATAATATTATATCAAAAATGATTTGGACAGAAAAGTAATCAATTTTTATCATGAATAGTATCCCGGGTGAATAGTAACTGAGTGAATAGTATATAGTGAATAGTAACTTCAGGAATAGTAACCCCGACACAAAAAGGTAGAAATTCCACAATAAAACTCATATCAATAATTCGACATAATGATATTGAAGAAAATAATATCATTTACGAAAAAAATAACATCCCTTACGAATATTAAACAAAAATAATATTCATTACGAATATTAAACGAATATAATATTTCTCGCGAATATTGAACGAAATAAAATTTCTTATGAATATTGAACGGAAATAATATTCATACGAATACGAAAAATAATATCTCTTCAGAATGTGAAATAAATAATACCCCTTACCTTAAAAGAGCAGTACTTCTGACTGAAATATCGGATATAGTGCTGAAAGAACTTGTACTAAATAGCAACTCTCAAAGTATGTAAATACTCACACAAATACGCTCGATAATATAGAGAGAGAAAGAGAGAGAACTTGTTTCTGGTGTGATTTTTAATTCTAACTACGCACCCTATTTATAAGAAAATGCTTAGAACGCCATAGCAGACTAACCTGCTACTATTCAAGCCCACCACTTTTGAAAATAAATTTCAGCACATTTCATTTTTCACCAACTAAAAGTGGGGCCCACCAATTCTAAATTTTTTTAAAATATTTTAAATAATCAGTAACTTCAATAATTCATATAAAATAACCCTTTTATCAGAAAAATTCGAATCCCATGTGCTTTCCATAGGAAATTTAATTCTCTACAACTTTGTAGCTTTAAGTTTTTCTAAATTCCGAACAGAAAATATCCGAAATCTATATACGTACGATTTTCAGCACCTATATTCCGCCAAAAATACTGATAAAACACCACAGTATTAATTCCTTTATTTATAACCATAATAAATATATCCACATAAAATAAATATTTCTTTATTATATAAATTAATAATTAATTATTCACAAATAATATTACAGAATCACAATTATGACAACTAGGTCGTTCCTATGAAAGAGGGAGCTTTCTGATAAGAATTTCTCCTTACTGACGTGCAATTAGATGACCAAACCTCTCCTTAGATAGAACTTTCTAGACATTGCCAATAATACTATCTAATAATATTATTCAAATAATATGAATTATTGATCTGATAATGAGAAATACTGTGCAGTGATAATTATTGAAACAACAATAATATAAAATATCAACGTAGCAATTATTAAATCAATAAAATAAAATATTGAACAGTAATTACTGTAAGACCCCGAATTTTATGAAATAAAAGTATTCAATTTTTCTTATAATTACTATTCAGTAAATGGTTAAATTGATAAATGTTAAAGTTAAGGGTGATATATGAATTTTTTTAAAAAAATACACAAGTGGTTATAAAATATTCGTTGTTATCGGGAAATATTCGTTTGATCGTGGAATATTTTTTCTGTCGGAGAATATTCGTACGACGGCGCAGCCATTTGTGGGCCCCATAACAGAATAACTGTCGGATGAAGATAATGACAAAAATTGAGTTTTTATAATTAACGGCGTAGTTGTTACCGTTAACACTGTTGGAATATCCGGTGGTTAAAATACAGTAATACGCGTTATTGCACAGTAGCACACTGTATTGCATAATATTTTTGAAATTATTGATTCTTATGTAAGAAGGCACTACTGAATAAATGTCACAATAATTACTGTTCAATATTTTATTTTATTGATTCAATAATTGTTGCGTTGATATTTTATATTATTGTTGTTTCAATAATTATCACTGTACAGTATTTTTTATTATCAGATCAATAATTCATATTATTTGAATAATATTATTAGATAACATTATTGGCAATGTCTAGAAAGTTCTGTTTATGGAGAGGTTTGGTCACCTAATTACGCGCCAGTAAGAAGAAATTCTTATTGGAAAGCCCCCTCTTTCCTGAAAACGGTCTGGTTGTCATAAATGTGATTCCGTAATATTATCTGTGAATAATTAATTATTGATTCATATGATAAGAAAATATTTATTTTATGTGGATATAAATGAGGGATATAATATTGTGGTAAAAAATGAAGGAGTTAATGTTGAGGTGTTTTATCTGTATTTTTGTCGGAATGGAGGTATTGAAAATCAAATTAGGATTTTTGAGATATTTTGCGAGAGTTATAATTTTTAATCCGACCGTTGGATCATGGTAATATTTAGATATGTTATACATATATAAGTTGAGTATATGTGCACAAATTTTAAACCGTTAAAAATGAACGTATGATTTGTTATGAATTTTACGAGATGACTGGTTCAGAAATTGTTGAATTTTCGGAGTTAATCATTTTGATAAAAAATTCTAGAATTGGTGGGCCCCACTCTTGGTTGGTAAAAAAATATGCTGAGATTTTTATTCAAATATGGTGGGTGGGAATAGTAGTAGGTAAAGCCATCAGGTAGCAGGTCAAGTCTGCTTCGGCGTGTTAACATTTTCCTATAAATAGAGGGCTAAGTTAGAATTGAAAATCACACCAGAAACATAAGTTTTTTCTCTTTAACTCTCTATATTATGAAGCATATTTTTTGAGTATTTAGATACTTTGAGAGTTGCTATTCAGTGTAAGTTTCCTTCGGCTTTGCATTCCAGTCAGAAATACTGCACTTTTGAGGTAAGGGATTTTAAGGGATTTTAAGGGTTATTATGTTTTTCAGTTCGTAATTCTTCTGACCTTCAGAAAATTTTGGAAAAATTCGAAATGATATTTTGATGAATTTTATTGATTGTGTCAAAAAATTGTAATTTTTAGATGTATAGATTAAGAGTTCTGAATTTTATGAGAAAAAACTATTTTAAAAGAAAACTCTTATAACTCCTTGTGGTTAACTCTAATATTGATGAAATTTTTATTAGGAGTACATGCATATGATAGGAGTATACTTTGTGAATTTCAGAATTTTTAGATAAAAGTACAATTTTTGATAAATGTCTAAATATTCAGATATTTTGGCCATATGAAAAATAGTAAATGA
The DNA here is from genome assembly GCA_016801055.1 of Panax notoginseng. Lineage (NCBI taxonomy): Eukaryota > Viridiplantae > Streptophyta > Magnoliopsida > Apiales > Araliaceae > Panax > Panax notoginseng. The sequence goes on from CM029012.1 coordinate 271,506,369, forward strand.
CTTTTAAAAATTCTGAGAAAAATATATGTTCACTATGGGACTATATTATGCTAAATTCCAGAAAAAAAATATTTTTGAAACTGATTTGGTTTTTTTTATAAAAATGATCTAGTTATGAGTAAATGAATTAAATATGTTTTGTGAAGTAAGAAAATTGAAAAATAAGATTTTATGACTTGAGAATCCTATATGAGGTATATGCAGATTTTTGATGAGGGTTTTTGGTTATTGGTGATGAAATCTTATGAGTTTGGCATTTTAGGATGATTAAATGTATTATTTAGTAAAGTATAAACAATTAAAATAAATTATTTATAAGCTTAAGAAATATTATTATTCTTTCAATATCATTATACCAAAATATTGGTATATATTTTATTGTGAAATTTCTATCTTTTTGTGTCGAGTTTACTATTCATGAGTTACTATTCACGAGTTACTATTCATGAGTTACTATTCACGACAAAATTGGTTTCTTTTTCTGACCAAATTATAGTTGGTTTATGAATATTACTCTTGAGATTAAATCTATATGTTGATTATATTGATTTTATTATCATATATAACATTTTTATAACCCTAATGATGATATTTCTCTTTGACTTGAGTGTAAAGATGGGTAGATTTTTGGTATGATCATGACTATGTGTTCTCTTTGGCCAGTAGTGCAAAGTTGAATTGTTGACTGGTATGATCATGACCATTGAATTTATAAGTGAATATCTTTAGCTTAAGTGCAAAGGTGAATTGATCAACATGGTTATAATTATTGTTTATATAAATTCTGAAATGATTATATATTTCTTTGAAATATTAGTATATTTGGCATGTAGTGCAAATATGAACTGTTGATGAATATATTTGGCCGTAGTGCAAATATGAACTGTTGAGGAATATCTTTGGCTTGTAGTGCAAATATGAATTATTGATAAATATCTTTAGCCCGTAGTGCAAAGATGACATGTTGTTGAATATCTTTGGCCAGTAGCGCAAAGATGAACAGATGTTGAGATGAACATGACCAACTGGTGATATAAATGAATATATTTGGCCGTAGTATAAAGATGAAGTTATTAGTATGATTATGAACATGAAATGTGATTTGGTGTAACCATGATCTTTGATGTTTCAGATAAAGATAGGTGATGAAAATTATCTTCGTCGTGGATGAGAAGAGGAATTTAGAACTACAGTTATGATTATGAGTTATTCATATAATTGTGGACCAGAATTGTTGATTGATGTTACCGGGATAAAACATTGTTGGTGGATTTTTAACATGGAGAAGATAATAGACTTTATAGTCTATTTGACTCTTCTAATGGATTGCTCGTTCCGCTGCAACTATGGTTGAAAATTTTTATCTTCTACCATATGTTCTAAATCTCTAATTTATTACTGTTGAAGGCTATTGATAATTTATTTATCTTTAGTCATGATATTCTTTACTGGGCTAGTTGTGCTCACCCTTTTGTTTCACAATTCCTTTCAAGTAATAAGAGTGTAGCTGGGTCGAGCGGGGGTAACAAGGGAATAGAACGGTGGTTATCATTTAGTAGTTATATTTGGTGAAGAAAACAGGGTGAGGCGAACCCAACGTTAGAAGGGTGTTTTGTCACTATCATACAAGATGTCTAATGACATACAACCTCGTGTCGTCATAAGACATGGTTGTGCTCATCCACTTGCTGAGTATCTTTACGAGTACTACCTATATAATCTTGGTGTTTGTTTGAAGTATAATTTTCAATTAGAGACAATGGAGATAATGATATGTCAAGAGAAGACTCAGCATTGGGAAGAATATGATAGTAAACTTCTCGTTTTTCTTTGGGGTCTATTGGGTCAACCAAGGATAATTTTGTGGCCATATAATATCTATCATAACCTAGACGCATGACCTCCCATGTACGAAGGTTTTCTTGAGCACTTCCCAAAGATTCTAATTTCTAAAACAGTTTTTGACTATACATTTAAGTAAGGTGTCATTGTGAGGTGCTGTCCACGGTTGGGGACATGAGTCACATTTGGTATATATTTGTATCTAAACTCACAGCATATATGTTGTTATATTTTGCACGACAATTATTGTAATAAAGTTGTAGTTGTTTTCCGTACCATGTATTTGGCGACTCAGAATAGGTTGGATGGAATGGACCTATTTTGGGGTTGTCACAATTACTGTAATAATTATTGAGTAAAATTGAGTGACTTCTCACGTAAGCTCCAATAATCAATACCATATGCTACTATGTAACAACATGTATTACTGTAATTTTACTACCGGGTAGTTCAACAGTTAACGGTAAAACTTCCGCCGCTATTTTCATAAAAAAAAAATATGTCGTTTTCTTATTTCGATAATAATTCCGTTGTGGGGTCCACAAATGGCTGCGCCATCGTACGAATATTTTCCGACAGCAAGAATATTCCACGACCAAACGAATATTCTCCGATAATAATGAATATTTTATAACCACTTGCTTATTTTGCAAAATTTGCACATTTCACCCATAACCACAACATTATATCAAATTAACACCTTATTAATCAAAATAATAATTAGAGGAATTTCGATTTTATTTATAAAAAAGTTGAGGTCTTACATTTAGATTTAGGAATATGAAATAATATAAGTAACTGCTAATAGATTTTCATCCGTCATGCGATAATCCGCGTAGATAGATCATTTCCACAACTTAATAAAGAATGAATACGAAAGGTTTTTCACCAGGCATGCGATAGTTCGCGTAGACATATTATTCACACAGATTAATAAGGAAAGAATACGAAGGGTAATTCACCAGACATACGATAGTTCGCGCAGACAGGTTATTGTGCAATACTATGTGCTACAGTGTTAATGTGCAACAACGCGTATTACTGTACTTTTATCACCGATTATTTCAATAATTTAACGATAAACGTTTTGTCGCTATTTTTATAAAAATATTATTTCTGTTTCTTTCTATACCCGACAGTTATTCCGTTGTGGGATCCACCAATGATTGCGTCGTCATACGAATATTCTCCAACAAAAAGAATCACTGCTAGAAAAACAAGAATATGTGACGGAACTTTGTGACAGTTTTTAAAAATAATCACAAAAGATAGTAATTTATTATGGATTTTTTAAGCAATCACAAAAGAATAGTATATATGATAGCTCTTACTGATGACTAATCTTGCCATCAATGTATTATAATTGTGATGGCCATGTCAATCACACCAATTTTTTCACGTAAAATAAATTTTCTTTTTGTGATGCACTAAGTCATCTCTTAATCAAAACAATATTTTATGACGGTCTTGACAATCATTAAAAAAAATAGATTTTTGTGACGATTTTTATTTGCAATTACAAAAAGAAGGTATTTTGTGATGGAATTTTTAAGCAATTACAAAATAATAAAATATATGATGGCTCTTAGTGATGACTAATTTTACCATCATTATAGAGTATTTGTGACTGCCATTGCAATCACCAAATCTTATGTGGAAGCAATTCTATTTAGTAAGTCAACTCACATATGTTTCCTTATATATTTTATTTTAAAATTATAATCATGATCTGGACTTTGGTGTAGTGGTAATACTCGTTATTTAGTTTGTAAATGGGGGGATAGTTCGAATCCTACAAGTATCATTTGATACAATTAATATAGATATAATTAATATAGTGAAATAAATTATTCATTTGACCCCTAAAGTCTTATTTTTTTTGTGATGACTTTAAAAATCACAATAGATTACGTGTTAATGTGATTGTATTAATCATCACAAAAATACTAAGATTGACAATCACAATAGATTACGTCCACCAATGATTGCGTCGTCATACGAATATTCTCCTACAAAAAGAATATTCTCCGACCAAACGAATATTTTATAGCAACTTGCTTATTTTGTAAAATTTACACATATCACCCTTAACTTTAACCTTTTATCAATTTAATCATTTACTAAATAAAATAATAATTATAAGAAAAATTGAATACTTTTATTTCATAAAGTTTAGGATCTTACACATCTCCACCGCGTCTTCTCCTCTTCTCAGCGATGACCAAGCAATCTTGTCTCCTCTTCTCATTTCATTGCAGTCTTTACTCTCTAGTCTCTACTGTAAGACCCCGAATTTTATGAAATAAAAGTATTCAATTTTTCTTATAATTACAATTCAGTAAATAGTTAAATTGATAAAAAGTTAAAGTTATGGGTGAAATGTGAAATTTTTTAAAAATAAACAAGTGGTTATAAAATAATCATTGTTGTCGGGGAATATTCTTTGGTCGTGGAATATTCTTTCTGTCGGGGAATATCCGTACGACGGCGCAGTCATTTGTGGACCCCATAACAAAATAACTGTCGGATGAAGATAACGACAAAAAATTAAGTTTTTATAATTAACGGCGTAGTTGTTATCGTTAACACTGTTGGAATATCCGGTGGTTAAAATACAGTAATACGCGTTATTGAATAGTAGCACACGGTATTGCACAATATTTTTAAAATTATTGATTCTTACGTAAGAAGGCACTACCGAATAATTGTCACAGTAATTACTGTTCAATATTTTATTTTATTGATTCAATAGTTGTTGCGTTGATATTTTATATTATTATTGTTTCAATAATTATTGCTGCATATCATCTCCATTATCAGATCAATAATTCATATTATTTGAATAATATTATTAGATAGCATTATTGACAATGTCTAGAAAATTCTGTCTAAGGAGAGGTTTGGTTGTCTAATTGCGCCCCAATAAGGAGAAATCCTTATTGGAAAGCCCCCTTTTTCTTGGGAACGGCCTGGTTGTCAATACTGTGATTCTATAATATTATTTGTGAATAATTAATTATTGATTTATATGATGAGAAAAATATTAATTTTATGTGGATATAGATGGAGAAAATTTTTTAAGTGACAATTGTTGAAAAATGATATTTTATCTTTTCTGATAAAATAATTTATTATTATATTTAATAATATAATAATGGTGATAGTTTTACAATGAATGTGGGATATATGCGTATATGAGGAGGAAAAATATTTTTGTTGTATTAAATGATTAACACATGTTTTGTGTGTCGGTGGACCCCATTTCTTGACTGAAATTTGATTATAGCTTGTAAAATCGTCCGTTTTTAGATTTCGGTCAATTTCTGTTTAGAATTTGGAAAAATTTTCTTCTGCAAAGTTGTAGAGAATTGAATTTCCTATAAAAAGACGCGAGATTCGAATTTTCTGATAAAAAGACTATTTTCTATGAATTGTTGAAGTTTTAAAAAATAAAATGATTTTTATTATTTTATGGGTGGGACCCACTTTTTGGTTGGTGGAATACATATGTGGGCTGCCAAATTTGTTCAAGTATGGCATGCTATAGGCTGGTCTTATTTGGTGAGCATACGTAGGAATTAAGAAATTAATAATATTAATTTATTAATTTAGTAACATTTTCCTATAAATAGAGGGCTAAGTTAGAATTGAAAATCACACCAGAATTCATAAGTTTTCTCTCTTTCTCTCTCTATATTATGAAGGATATTTTGTGAGTATTTAGATACTTTGAGAGTTGCTATTCAGTGCAAGTTTCCTTCGACTTTGCATTCCAGTCAGAAATACTGCACTTTTGAGGTAAGGGATAGTAAGGGATTTTAAGGGTTATTATGTTTTTCAGTTCGTACTTCTTCTGACCTTCAAAAAATTCTAAAAAAATTTGAAATGATATTTTGATGAGTTTTATTGATTGTGTCCAAAAATGGTGATTTTTGGATGTATAGATTAAGAGTTATGAATTTTACGGAAAAAGATTATTTTAAAAGTAACCGCTTATAACTCCTTGTGGTTAACTAAAAAATTGGTGAAATTTTTATTGGGAGTACATGTATATGATAGAAGTATACTCTGTAAATTTTGGAATTTTTGGATAAAAGTACAATTTTTAATAAATATCTAAATATTCGGCTGTTTTGGCCATATGAAAAATAGTAAATGATTTTTAAAAAATTCTGAGAAAAATATATGTTCAATATGGGACTATATTCTGCTAAATCCCAGAAAAGAAATATTTTTGAAACTGATTTGGTATTTTTCATGAAAATAGACTGGTTATGAGTAAATGAATTAAATATGTTATGTGAAGTAAGAAAATTAAAAATAGGATTTTATGGCTTCAGAATCCTATATGAGGTATATGCAGATTTTTGATGAGGGTTTTGGTTATTGGTAATGAAATCTTATGAGTTTGGCATTTTAGGATGATTAAATGCATTATTTAGTAAAATGTAAACAATTAAAATAAATTATTTATGAATTTAAGAAATGTTATTCTTTCAATATAATTATACCAAAATATAATTATACCAAATTATTTATGAATTTAAGTAAAGTTTTTCACATATCGTGTTACGCAAATATGTGGAAGACCCGAACCACATTATTGAGTTAGAACCGGACGAAATAGCGGAAGATTTGACGTATGAAGAAGTTCATGTTCAAATCTTGGATAAGAAGGAACATATTCTACGCTCCAAGGTTATACCTCAAGTCAAAGTTTTGTGGAGAAACCACGATGTTGAGGAAATGACTTGGGAGTTAGAATCTGAAATGCAATCAAGGTATCCTTACCTCTTCGACATACCAGGTACGTACCCTAATTTCGAGGACGAAATTTCATAAGAAGGGGAGGTCGTAAGACCCCAACTTTTATAAATAAAGATGAATTTTCTATAAATATCATTTTTGAATATTATGGAGTTAATTTGATATAATGTTATAGTTGTGGGTAATATTTATAAATTTTGCAAAGTACGCAAGTTGTTATATAATATTCGATTGGTCGGAGAATATTCGTTTTAACAGGGAATATTCGTACAACGACACAATCATTGGTGGACCCCACAACGGAATTATTGTCGGATTGAGAAAACGACAAAAATATTTTATTAAAAATAACGGCGGAAATTTTACCATTGTTACTGTTGAACTACTCGGTAGTAAAAGTACAGTAATACGCGTGGTTGCATAGTAGCACACATTATTGATTATTAATACTTATGTGAGAAGTCACTCAGTTTGATTCAATTATTGTCAGTTAATAATATGAATTATTTAGCGATAATGACGTTTTGTTTTATTCGTATTATTAACGTAATAAAACAGAAACATCTTTTTATATAAAACAGAATACTTTATTAAAGTTATTCTATAAATAGAATATAATATATTTTATTTAAAAGATTTTTTTTAAATATGGGCCGTCAGATTAAAGTAATCAATCTGGACCGTTCATGGATTAGTTACTATGCATTCTATTTTTCTATAAATAGCAGCTCATTCCTTCATTATTTCTTACGAATTCACTGAACTCTAGAGAGAGAAACTATAGAGAGAAACTATAGAGAGAGAGAAGAAGAGTATTCTGCTACTTAACTACTTCCTTATTTCAGCTCGTCTTTAAAACGGTAAGGGGTGTTATTCTTTCTTATTCATAAAGAGAACTGTTTCTATTCCATTTCTTATTATTCTGTTGGAATAACCTGTATACGCGGATCTACCCTATACTTGGTGACATTATTATATTATTCTGTTGGAACATCCTGTCTGTGTGTTTTACACCGGACCTGGTTCCGTTTTTATTATTATTCTGTTGGAACATCCTGTCTATGAGTTTTACACCGGACCTGGTTCCGTTTTTATTATTATTCTGTTGGAACATCCTGTCTGTGTGTTTTACACCGGACCTGGTTTCGTCTTGTTATTATTCTGTCGGAATATCCTGTCTGTGCGTTTACGCCGGACCTGGTTCCATTATTTATTATTCTGTCGGAATATCCTGTCTGTGCGTTTACGCCGGACCTGGTTCCATTATTTATTATTCTGTTGGAATAACCTGTCTGTGCGGTCTATCGCATGTATGGTGATTTCTTTTGTTATTCCATTCTTTATTATACTCAGTTGGTTAAGTTTTGACTTCTATACTCCATGAAATTTGTGGAATATCCTTGACATTTGCGCTTCATCTAGTATCTATTTATGAAAATATTTTCCTGATCATTCTTGAATTTTACTCCACAAAGTAGTATCATGTTGACAATTTGAACGTTGTTAATTCTTGGATAAATTAATTCTTGAACTTGTTTTATTGAATTCTTATATCATTGTCATCATCCTCATGTTTATATTCTGTTGAAAGTCATCTGTGGCCTGTAGTGCATAGATGGACTTGGTATGATTATGACCAGGGATTATTCGGTGTAATCATGACCGTAATGTTACGAATGATGTGGTAAAAGTCGTCATTGGCCCGTAGTGCATTGATGGACAGTTGTTGGCATGATCATGACCATTAATGAATATACGAATATCCTTGGCCGTAGTGCAGGGGTGATTCGATGATGTGAATTATTTTATTAAGCTGAGTCTCAGCGATCACAGTGTTGGAAAATCTTTTAAATCATAAAAGATAGTAGAGTTTATTTTCTACTTGACTCTTTTAATGGATTGCTTGTTCCGCTGCAGTTAAACTTGATGTCTATTATATTTTATCAATTTAACATTGTTGAAGGCTAATGATAATTTATTCTGCATTATCTTAGTCATAATATTTCTTACTGGGCTAGTTGAGCTCACCCTTTCTTTCACTGTTCTCTTCAGGAAATGAGAACGTAGCTGGGGCAAGTCGGGGAACGGAGTGATGGTCCGAATGATAGTATTAGTTAGTAGTCCTCACTATTCTATGTAATGGTGTGTTAATAAATGTAATGAGGACTCCTTTTGAGTATGAATACTCTCTAGAAGATAATATTTGTATTCAAACTCACAGTTTATGTTTTGTCGTATTGTACACGACAGTTGTATTAGTAAGTTGTATTTGTATTTTGTACTATGTATCTGACGACCCAAGATGGGTGATGTATATCTAATTTTGGGGGCGTCACAAGACATCTTGGATAAAAAGGAAAAATTTTATTTTTCGGTGAATAGTGCCGTATACGTGAATAGTAACTCCGACACAAAAAGTTCCAAATTTGATAAACTCATATCAATATTTCAGCATAATGATATTGAAGAAAATAATATCATTTAAGAAGAAAATTGTAAGACCCCAAATTATTAATAAATAAAATTTAAATTCCCTCTATTTATTATTTTGAAATAGTAAGTGTTAAATTGATAAATGAGGTTAGTTATGGGTAAAATGCGCAAATATTTCAAATAAGCAGGTGGTTATAAAATATTCATTGTTGTCGGGGAATATTCGTTTGGTCGTGGAATATTCTTCCTGTCGGGGAATATTCGTACGACGGCGCAGTCTTTTGTGGGCCCCATAACGGAAAGCGATTGGATGAAGAAAACGACAAGTATATGTTTTTTATTAATAACGGCGTAGTTGTTACCGTTAATACTGTTGGAATACCCGGTGGTTAAAACACAGTAATACGCGTTGTTACACAGTAGCACACTGTATTGCACCAATTATTGATTCTTACGTAAGAAGGCACTACTCAATAATGGTTACAGTAATTACTGTTCAGTATTTTATTTTATTGATTCAATAATTGCTGCGTTGATATTTTATATTACTGTTGTTTCAATAATTGTCACTACACAGTATTTCCCATTATCAGATCAATAATTCATATTATTTGAATAATATTATTAGATAACATTATTGGCAATGTCTAGAAAGTTCTGTCTAAGGAGAGGTTTGGTCATCTAATTGCGCGCCATTAAGGAGAAATTCTTATTGGAAAGCCCCCCTCTTTCCTGGGAACGGCCTGGTTGTCATAAATATGATTCTGTAATATTATTTGTGAATAATTAATTATTGATTCATATGATAAGGAAATATTTATTTTTGTGGATATAAATGAGGGATATATTTTTGTTGTTAAAAATGAAGGAGTTAATGTTGAGATTTTTATCAGTATTTTTGTCGGAATGGAGGTATTAAAAATCAGGGTTTTTGAGATATTTTGCGGGGGTTATAATTTTTAATCCGACCGTTGGATCGTGGTAATTTTTGGATATGTTATACATATATAAGTTGAGTATATGTCCACAAATTTTGAACCGTTAAAAATGAACGTATGATTTATTATGAATTTTACGAGATGACTGGTTCAGAAATTGTTGAATTTTCGGAGTTAATCATTTTGGTAGAAAATTCTAGAATTGGTGGGCCCCACTCTTGGTTGGTGAAGAAATGTGCTGAGATTTTTATTCAAATGTGGTGGGTGGGAATAGTAGCAGGTAAAGCCATCAGGTTTCAGGTTAAGTCTGCTTCGGCGTGCTAACATTTTCCTATAAATAGAGGGCTAAGTTAGAATTGAAAATCACACCAGAAACAAGTTTTCTCTCTTTCTCTCTCTAGATTATTGAGTGTATTTTGTGAGTATTTAGATACTTTGAGAGTTTCTATTCATCAGAGCAAGTGTCTTTCAGCCTTATACCGGTATTCCGACCAGAAGTACTGTCTTTACGAGGTAAGGGATGTTATTTTATTCAAAAATGATATTATTTCTTCAATATCATTATGCCGAAATATTGGTTGGAAATTTTTATCAAATTTGGAACTTTTCACGTCGGGGTTACTATTCATGAGTTACTATTCACGAGTTACTATTCACCGAAAAATAAAATTTTCTTCTTTTCGTCCAAAATATCTATTCTGGGTACTAGCTTTGATTGTATCCATGTTTTGATCATTCTTGAATTCTACTTCACTATGAATAATTATAAGGTATTTTTGGACATGGATAAATCGAAATACGAATCCTTAATATTTGTTATTTTGTTTCACTGGATTCGTTTTCTTTAAGATATTTTTCATCATCCTCAGTCCTAAATGATGATATTACTGAATATCTTTGGCCCGTAGTGCAAAGATGAACAGGTGTTGAGGTGAACATGACCGACTGGTGGTACAAATAAATATCTTTGGCCTGTAGTGCAAAGATAAATATTTGATTAAAGATGGTTATTGATTGTTGTTACAGGGATAAAATATTGATGATGGACTTTTAAATCTTAGAAGATAGTAGAACTCATTCTCTACTTGACTCTTCTAATGGTTTGCTGTTTCCGCTGCAGTTATTGATTTAAAACTTGTTGTCTATTGTATTCTATTAGATTTTTCCCTGTTGAAGACTAACGATAATTTATTCTGTATTATCTTAGTCATAATGTTCTTTACTGGGCTAGTTGAGCTCACCTTTTTTCTTTTTGTTCTATTTTTCTCAGGAGGCGAGAATGTAGCGAGTACTAGTCGGGGTATGGAATGATGGTTCTAGAAGTTACTTTAGTAGTCCTCACCATTTTTGTGAAATAATGTATCAATAATTGTAATGAGGACTTATTTGAGTGTGGATATTGTCTAAATGACAATATTTGTATTTAAACTCACAGTTCTTGTGTTGTAATAATAAAGATGTAGTTGTTTCTGTACCATGTATTTTGGCGACTCAGAATGGGTGTTGTATACCTATTTTGGGGGCGTCACAGTTGGTATCAGAGCTTAGGGATATGATCTCTGGCGGAGATCAGAGAATAGAACTAGGAGGGGAGAGACGAATAAATCCTTCGCTAGTGTGTCCTACCTAAGCTTATTTATTGGTCAGTCATAATATAGGGGTATTATGTGATTTGTTAATTTATTTAATTAACCCTTGTTTTATGGCAGTATTTGAGAATGTCGACTGAGAATATTAACAGTGGAGTAAATGAGACCGTGGAGACACCGGTGCTTACCAACGAGGAGAACGTGCAACAGGCTGGCAATGTTCCTCCTGTGAACAACACCAATGAGCAGATGATGAATGATGGAATGTTTAGAAGTTTTTTGTAATTCATGCAAAACCAGACGAGGGAGACTCGTGTTCAAAATACAGGAGGAAATGATAGCAATTCACGGTTTGTCACAGCCAAACAGTTCAAAGAATTGGGACCACCAGAATTTAAGGGAAAGCCGGATCAGATCATGGCGGAAACGTGGGTCAAGCAAATTACCAAGATATTCGATGTCTTGGGATGCACGGAGGAACAGAAGGTTCCATTCGCCACCTTTATGTTCCGTGGCGAGGCAGATTACTGGTGGGAGTTTGTGAAGCGTACCCATCCAACCGCACTCAGCATGTCTTGGGAGAAATTTCAGAAACTGTTCAATGACAAGTACTTTCCTGAAAGTATTCGTCATATGAAGGAGGTAGAGTTTATTAGACTAGAGCAGAATAATATGACGGTATCTCAGTACGAGGCGAGGTTTGCAGAGTTGTCCAGGTTTGCACCTCATTTGGTGGAGAATGAGGAACGTATGACGAGGATGTTTTTGAGAGGTTTGAAACCTGACATACGTCAATATCTCATTTCTCATAAATTTTCTCTCTATTCAGATGTTGTCAACAGGGCTCAATTATTAGAGCGAGATAATGAGTACGGTCAACTGAGGGACCACAATCAGGATCATATCGGTGACAACAGTCATCAGAACAATGATAACCAGCGGAGAAAGAAAAATACAGACAAGAATGGCAACCACTCTGGTGGTAATCGTGGCTATGAAAATAGAAGAAGCGAGTCGGGAGGAGATTTTAAAAAGAGGAGATTCAACAATGACAATACGAAGACGTCAGCACCAGCAGCAACTGGTTCCAAGGGAGGAGAACGACCACCGATTATATGCTATAAGTGCGGAAAAGAAGAACATATCAGCCCAAACTGCCCACAACAGTTTAAGGTATGTTATAATTGTGGAAAGGAAGGACATATCGCTCGAGATTGCACTGTAGTAAAACCAAGTCCAGCGGGGATGGTGACTCAAAAAGCTGTCCCAAAAAAGATAAAGTCAACGGTTCCTGGAAGAGCATTTGTCGTGACTGGTCAACATGCGAGGAACCCAAACGAGGTGATCACGGATAAGCTAATCATAAATTCATGCGAAGTTTATACCTTATTAGATACCGGTTCTACCCATTCTTTTATCTCTCCTGCTTGTGCTCAACGTTTAAACTTGACTCCGGAGAAGTTAGACTTTGATTTATCTGTGGAGACTCCGTTAGGAGAAACTTTCATCACATCCACTGTTTATAAATCTTGTGTGATCCAAGTTGGCACCATCACCTTACCTGTTGACCTTATCTCTTTAAAGATACTTGCTTTTGATGTGATTTTAGGGATTGATTGGCTAACTACTCATCATGCCAAAATTGATTGTTTTCGTAAGGTTGTTAGTTTTCATATTCCTAACCAACCTATTGTACGAATTCAAACAACTAAGCCATTAAAATCAATCACTGTTATATCAAGCCATAAAGCCATTCGTTTATTAAAAAACGGATGTCAAGCTTTCATAGCCCATGTTATGGATTTGAATAAAGACACGTCAAATTTGAATAATATTCCTGTTGTTATGGACTTTCCTGACGTATTTTCTGAAGAACTTCCCGGTCTACCCCCGGAACGAGAAATTGAATTCTTTATTGATCTTGAACCTGGTACAAAGCCCATTTCTAAAACCCCATATCGAATGGCTCCTATTGAACTTCAGGAGTTAAAGGTCCAACTACAAGAGTTGTTGGACATCGGTTTCATTCGTCCTAGTACATCTCCTTGGGGTGCTCCTGTTTTATTTGTAAAGAAGAAAGATGGGAGTATGCGACTTTGTATTGATTACCGGGAATTAAACCATGTCACTATTAAGAATAGGTATCCGGTACCTCGTATTGATGACCTATTTGACCAGTTACAAGGAGCACAATTCTTTTCAAAGATCGATCTTCGTTCTGGATATCATCAGCTGAAGGTTAAAACTGAGGATATTCCAAAGACTGCCTTCAGAACTCGGTACGGGCATTATGAATTCCTAGTTATGTCTTTTGGATTGACTAATGCTCCTGCGGCTTTCATGGATATGATGAACCGAGTATTCAAGGATTATTTGGATCAATTCGTTGTTGTCTTTATTGATGACATCCTCATATATTCCAAAAGCCGTGAAGATCATGAGCATCATTTGAAGCTGGTACTCCAAAGGCTGCGTGAAAATAAGTTATATGCTAAGTTGAAGAAATGCGAGTTCTGGCTTGAGGAAGTAGCTTTCCTAGGGCACGTGGTGTCAAAACATGGAGTATCTGTTGACCCGGCGAAGATTGAAGCAATACAAAGTTGGGAGCAACCAAAGACGGTGACCGAAGTACGTAGCTTTCTAGGCTTAGTTGGTTATTATCGAAGATTCGTGGAAGGATTTTCTCGAATCGCTACCCCGTTAACTCAGCTGACTCGGAAAGATATCAAATTCGTATGGAGCGAGGAATGCGAGGAGAGTTTTCAAGAGCTTAAGAGGAGACTCATTTCGGCACCTGTTCTGACAATACCATCTAGTTTGGATGGATTTGTTATCTACAGTGATGCTTCAGGCAAAGGGTTAGGATGTGTTCTCATGCAACATGGGAAAGTCATAGCCTATGCCTCGCGACAACTCAAAGAATATGAGAGGAATTATCCTACTCATGATTTGGAGTTGGCAGCAGTAGTTTTCGCATTGAAGATCTGGAGACACTACCTGTATGGGGAGAAAGTGGAGATCTATACAGATCATAAAAGCCTCAAATATTTCTTCACCCAAAAGGAACTCAACATGCGGCAGCGACGTTGGCTCGAGCTGTTGAAAGATTACGATCATACCATCCAATATCATCCTGGAAAAGCAAACGTAGTAGCTGACGCATTGAGTAGAAGATCATATGCGGGTACGAGTGCAATGTTGTTAACACAAAGGCCCATTTTGTATGACTTGCAGAGGATGGAGATAGAGATGAAGGCTCCAAGTACCCACATGATGATATCAAATATACGAGTAGAACCGACTTTAATCGATAAAGTTAAAGCTGCTCAAGCTACGGACATAGAGCTGATGCGTATGAAGAAGAAAGTGCAAGAAGGTTCTATTCCAGAAGCAAGAATCGATGAAGAAGGAATACTTCGAGTCCACTCTAGACTCTGTGTTCCTAACAATTCTGATTTGAAGTACAAGATCATGATGGAAGCACACAATACACCATTTGCAATCCATCCTGGAAGTACCAAAATGTATCGTGATCTACGACATACATTTTGGTGGAATAATATGAAGAGAGAGATTGCAAAGTTTATCTCGAGGTGTTTAACTTGTCAACGTGTAAAGGCGGAACATCAAGTACCAAAGGGTCCATTGCAACCACTTGAGATTCCGAAATGGAAGTGGGAACACATTACCATGGATTTCGTTACGGGTCTTCCCACGGTTTCTCAAGGCATAAATGCTATTTGGGTTATTGTTGATAGATTAACCAAGTCTGCTCATTTCTTGCCGATACGGGAGACTTATTCCCTTGAACGTCTTGCTCGTATATACGTAGATGAGATTGTGAGACTGCATGGCATGCCAGTATCCATAGTTTCGGATCGTGACCCAAGATTCACTTCAAGATTTTGGGTTAGCTTGCAAAAAGCTATGGGCACAGATTTACGATTTAGTTCGGTATACCATCCTCAAACGGACGGACAATCAGAGAGGACTATTCAAACTCTTGAAGATCTATTAAGACTTTGTGTCCTAGATTTCAAAGGGAGTTGGGATAAGTACCTACCATTGGTGGAATTCTCTTACAATAACAGTTATCAGGCAAGTATAGGTGTGGCGCCATTTGAAGCATTATATGGACGAAAGTGTCGCTCTCCAGTATGCTGGGACGAGGTGGGTGAAGCAACATTGTTGGGACCAGAGTTGGTACGCATGACTACAGAGAAGATCCAAACGATTCGACAACGTATACAAACGGCACAGGATCGACAAAAGAGTTATGCGGATCTTCATCGAAAGGACGTCAAATTTGACATTGGGGATCATGTATTGTTGCGTGTGGCTCTATGAAAAGGGGTTACAAGATTTGGGAAGAGAGGAAAGCTCAATCCACGATTTATTGGTCCATTTCAGATTCTTGACCGAGTAGGAAATGTGGCCTATAGACTCGCGTTACCTCCAAGTATGTCTCGTGTTCATAATGTTTTTCATATATCTGTGTTACGTAAATATGTGAAAGACCCAGACCACGTTATTGAGTTAGAACCGGACGAGATAGCTGAAGACTTAACGTACGAAGAGGTACCTGTCAAGATCTTGGATAGAAAGGAGCATGTCCTACGCACGAAGGTCATACCACAAGTTAAAGTTTTGTGGAGAAACCATGCTATTGAGGAAATGATCTGGGAGTTGGAAACGGAAATGAAAGCGAGGTATCCTCATCTTTTCGAAACACCAGGTACGTACGTCAATTTCGAGGACGAAATTTCATAAGGAGGGGAGGTTGTAAGACCCCAAATTATTAATAAATAAAATTTAAATTCCCTCTATTTATTATTTTGAAATAGTAAGTGTTAAATTGATAAATGAGGTTAGTTATGGGTAAAATGCGCAAATATTTCAAATAAGCAGGTGGTTATAAAATATTCATTGTTGTCGGGGAATATTCGTTTGGTCATGGAATATTCTTCCTGTCGGGGAATATTCGTACGACGGCGCAGTCTTTTGTGGGCCCCATAACGGAAAGCGATTGGATGAAGAAAACGACAAGTATATATTTTTTATTAATAACGGCGTAGTTGTTACCGTTAATACTGTTGAAATACCCGGTGGTTAAAACACAGTAATACGCGTTGTTACACAGTAGCACACTGTATTGCACCAATTATTGATTCTTACGTAAGAAGGCACTACTCAATAATGGTTACAGTAATTACTGTTCAGTATTTTATTTTATTGATTCAATAATTACTGCGTTGATATTTTATATTACTGTTGTTTCAATAATTGTCACTACACAGTATTTCCCATTATCAGATCAATAATTCATATTATTTGAATAATATTATTAGATAACATTATTGGCAATGTCTAGAAAGTTCTGTCTAAGGAGAGGTTTGGTCATCTAATTGCGCGCCAGTAAGGAGAAATCCTTATTGGAAAGCCCCCTCTTTCCTGGGAACGGCCTGGTTGTCATAAATGTGATTCTGTAATATTATTTGTGAATAATTAATTATTGATTCATATGATAAGGAAATATTTATTTTTGTGGATATAAATGAGGGATATATTTTTGTTGTTAAAAATGAAGGAGTTAATGTTGAGATTTTTATCAGTATTTTTGTCGGAATGGAGGTATTAAAAATCAGGGTTTTTGAGATATTTTGCGGGGGTTATAATTTTTAATCCGACCGTTGGATCGTGGTAATTTTTGGATATGTTATACATATATAAGTTGAGTATATGTCCACAAATTTTGAACCGTTAAACATGAACGTATGATTTATTATGAATTTTACGAGATGACTGGTTCAGAAATTATTGAATTTTCGGAGTTAATCATTTTGGTAGAAAATTCTAGAATTAGTGGGCCCCACTCTTGGTTGGTGAAGAAATGTGCTGAGATTTTTATTCAAATGTGGTGGGTGGGAATAGTAGCAGGTAAAGCCATCAGGTTGCAGGTTAAGTCTGCTTCGGCGTGCTAACATTTTCCTATAAATAGAGGGCTAAGTTAGAATTGAAAATCACACCAGAAACAAGTTTTCTCTCTTTCTCTCTCTAGATTATTGAGTGTATTTTGTGAGTATTTAGATACTTTGAGAGTTTCTATTCATCAGAGCAAGTGTCTTTCAGCCTTATACCGGTATTCCGACCAGAAGTACTGTCTTTACGAGGTAAGGGATGTTATTTTATTCAAAAATGATATTATTTCTTCAATATCATTATGCCGAAATATTGGATGGAAATTTTTATCAAATTTAGAACTTTTCACGTCGGGGTTACTATTCACGAGTTACTATTCACGAGTTACTATTCACCGAAAAATAAAATTTTCTTCTTTTCGTCCAAAATATCTATTCTGGGTACTAGCTTTCATTGTATCCATATTTTGATCATTCTTGAATTCTACTTCACTATGAATAATTATAAGGTATTTTTGGACATGGATAAATCGAAATACGAATCCTTAATATTTGTTATTTTATTTCACTGGATTCGTTTTCTTTAAGATATTTTTCATCATCCTCAGTCCTAAATGATGATATTACTGAATATCTTTGGCCCGTAGTGCAAAGATGAATGATTAACTGATGAATATCTTTGGCCCGTAGTGCAAAGATGAACAGGTGTTGAGGTGAACATGACCGACTGGTGGTACAAATGAATATCTTTGGCCTGTAGTACAAAGATGAATATTTGATTAAAGATGGTTATTGATTGTTGTTACAGGGATAAAATATTGATGATGGACTTTTAAATCTTAGAAGATAGTAGAACTTATTCTCTACTTGACTCTTCTAATGGTTTGCTGTTTTCGCTGCAGTTATTGATTTAAAACTTGTTGTCTATTGTATTCTATTAGATTTTTTCCTGTTGAAGACTAACGATAATTTGTTCTGTATTATCTTAGTCATAATGTTCTTTACTGGGCTAGTTGAGCTCACCTTTTTCCTTTTTGTTCTATTTTTCTCAGGAGGCGAGAATGTAGCGAGTACTAGTCGGGGTATGGAATGATGGTTCTAGAAGTTACTTTAGTAGTCCTCACTATTTTTGTGAAATAATGTATCAATAATTGTAATGAGGACTTATTTAAGTGTGGATATTGTCTAAATGACAATATTTGTATTTAAACTCACAGTTCTTGTGTTGTAATAATAAAGATGTAGTTGTTTCTGTACCATGTATTTTGGCGACTCAGAATGGGTGTTGTATACCTATTTTGGGGGCGTCACAAAAATAATATCCCTTACCTCAAAATATCCGTACTTCTGGACGGAATACAGGTATAAGGCTGAAAGAAACTTGCTCTGATGAATAGAAACTCTAAAAGTATCTAAATACTCATAAAATACACTCAATAATCTAGAGAGAGAAAGAGAAAAAACTTGTTTCTGGTGTGATTTTCAGTTCTAACTTAGCCCTCTATTTATAGAAAAATGTTAGCACACCGAAGCAGACTTAACCTGCAACCTGATGGCTTTACCTGCTACTATTCCCACCCACCACATTTGATTAAAAATTTCAGCACATTTCTTCACCAACCAAGAGTGGGGCCCACCAATTCTAGAATTTTTCATCAAAATAATAAACTCCAAAAATTCAACAATTTGTGAACCAGTCATCTCGTAAAATTCATAATAAATCATACGTTTATTTTTAACGGTTCAAAATTTGTGGACATATACTCAACTTATATATGTATAACATATCCAAAAATTACCACGATCCAACGGTCGGATTAAAAATTATAACCCCTGCAAAATATCTCAAAAATCCTGATTTTTAATACCTCCATTCCGACAAAAATATTGATAAAAACCTCAACATTAACTCATTCATTTTTAACCACAAAAATATATCCCTCATTTATATCCACATAAAATAAATATTTCCTTATCATATGAATCAATAATTAATTATTCACAAATAATATTACAGAATCACATTTATGACAACCAGGCCGTTCTCAGGAAAGAGGGGGCTTTCCAATAAGAATTTTTTTCTTACTGGCGCGCAATTAGGTGACCAAACCTTTTCTTAGACAGAACTTTCTAGACATTGCCAATAATGTTATCTAATAATATTATTCAAATAATATGAATTATTGATCTGATAATAGAAAATACTGTGCAGCAACAATTATTGAAACAACAATAATATAAAATATCAACGCAGCAATTATTGAATTAATAAAATAAAATATTGAACAGTAATTACTGTGACAATTATTGAGTAGTGCCTTCTTACGTAAGAATCAATAATTTGTGCAATACCGTGTGCTACTGTATTTTAACCACCGGGTATTCCAACGGTAACAACTACGCCGTTATTTATAAATAACTTATACTTGTCGTTTTCTTCATCCAATCGCTTTCCGTTATGGGACCCACACAAGGCTGCACCGTCGTACGAATATTCCCCGACAGCAAGAATATTCCACGACCAAACGAATATTCCCCGACAAAATGAATATTTTATAACCACTTGCTTATTTTGCAAAATTTGCACATTTCACCCATAACCAAAGTATTATATCAAATTAACCCCTTATTATTCACAATAATATTTAGAGAAAATTTGATCTTATTCATTAATAAGTTGGGGTCTTACAGTTTTTTTTGTTGGATAATTTAAAGTTTAAATTTATTTAAATTTGTTGTGAATTGAGGTTAAATGAATATGCACTTCAATTTTTTTTTTGAATTTGTTGTGTTTGTGAATTGTGAGTTGATTTTGACTGTTGTGGCTTGATTTTGTTTGAATATAAAAATTATATTTAGTTTGAGACATTGCACATACGGTTGAAATTTCTTGAGTGATTGTTTGTGCATTCGGTTGAAATTGTTGAGTGATTTTGACGGTTGAATATTATTAAAACCACTTTCCGAAATCAAATAGGCGATAAATAATTGAGTGATTGTTTGATTCTTTACATTGAAAATGATAAATTTTAAACTATTGATAATAGGAGGATAACATTATAATTAATTTTTAAACATTATTCTGATTAGTTTTAAATTTTTTTATTTAACTTCAATAAAAAATTAATTAAAATTAGTCCTCACTGAAAAAAATTATTGGATCTGCACCTGTACAGGACCAGGGGAAATTTAAAAATCTTACATTAAGATTTAAGAGAATAAATTTTAACAAATGATATTTTGTTCTCTTTAATTTAAATGCTAATAAAAGAAAGAATTATACTTGAGCCAAGAATCAGCCGAGCCAAGAATTATTATACTGGTCATTAGTTTGTTTAAAGGAAAAAAACGATTAACCATATACCCACTTGCTTTACACACTAACGTAAGCAACCATATACGTACTAGATTTGTGTTCAGTCAAAAAGGTACTCATGGCCGGGGACTTTCAATTTGGGGATGGATGTTAAACCGATGCTTTTATTTCAAAAATAGAGATATAAATTTATTTTAAATTTTAAAATGATATAAATTTTTAATAAATAATAATTTGAATTTTTAATATTATTATTTTATAATTACTATATTTTTAACTAATTTTAGATATCAGTTTAAAAAATAAATTTAAATTAAAAAAATTCGTTTTACAATAGTATTTAAAATTTTAGACCAGGTATAGTACTTATATACAAAAATAATTTTAGGAATTCTTAGATGAGATATTAAAATTATACTATGTCTTAATAAACTATTTGTGTCATTATTATATAGATTACACAAGTATTATGCATAGATATTGAGCAACTAATTCAGATGTTTTCCAAAAAAAAAATAAAAAAAAATTACACGTATGATCAACATATAAAATTAAATATTTTATTCAAAATCTCTATTACCCCACCGCCACCTCTTGATACCACTCCATCTTAATGTGATTGTTAATTTTGAAAACCACATAATCTAAAAAAAAAGCACCTCATCAACTTAATTAGTGATTCTAGAATATTTTTACTAGTAGTGCCTATTAGGACTGATCATTCGGTTATAACCGAACCGAATAGACTATTCGGTTATAACCGAAACCGAAATTTATTCAATTTTGATATCCGAACAAGTAACCGAATTACACATTAACCGAATAACCGAATTACCGAATAACCGAATTTATAATTCGGTTATTCGGGTAATAACCGAAATTAAGAAATATATTTATAAGTGTTTATTCATTTATGGTTTACCTGTCAAAATTAGAAAACAAAAAGGAAAACATTTTCTGAAATACATTGTGCCATTACAGAAACATTCATTCAGTAATTGCAAGGGCCACAACTTTTTCTGCATTCAACTAAAAAATGGCAATAAAAATAATTACCCATCACACATCACACATCCCGAATTGCAATACAACTATACAAGTATGACGATCTCGTCCCCATGCTCAGGGCGTCCAGTGTAGGGGTCAGGATTTGGAAGCTCCATCAAATAAATCATCTCAGAACCCACCCACAGCCACGCACCAATATAATTTGTACATAAAACAGGGATTACTATGAAGGTACTGGTGTCGATCTCCACCACGCCCCCATGCTTCGTTGTGCCGTGCCCACGTTTGTGTTGTCGACGAGTCGAATCGTCCGGTTCCGGTGGGGGCGGCTCTTGATTTTCGTGAGGCTACCTGAAAGAGAAAGCCGATAAGACTTTGAACAAGACTGAGGTGCCTCGTGAGCGAATATTATGCTCGTTTTGAACGGCCGATTTGTTCTCGGTATGATTAGCTCTCGAGCTAGCATCACGAATCGAGTGACGTTGCTGGAAGTCTTGGATTTCGTCGACGAGAACTTGGAGGCCGTAGAGTTCGGCGGCGCGAGCAGAGACGATGAACTTTGACGTTGCTACTTGTTTGTGATAAGATTGATGAATGGGCCGAGAGAATTCAAGAGTAAGAGACTGAGTGCCGTGGATAAGAGTAATGAATGGGATGTGGATAAGAGTGAATGGGCTGAGTGCTGTGGTCAGTGACTGCTGAGTCAGAGTCTTATTTTAACAAGTGTTGTTCGGTTATTCGGTTAAACTGAATAACCCAAAAGTAATACCCGTATAAACTAACCGAAAACCGTACAAAAATTCGGATATAACTGAAATAGTAAAAATAACCGAATTGTCAGAATATTTCGGTTAAATTATTTCGGTTGTGTTCGGTTTTTCGGTTATACCCATTTTTTGCTCAGTCCTAGTGCCTATCCACTACTATTGTCCAATACGTAACTCTCTAACTAATTAAAATATATATCGAAATTTTTGTTACTAGTATACTTAAAATTAATTTAATTGATATCTCTCTTCTTTCTTTTTTTTCTCTTTTTCTTCTAAATTAATTGATATCTGTGACGCCCCCAAAATTAGGTATACCTCACCCATCTTGAATCGCCAGATACATGGTACATAATTTAAATACAACTGTCGTGTACATTACGACAAAACATAAACTGTGAGTTTGAATACAAATATTGTCTACTAGAGAGTATACAAACTCAAAAGGAGTTCTCATTATATTTATTATCACACTATTTTACAGAATAGTGATGACTACTAATGCTATCCTCTGGACCATCACTCCGTTCCCCGACTTTTCTCAGCTATATTCTCATTTCTTGAAGAGAACAATGAAAGAAAGGGTGAGCTCAACTAGCCCAGTAAGAAATATTATGACTAAGATAATGCAGAATAAATTATCATTAATCTTCAACAATGTTAAACTGATAAAATACAATAGACATCAAGTTTAACTGCAGCGGAACCAACAATCCATTAAAAGAGTCAAGTAGAGAATAAAATCTACTATCTTTTATGATTTAAAAGGTTTTTCATCACTGTTATCGCTGAGACTCAGCTTAATAAATATTTCACATCATCAAATCACCCCTGCACTACGGCCAAGGATATTCTTTAGTATCACGACCACAATTATCCATGCACTACGGGCCAAGAATATTTGTGTATTCATTAATGGTCATAATCATGTCAACAACTGTCTATCAATGCACTACGGGCCAATGAGGACTTTTACCACATCATTTATAACATTATGGTCATAATTACACCGAATAATCCCTGGTCATAATCATACCAAGTCCATCTATGCACTACAGGCCACAGATGACTTTCAGCATAATATAAACATGAGGATGATGACAATGATATAAGAATTCAATAAAACAAGTTCAAGAATTAATTTATCAAGGAACTAATAACGTCCAAATTGTCAACATGATACTGCTTTGTGCAGTAAAATTCAAGAATGCTCAGAAGAATATTTCTATGAAAAGATACTGGATGAAGCGCAAATATCAAGGACATTCCACTAATTTCATGGAGTATAGAAGTCAATGTTTTAACCAACTGAGTATAATAAAGAATGCAATAACAAAAGAAATCACCATGCATGCGATAGATCGCACATGCAGGTTATTTCAACAGAATAATAAATAACGGAACCAGGTCATGTGTAAACGCACAGACAGGATATTCCGACAGAATAATAGATAATGGAACCAGGTCCGGCGTAAACGCACATACAGGATATTCTAACAGAATAATAAAGAATGGAATAACAGAAGAATTTTACCAAGTATAGGGTAGCCCGCGTATACAGGTTATTCCAACAGAATAATAAATAATGGAATAACAGAAGTTCTCTTCATGAATACAAAAAAAATAATACCCCTTACCGTAAAAGAAACTGAATATAAGAGTAGGGAAGTAGCAGAATACTTTTCTTCTTTCTCTCTATAGTTTATCTCTCTAGAGTTTCAGTGAATTCGTTAGAAAATAATGAAGGAATGAGCTTCTATTTATAGAAGAATGGAAATGCACTGTACAAGAAAAATAACGGATGCAATAGATGTGCAACTAACGAATGAAAATTTTTGTAACCTACCGATGCAAATTGTCAACCATCCAACCAATCAAAATAAGGCAAAAATATAACATATATATATATATATATATATATATATATATATATATATATACACCACAAATGTTGTTTGAATTAAATGCACTCACCCGACAAACTCTTCCAATTCTGGACTTTTGATTCACCAAAGGACAATTTAACATATATATATATATATATATATATATATATATATATATATATATATATATATATATATAACATACATACACCCATATGAAAATTTTTGTAACCTACCGATGCAAATTGTCAACCATCCAACCAATCAAAATAAGGCAAAAATATAACATATATATATATATATATATATATATATATATATATATATATATTACTAGGGGTGTTCAAAAAAATCGATTTTTTCGGTTTTTTACCGAACCAATTGAAATCGGTACAGGCGATACCGGTTTTTTTCGGTTTCTATTTTTTCGGTATCAATTTTTTGATTTTTTTAAACTTTTCGGTACCGATAACGGTAATGGAAATTTTGAATTCGGTAAATACCGAAAAATCGAAAAAATCGAAAAAAATTTCACCAACTTTTAAGTTGCTGCAAACTTACTTCTTCCCATAGCAGTTAGTTCGTGGTGTAAGGCTTCTTCCCATAATTTATTACTTCTTCCCATAGCAGCTGCTGACAATAATGAAATAAAAATTGTAAAAAGGTGGCAATAAATTCTATGTGTTGAAATATATGAATCAATTAGATCTAAAAGGCAGTAGGTAATTGGTTGGTTGGACACTGCCATGTTGAGACTCCAGAAAATTTTGTTGCTTGATTTGAATATACATATATAAATGTCAATTTAATATGATAGTTAAATATTTTTAGATTAACAATTGTAATTAATATTTGTAAGAATGTAATTTACTACTCTCATTTCTTAGTTTTAAAAAATTTGTTAATATAAAAAAAATTATTTAATTATTGCGGTATAACCGAAAATCGAACCGAAAAAATCGGTACGACTTTGTACCGAATCGGTACCAAAACCGATTATTCGGTACCGGTTCTTGATTTTCTGAATTTTTTGGTTCGGTTCCGGTTCGGTTCTTTCGATACCGGTTCGGTTTTTTACCGATGAACACCCCTATATATTACTCCATCATTCCACCCAATTTACAAGTGGAATTCCTTCCACCAAAAGATTCATTACACTCCTCCAATAAAAAAAAAATCCTTTCATTCCCCCACCACTTATATATATATATATATATAAATACATATATATATACCGAATGATTATTTTGAAAAAAAAATGGGTAAATAGGGGTCAATAAAATAAGTAAAATTCACAACAATTACTATAGCAATAATTAAACAAAACTAAGTGACTTCTGACGTAAACATCAATAATCAATACCGTGTGTTACTATGCAACCACACATATTACTGTACTGTTACTACCGAGTAGTTCAACAGTATCAACGGTAAAACTTCCCCCGTTATTTTCATAAAGTATTTTTGTCGTTTTCTCAATCCGACAATAATTCTGTTGTGGGGTCCACCAATGATTGTGCCGTCGTACGAATATTCTCCGACAAAAAGAATATTCTCCGACCAAACGAATATTTTATAACAACTTGCATACTATGCAAAATTTATAAATATTACCCACAAATATAACATTATATCAATTTAACTCCATAATATTCAAAAATAATATTTATAGAAAATTCATCTTTATTCAAAAAGTTGAAATTTTACAATATCTCTTTTCTTTATTTCTTAAATTTAATATTAAAAAAATGTCATCATATCGAAAAATATTATGTTTAGCATATTTATTAATTGAAAACTACAAAAGTGCCACAAAATGATCAAAGGTTTTGATACGGGAAAAATGTAATACCCCGAATTTTATGAAATAAAAGTATTCAATTTTTCTTATAATTACTATTCAGTAAATGGTTAAATTAATAAAAGTTTAAAGTTATGGGTGAAATATAAATTTTTTTTTCAAAATAAGCAAGTGGTTATAAAATAATCATTGTTGTCGGGGAATATTCTTTCTGTCGGGGAATATTCGTACGACGGCGCAGCCATTTGTGGGCCCCGTAACAGAATAACTGTAGGATGAAGAAAATGACAAATTTGAGTTTTTATAAATAACGGCGTAGTTGTTACCGTTAACACTGTTGGAATACCCGGTGGTTAAAATACAGTAATACGCGTTATTGCACAGTAGCACACGGTATTGCACAGTATTTTTGAAATTATTGATTCTTACGTAAGAAGGCACTACTCAATAATTGTTACAGTAATTACTGTTCAATATTTTATTATTGATTCAATAATTGCTGCATTGATATTTTATATTATTGTTGTTTCAATAATTGTTGCTGCACAGTATTTTCTATTATCAGATCAATAATTCATATTATTTAAATAATATTATTAGATAGCATTATTGGCAATGTCTAGAAAGTTCTGTCTAAGGAGAGGTTTGGTCATTTAATTACGCGCCAGTAAGGAGAAATTCTTATTGGAAAGCCCCTCTTTCCTGGGAACGGCCTGGTTGTCATAAATGTGATTCTGTAATATTATTTGTGAATAATTAATTATTGATTCATATGATAAGGAAATATTTATTTTATGTGGATATAAACGAGGGATATATTTTTGTGGTTAAAAATGAAGGAGTTAATGTTGAGGTTTTTATCCGTATTTTTGTCGGAATGGAGGTATTAAAAATCAGGGTTTTTGAGATATTTTGCGGGGGTTATAATTTTTAATCCGACCGTTGGATCGTGGTAATTTTTGGATATGTTATACATATATAAGTTGAGTATATGTCCACAAATTTTGAACCGTTAAAAATGAACGTATAATTTGTTATGAATTTTACGAGATGACTGGTTCAGAAATTGTTGAATTTTCGGAGTTAATCATTTTAGTGGAAAATTCTAGAATTGGTGGGTCCCACTTGTGGTTGGTGAAGAAATGTGCTGAATTATATTTCAAATGTGGTGGGTGGAAATAGTAGCAGGTAAAGCCATCAGGTTGCAGGTCAAACCTACATAAATTTTCCTATAAATAGAGGGCTAAGTTAGAATTGAAAATCACACCAGAAACATAAGTTTTCTCTCTTTCTCTCTCGAGATTATTGAGTGTATTTTGTGAGTATTTAGATACTCTGTGAGTTTCTATTCATCAGTGCAAGTTTCCTTCAGCCTTATACCTATCAGAAGTACTGCTCTTTTGAGGTAAGGGATAGTAAGGGATAGTAAGGGATAGTAAGGGATTGTAAGAGTTGTTATGTTTTTCAGTTTCGTAATTTTTCTGAACTTCAAAAATTTTTGAAAAATTTGAAATGATATTTTGATGAGTTTTATTGATTGTATCCAAAAATGGTAATTTTTGGATGTATAGATTGAGAGTTATGAATTTTATGAGAAAAGACTATTTTAAAAGTAACTGCTTATAATTCCTTGTGGTTAACTCCAAAATTGATGAAATTTTTATTGAGAGTACATGTATATGATAGAAGTATACTCTGTAAATTTCAGAATTTTTAGACAAAAGTATAATTTTTGATAAATGTCTAAATATTCGGCTATTTTGGCCATATGAAAAATAGTAAATGACTTTTAAAAATTCTGAGAAAAATATATGTTCACTATGGGACTATATTATGCTAAATTTCAGAAAAGAAATATTTTTGGAACGGATTTGGTATTTTTCATGAAAATAGTCTAGTTATGAGAAAATGAATTAAATATGTTATGTGAAGTAAGAAAATTGGAAAATAGGATTTTATGGCTTGAGAATCCTATATATGAGGTATATGCAGATTTTTGATGAGGGTTTTGGTTATTGATGATGAAATCTTAAGAGTTGGCATTTTATGATGATTAAATGCATTAATTAGTAAAGTGTAAACAATTTAAATAAATTGTTTATAAGCTTAAGAAATGTTATTCTTTCAATATCATTATACCGAAGTATTGGTATTAATTTTATTGTGGAATTTCTACCTTTTTGAGTCGGTGTTACTATTCACGATTTACTATTCATGAGTTACGAATATTACTCTTGAGATTAAAACTATATGTTGATCATATTATTTTTATCATCATATATAACATTTTTATAACCCTGATGTTGAAATTCTCTTTCACTGGAGTGTAAAGATGGGTAGATTATTGGTATGATCATGACTAGGGTTCTCTTTGGCCTGTAGTGCAAAGTTGAATTGTGACTGGTATGATCATGACCATTGAATTTATAATTGAATATCTTAAGCTTAAGTGCAAAGGTGAATTGATCAACATGGTTATAATTATTG
This sequence comes from Panax notoginseng, assembly GCA_016801055.1. Lineage (NCBI taxonomy): Eukaryota > Viridiplantae > Streptophyta > Magnoliopsida > Apiales > Araliaceae > Panax > Panax notoginseng. The sequence goes on from CM029012.1 coordinate 271,535,121, forward strand.
TTTATATAAATTCTGAAATGATTATATATTTCTTTGAGATAGTAATATCTTTGGCCTGTAGTGCAAAGATGAAATATTGATGAATATCTTTGGCCTGTAGTGCAAAGATGAATTGTTGATGAATATCTTTGGCCCGTAGTGCAAAGATGACATGTTGTTGAATATCTTTGGCCAGTAGTACAAAGATGAACAGATGTTGAGATAAACATGACCAACTGGTGATACAAATGAGTATCTTTGGCCGTAGTGCAAAGATGAAGTTATTAGTATGATTATGAACAGGAAATGTGATTTGGTGTAACCATGATCTTTGATGTTTCAGGTAAAGATAGGTGATGAAAATTATCTTCGTCTTGGATGAGAAGAGGAATTTAGAACTACAGTTATGATTATGAGTTATTCATATGATTGTGGACCAGAATTGTTGATTGATGTTACAGGGATAAATTATTGTTGATGAATTTTTAACATGGAGAAGATAATAGACTTTATAGTATATTTGACTCTTCTAATGGATTGCTAGTTCCGCTGCAACTATGGTTGAAATTTTTATCATTTACCATATGTTCTAAATCTCTGATTTATTATTGATGAAGGCTATTGATAATTTAATTATCTTTAGTCATGATATTCTTTACTGAGCTAGTTGTGCTCACCCTGTTGCTTCACAATTCCTTTCAAGTAATAAGAGTGTAGCTGGGTCAAGCGAGGGTAACGGGGAAATAGAACGGTGGTCTCTAGCTGTGGATGTTCTCCGGAAGCAGTATAGAAAAGTTCATTTAGTAGTTATATTTGGTGAATCCAATAGGGTAAGGTGTACCCAACGTTGGAAGGGTGGTTTGCCACTATCATACAAGATGTCTAACGACATACAACCTCGTGTCATCATACGACATGATTGTGCACATCCACTTGCTGAGTATATATACGAGCACTACCTATATAATCTTGGTGTTTGTTTAAAGTATAATTCTCAATTAGAGACAGTAGAGATAATGATATGTCAAGAGAAGACTCACCATTGGGAAGAATATGATAGTAATCTTCTCGTTTTTCTTTGGGGTCTATTGGGTAAACCAAGGATAATTCTGTGGCCATATGATATATATCATAACCTAGACGCATGGCCTCCTGTAAGACCCCGAATTTTATGAAATAAAAGTATTCAATTTTTCTTATAATTACTATTCAGTAAATGGTTAAATTGATAAAAGTTTAAAGTTATGGGTGAAATATGAATTTTTTTCAAAATAAGCAAGTGGTTATAAAATAATCATTGTTGTCGGGGAATATTCGTTTGGTCGTGGAATATTCTTTCTGTCGGAGAATATTCGTACGACGGCGCAGCTATTTGTGGGCCCCATAACGAATAACTGTCGGGTGAAGGAAAACGACAAATTTGAGTTTTTACAAATAACGGCGTAGTTGTTATCGTTAATACTGTTGAAATACCCGGTGGTTAAAATACAGTAATACGCGTTATTGCACAGTAGCACACGGTATTGCACAGTATTTTTGAAATTATTGATTCTTACGTAAGAAGGCACTACTCAATAATTGTTACAGTAATTACTGTTTAATATTTTATTTTATTGATTCAATAATTGCTACGTTGAAATTTTATATTATTGTTGTTCAATAATTGTCACTGCACAGTATTTCCCATTATCAGATCAATAATTCATATTATTTGAATAATATTATTAGATAACATTATTGGCAATGTCTAGAAAGTTCTGTCTAAGGAGAGGTTTGGTTATCTGATTGCGCGCCAGTAAGGAGAAATTCTTATTGGAAAGCCCCCTCTTTCCTGGGAACGGCCTGGTTGTCATAAATGTGATTATGTAATATTATTTGTGAATAATTAATTATTGATTCATATGATAAGGAAATATTTATTGTATGTGGATATAAACGAGGGATATATTTTTGTGGTTAAAAATGATGGAGATAATGTTGAGGTTTTTATCCGTATTTTTGTCGGAATGGAGGTATTAAAAATCAGGGTTTTTGAGATATTTTGCGGGGGTTATAATATTTAATCCGACCGTTGGATCGTGGTAATTTTTGGATATGTTATACATATATAAGTTGAGTATATGTCCACAAATTTTGAACCGTTAAAAATGAACGTATGATTTATTATGAATTTCACGAGATGACTGGTTCAGAAATTGTTGAATTTTCGGAGTTTATCATTTTGGTGGAAAATTCTAGAATTGGTGGGCCCCACTTGTGGTTGGTGAAGAAATGTGCTGAATTATATTTTAAATGTGGTAGGTGGGAATAGTAGCAGGTAAAGCCATCAGGTTGCAGGTCAAACCTACCAAAATTTTCCTATAAATAGAGGGCTAAGTTAGAATTGAAAATCACACCAGAAACATAAGCTTTCTCTCTTTCTCTCTCTAGATTATTGAGTATATTTTGTGAGTATTTAGATACTTGGTGAGTTGCTATTCATTAGTGCAAGTTTCCTTCAGCCTTATACCGATCAGAAGTACTGCTCTTTTGAGGTAAGGGATAGTAAGGGATAGTAAGGGATAGTAAGGGATATTAAGGGATTTTAAGGGTTGTTATGATTTTCAGTTTCGTAATTTTTTTGATCTTCAAAAATTCTGAAAAAATTTGAAATGATATTTTGATGAGTTTTCTTGATTGTGTCCAAAAATGGTGATTTTTGGATGTATAGATTGAGAGTTATGAATTTTATGAGAAAAGACTATTTTAAAAGTAACCGCTTATAATTCCTTGTGGTTAACTCCAAAATTGATAAAATTTTTATTGGGAGTACATGTGTATGATAGAAGTATACTCTGTAAATTTCAGAATTTTTTAGACAAAAGTACAATTTTTGATAAATGTCTAAATATTCGGCTATTTTGGCCATATGAAAAATAGTAAATGACTTTTAAAAATTCTGAGAAAAATATATGTTCACTATGGGACTATATTATGCTAAATTCCAGAAAAGAAATATTTTTGGAACGGATTTGGTATTTTTCATGAAAATAGTCTAGTTATGAGAAAATAAATTAAATATGAATTGTTGAGGAATATCTTTGGCCTGTAGTGCAAAGATGAATTGTAGATGAATATCTTTGGCCTGTAGTGCAAAGATGACTTGTTGATGAATATCTTTGGCCCGTAGTGCAAAGATGAAGTTATTAGTATGATTATGAACAGGAACTGTGATTTGGTATAACCATGATGTTTGATGTTTCAGGTGATGAAAATTATCTTCGTCCTAGATGAGAAGAGGAATTTAGAACTACAATTATGATTATGAGTTATTCATATGATTGTGGACCAGAATTGTTGATTGATGTTACAGGGATAAAACATTGTTGGTGGATTTTTAACATGGAGAAAATAATAGACTTTATAGTCTATTTGACTCTTCTAATGGATTGCTCGTTCCGCTGCAACTATGGTTGAAATTTTTATCATTTACCATATGTTCTAAATCTCTGATTTATTATTGATGAAGGCTATTGATAATTTAATTATCTTTAGTCATGATATTCTTTACTGGGCTAGTTGTGCTCACCCTTTTGCTTCACAATTCCTTTCAGGTAATAAGAGTGTAGCTGGGTCGAGCGAGGGTAACGGGGAAATAGAACGGTGGTCTCTAGCTGTGGATGTTCTCCCGAAGTAGTATAGAAAAGTTCATTTAGTAGTTATATTTGGTGAATCCAATAGGGTAAGGTGTACCCAACGTTGGAAGGGTGGTTTGCCACTATCATACAAGATGTCTAACGACATACAACCTCGTGTCATCATAAGACATGGATGTGCTCATCCACTTGCTGAGTATATATACGAGCACTACCTATATAATCTTGGTGTTTGTTTGAAGTATAATTCTCAATTAGAGACAGTGGAGATAATGATAAGTCAAGAGAAGACTCACCATTGGGAAGAATATGATAGTAATCTTCTCGTTTTTCTTTGGGGTCTATTGGGTCAACTAAGGATAATTCTGTGGCCATATGATATCTATCATAACCTAGACGCGTGGCCTCCCATGTACGAAGGTTTCCTTGAACACTTCCCAAAGATTCTAATTTCTAAAACAGTTTTTGACTATACCTTTATGTAAGGTGTTATTGTGAGGTGATGTCCACGGTTGGAACATGAGTCACATTTGGTATATATTTGTATCCAAACTCACAGCATATGTGTTGTTGTATTTTGCACGACAATTGTTGTAATAAAGTTGTAGTTGTTTTCTGTACCATGTATTTGACGACTCAGAATGGGTTGGGTGGAATGAACCTATTTTGGGGGTCGTCACACCTCCCATGTACGAAGGTTTCCTTGAGCACTTCCCAAAGATTCTAGTTTCTAAAACAGTTTTTGACTGTACCTTTATGTAAGGTACCTTTGTGAGGTGCTGATACATGATGGTGTTCAATGTCACATTTGGTATATATTTGTATCCAAAAACTCAGCATACGTGTTGTTGTATTTTGCACGACAATTGTTGTAATAAAGTTGTAGTTGTTTTCTGTACCATATATTTGGCGACTCAGAATAGGTTGGATGGAATGGACCTATTTTGGGGTTGTCACAGGTGGTATCAGAGCTTAGGGATATGGTCTCTAGCAGAGATCGGGAAATAGAACTAGGAGGGGAGAGATGAGTAAATCCTTCGCTAGTGTGTCCAACCTAAGCTTATTTGTTGGTCAGTCATAATATCGAGATATTATGTGATATGTTAATTTGTTAAATTAACCCTTGTTTTGAAGCTGTATTCTAGAAAGATATCTGAAATACAGGAGATGAGCAATGGAGAAATCATGATGATAAGGAAGATGGAATCTGAAATGAAAGTAATGTATTCTCAACTCTTTGAAATACCAGGTACGTAAATTTCGGGGACGAAATTTCATAAGGAGGGGAGATTGTAAGACCCCGAATTTTATGAAATAAAAGTATTCAATTTTTCTTATAATTACTATTCAGTAAATGGTTAAATTGATAAAAGTTTAAAGTTATGGGTGAAATATGAATTTTTTTTTTCAAAATAAGCAAGTAGTTATAAAATAATCATTGTTGTCGGGGAATATTCTTTCTGTCGGGGAATATTCGTACGACGGCGCAGCCATTTGTGGGCCCCGTAACAGAATAACTGTAGGATGAAGAAAATGACAAATTTGAGTTTTTACAAATAACGGCGTAGTTGTTACCGTTAACACTGTTGGAATACCCGGTGGTTAAAATACAGTAATACGCGTTATTGCACAGTAGCACACGGTATTGCACAGTATTTTTGAAATTATTGATTCTTACGTAAGAAGGCACTACTCAATAATTGTTACAGTAATTACTGTTCAATATTTTATTATTGATTCAATAATTGCTGCATTGATATTTTATATTATTGTTGTTTCAATAATTGTTGCTGCACAGTATTTTCTATTATCAGATCAATAATTCATATTATTTAAATAATATTATTAGATAGCATTATTGACAATGTCTAGAAAGTTCTGTCTAAGGAGAGGTTTGGTCATTTAATTGCGCACCAGTAAGGAGAAATTCTTATTGGAAAGCCCCCTCTTTCCTGGGAACGGCCTGATTGTCATAAATGTGATTCTGTAATATTATTTGTGAATAATTAATTATTGATTCATATGATAAGGAAATATTTATTTTATGTGGATATAAACGAGGGATATATTTTTGTGGTTAAAAATGAAGGAGTTAATGTTGAGGTTTTTATCCGTATTTTTGTCGGAATGGAGGTATTAAAAATCAGGGTTTTTGAGATATTTTGCGGGGGTTATAATTTTTAATCCGACCGTTGGATCGTGATAATTTTTGGATATGTTATACATATATAAGTTGAGTATATGTCCACAAATTTTGAACCGTTAAAAATGAACGTATAATTTGTTATGAATTTTACGAGATGACTGGTTCAGAAATTGTTGAATTTTCGGAGTTAATCATTTTAGTGGAAAATTCTAGAATTGGTGGGTCCCACTTGTGGTTGGTGAAGAAATGTGCTGAATTATATTTCAAATGTGGTGGGTGGGAATAGTAGCAGGTAAAGCCATCAGGTTGCAGGTCAAACCTACATAAATTTTCCTATAAATAGAGGGCTAAGTTAGAATTGAAAATCACACCAGAAACATAAGTTTTCTCTCTTTCTCTCTCTAGATTATTGAGTGTATTTTGTGAGTATTTAGATACTCTGTGAGTTTCTATTCATCAGTGCAAGTTTCCTTCAGCCTTATACCTATCAGAAGTACTACTCTTTTGAGGTAAGGGATAGTAAGGGATAGTAAGGGATAGTAAGGGATTTTAAGAATTGTTATGTTTTTCAGTTTCGTAATTTTTCTGAACTTCAAAAATTCTTGAAAAATTTGAAATGATATTTTGATGAGTTTTATTGATTGTGTCCAAAAATGGTAATTTTTGGATGTATAGATTGAGAGTTATGAATTTTATGAGAAAAGACTATTTTAAAAGTAACTGCTTATAATTCCTTGTGGTTAACTCCAAAATTGATGAAATTTTTATTGGGAGTACATGTATATGATAGAAGTATACTCTGTAAATTTCAGAATTTTTAGACAAAAGTATAATTTTTGATAAATGTCTAAATATTCGGCTATTTTGGCCATATGAAAAATAGTAAATGACTTTTAAAAATTCTGAGAAAAATATATGTTCACTATGGGACTATATTATGCTAAATTTCAGAAAAGAAATATTTTTGGAACGGATTTGGTATTTTTCATGAAAATAGTCTAGTTATGAGAAAATGAATTAAATATGTTATGTGAAGTAAGAAAATTGGAAAATAGGATTTTATGGCTTGAGAATCCTATATATGAGATATATGCAGATTTTTAATGAGGGTTTTGGTTATTGATGATGAAATCTTAAGAGTTGACATTTTATGATGATTAAATGCATTAATTAGTAAAGTGTAAACAATTTAAATAAATTGTTTATAAGCTTAAGAAATGTTATTCTTTCAATATCATTATACCGAAGTATTGGTATGAATTTTATTGTGGAATTTCTACCTTTTTGAGTCGGTGCTACTATTTACGATTTACTATTCATGAGTTACGAATATTACTCTTAAGATTAAAACTATATGTTGATCATATTATTTTTATCATCATATATAACATTTTTATAACCCTGATGTTGAAATTCTCTTTCACTGGAGTGTAAAGATGGGTAGATTATTGGTATGATCATGACTAGGGTTCTCTTTGGCCTGTAGTGCAAAGTTGAATTGTGACTGGTATGATCATGACCATTGAATTTATAATTGAATATCTTAAGCTTAAGTGCAAAGGTGAATTGATCAACATGGTTATAATTATTGTTTATATAAATTCTGAAATGATTATATATTTCTTTGAGATAGTAATATCTTTGGCCTGTAGTGCAAAGATGAAATATTGATGAATATCTTTGGCCTGTAGTGCAAAGATGAATTCTTGATGAATATCTTTGGCCCGTAGTGCAAAGACGACATGTTATTGAATATCTTTGGCCAGTAGTGCAAAGATGAACAGATGTTGAGATAAACATGACCAACTGGTGATACAAATGAGTATCTTTGGCCGTAGTGCAAAGATGAAGTTATTAGTATGATTATGAATAGGAAATGTGATTTGGTGTAACCATGATCTTTGATGTTTCAGGTAAAGGTAGGTGATGAAAATTATCTTCGTCTTGGATGAGAAGAGGAATTTAGAACTACAGTTATGATTATGAGTTATTCATATGATTGTGAACTAGAATTGTTGATTGATGTTACAGGGATAAAACATTGTTGATGAATTTTTAACATGGAGAAGATAATAGACTTTATAGTATATTTGACTCTTCTAATGGATTGCTAGTTCCGCTGCAACTATGGTTGAAATTTTTATCATTTACCATATGTTCTAAATCTCTGATTTATTATTGATGAAGGCTATTGATAATTTAATTATCTTTAGTCATGATATTCTTTACTGAGCTAGTTGTGCTCACCCTGTTGCTTCACAATTCCTTTCAGGTAATAAGAGTGTAGCTGGGTCGAGCGAGGGTAACGGGGAAATAGAACGGTGGTCTCTAGCTGTGGATGTTCTCCGGAAGCAGTATAGAAAAGTTCATTTAGTAGTTATATTTGGTAAATCCAATAGGGTAAGGTGTACCCAACGTTGGAAGGGTGGTTTGCCACTATCATACAAGATGTCTAACGACATACAACCTCGTGTCATCATACGACATGATTGTGCACATCCACTTGCTGAGTATATATACGAGCACTACCTATATAATCTTGGTGTTTGTTTAAAGTATAATTCTCAATTAGAGACAGTAGAGATAATGATATGTCAAGAGAAGACTCACCATTGGGAAGAATATGATAGTAATCTTCTCGTTTTTCTTTGGGGTCTATTGGGTAAACCAAGGATAATTCTGTGGCCATATGATATCTATCATAACCTAGACGCATGGCCTCCCATGTACGAAGGTTTCCTTGAGCACTTCCCAAAGATTCTAGTTTCTAAAACAGTTTTTGACTGTACCTTTATGTAAGGTACCTTTGTGAGGTGCTGATACATGATGATGTTCAATGTCACATTTGGTATATATTTGTATCCAAAAACTCAGCATACGTGTTGTTGTATTTTGCACGACAATTGTTGTAATAAAGTTGTAGTTGTTTTCTGTACCATATATTTGGCGACTCAGAATAGGTTGGATGGAATGGACCTATTTTGAGATTGTCACAAAAAATATCATAATAAATAACTTTCAATTGAACTTACAAAAATAAGAAACTTGTTTTTCTTTCATGCCTAGATTTATTCGCTAAACAACAAGGCATAAAAAACACAAATAATCTTTACTTCATCAGCTCTAAAATTAATTATATATTTAAAAAATAATTTACAAAATGTTAAAACTAAAAATATATTTGAATTTTTTTAAAACTTGAATAAAATTATATTAATTTAAATTTTAAAATTTTATAAATTTATTTTTAAAAATTAAAATATATCTTTAATTTTGAAATAGCTTATTTGCCTAAGCATTGGAGTCGCATACAATATTTGGATTGGAAGAGGTCAAAGTTACATAATGGATGCTCAAACCTATCAAATTGCTCAAGAGCCTCTTTTGTTCTTATATGAAAAAGTCTAGGGGGACCGAATATGGCGACCGGTCCAATTTTAATTTTTTTTTTAAATGTCTCTTAAATAATTTATAAGATTTATTGGAATTAGAATTTTTACAGAAAAAAATATTTTGAATGTCATTTGGATACATGTAAAAAATATATCTGTACAGTCATATGCCTGTAATGTCATTTCTAAATGTCTGTATAGACATATTTTTTACATGTATCCAAATGACATCCAAAATACTTTTTTCTGTAAAAATTTTAATTCCAATAAATTTTATAAATTATTTGAGAGATATTTAAAAAAAAAAAAATTTAGACCGGTCGCCGTATCCGGTCGCCCCAGAAGTGCTCGTTATGTATAGATTATTGGGAGGAGCCATTTACCTGACAACAAACAAAACCAACCGAGTCCCTGGCGCAGGAGCCAGCCATCTTTTACTATCGGCTCGTGGTTATGACCACGGCTGCCCCACCCGATCAGCGCGCCTAGAAATAAAATGCTGCTTCCACGTAAGCATTTTTTTATACTATTGGTTCCTCTCACGCTCTATCAATATTTTCTTGACATCTGTCAACCGTGACCCCACCTTTTCTTTGTTACTACTTCACTACTAAGCTTAAAACATCAATCTTTAATAGGGGTCCACCACCTTATGTCACCCTCATCTCTCTTTATAAATTCATTCATGCATATCCCCACAACTTAGTGGCACCTGACTCAAAAGCTATGACCTAATGACCGGAATACCCCTCGGTGGACCACCACAAACACCCTTCCGTTTGCCCCTTAAATATCAACCTCTTCTCAATCCTTTCTTCCCTTTTCCTCCGCCTACCTACCTCCCATATTAGTTAGAAGTTTTCCGGCCATGTCCAGTTTTCCGGCAATGTTGTCCTCCGACGCGTTTTTCGAAACCCCTTTTCCGGATTTCGAAGGCGGTTTTACGCCTTGGGATTGCCAAGAACCAACCTTTCCATTTCACCAAGACGAACCGGTTTTCGGTCTAGACCCAACCCAAGAACCGGTCTTTTCCAATTCCGGTTCTGATTACTCTAACCCAATACATATTAGTTCAAATTCCTGTCCGAATGAAGAGAACCGGAAGCGGAGTAGTTCCAACTCAGGTTCGGATGAACCTCCGATAGTTGACGAGCGAAAGCGCAGACGGATGTTATCGAACCGGGAATCGGCACGGCGGTCCCGCATGAGAAAACAGAAACACTTGGAGAACTTAAGGAATCAGGTGAACCGGCTAAAGGTTGGGAACCGGGACATAATGAACCGGCTGCGTTTGGTCACGCATCATAGCCAACTCGTACTGAGAGATAATGAACAACTCCGGTCTCAGTCAGTTATGCTCCGGCAGAAACTGTCGGACATACGGCAAGTTTTGCTGGTTCGGCAACTTCAGCAGCAATTAGCTTCCTCTGCATGGCCATGCAATAACGTTACGCCCATCAATGAACAAACCCCAACAACACTAGTCACATAATCTAAGATTAATAAACGATGGCCCTTAATTATATATATATATATATATATATATATATATATATATATATATATATATATATATATATATATATATATGATCCATCTTTATAACATGCATGAACCAAGTAGAACTCTCTCTCTATATATATATATGATCCATCTATCTGTCTATCGCTCTCTCTCTCTCTCTCTGTAAATTAAAAGCTACGCATTTAATTTTGAGAGGAACGAAATCCGGGATTTTGGTTATTTTTGGAAAATGGTGGTCTTGGAAATTAAAGTTGTAATTTTCAACAAAACCAGAGTTATCATTCTGTAAACCTCAGTGTTTGATTGCTCTATTAGATTAAATAAAGGTTTTGTTGCATCAATTAGTAATTTTCTTTAGTTTTATAGTACCTAGACACTTGCTATAAAATAATTTTTTTTTTCATATGAATTAAATTATCATGCACAGTACTTATGAGAGCACCGGATAAAAAGCTATGCAACAAAAATATATACATATAATATAATACTAGTAAAAGGCCAAAATATAACGTTGCTACTCAGAAAAGTCACAGCTGCCCCGAGTGTGTATTGAGGTTGACATTAATTAAAAAACCAGATTATATAAATGACCAGGATAATAACATCTACCTAACAAAGAATCGTACGTGTTTTAAACAATATGACAATGTAACATTAAATTCAGTTGACCTTTAAATAAATTTCATGAACGAAAATAAAATAGAAAAAACAAGATTCAAATATAGAATCAATCGCAGGCGGCGAATATTATTATTTGGGTGCACTAGCAAAGTAGCTAGCTAGTTCAATTCACTTTCTTTTTTTTTTTAATAAAATTGATTGATTTTGGATTTATCATTTAAGTACAAAGAAGATTGGATGACTTTATACTTAACTTATATGGGAGGCCCACGTATCGCGACCAAAGACGTAATCCAATCAACCCTTAACAAAAGAGCATGCTTACATCATCCCCATTTTAATCACCTTTAATCAAAAGTAATCGTAATCAATTACTTCAAAACACTAATAATGTTGATTAATTTTAGTGCGCATTAAGCGTGCTACTTATATATACTAGTATGATGCATTAATTCATACTCCCCACATATATTACCTCCGTTTTTTTTAAGATTATCGTTTAAAGTTTTAACTCATGAATTAAGAAAATACTACTTTTTTCATTCTTAAATAAGTATCGTTTAAGATTTTTACACATGAATTAAGAAAGTCATTTAATATTATCATTTAATAATTAAAATATGTGTGAAATTCCATCACTACCCCTTTATGGGAAGTTAAAAACTATTAATAATAAGAGTGAGAATTTTTTGGGACAATGAGAGAAGGTAAGGGTGATATAGGAAAGTAAATAATTTATTCTCCTAGAAAGTTGTAAAAGACAAATAATTTGAAACAATTTTTTTTTTCCAAAACGTCACTTATTTAGGAAAGGAAGGAGTATCATTTACCAAGTAAAATTTGTTTGAAATTTCATCCCTACCCCTTTATGAGAAATTGAAAATTATTAATACAATGGAGAGAATTTTTTGGGACAATGAGAGAAGGTAGGGGTAATATATGAGAATAAATAATTTATTCTCCTCGAAAGTTATAAACGACAAACTTTTTAGAATAAATTTTTTCTTCTAAAACGACAATCTTTTATGAACAAAGTGAGTAATTAAAATGTAATCTCTACTCTGTTTAATTACCTATGTAATCAAAGGCGCAAAATCATGATTTCTCAACCATTTGATGATGATCATCAAGTGAGTTGGGATATCACAAGTGAGTTGGAGTCCCACATTAGATAAATAGTGAAAGAGTGAAAGATTAATATACATGAATGGACCCAAGACTTAATGGCTTAAGTTTTTGGGTCAAGTTGAGTTCCAAACATGTATGTTAATGCCTTGGATACGCGCGGGCTCTCCAAATCTTTAATAGATCAAATTAAGCAAGATTTCATTACTACAAATTGTATATAGTCGGTGAGATTTGGCAGGTTTTGTTGTCTGTGGAGGGTATATATATATATATATATATATATATATATATATATATATATATATATATATATATATATATGTTAACGCCTGATTTTGTACGCCTGACGATAAACGCCTGATTTTGTACGCCTGACGAAATCACCACCAAAACAGCAGGCCAAAATAGCGCCAACGGTTGATGGAGTAATTGTTGTGAAATCAAACTCACGAAATACACTCACATAAACATAAATAAAGAAATATAAAGTATGAACACAAGAATTACGTGGAAACCCAATTGGGAAAAAATCACAGGAAGAGAGAGAGTAATCCACTATAATAATATTGGGAGTACAAGGTGTGTATTTGTGTTGTATCTCTTGTGTCCTATGATAGTGTTCTATCATCCTCCCCCCAAACCCTAGCTTGTAGCCGTATATATATAAGTCACTTCCACCCCCATCCAACCAGGAGAAGGATTCCTTATCCCTCCATATAAAAGAATACAATCCTATTTTAATAAGGACTCTTGCACTGTCATAATAAATACATATGGGTCATCACCAGATCCGGACCATTAAATAGACTGGGCTGCACCATGGCTAGGGTTTGGGGGAGGATGATAGAACAAAATATCATAGGACACAAGAGATACAACACAAATACACACCTTGTACTCCCAATATTATTATAGTGGATTACTCTCTCTCTTCCTGTGATTTTTTCCCAATTGGGTTTCCACGTAATTCTTGTGTTCATATTTTATATTTCTTTATTTATGTTTATGTGAGTGTATTTCGTGAGTTTGATTTCACAACAATTACTCCATCAACCGCTGGCGCTATTTTGGCCTGCTGTTTTGGTGGTGATTTCGTCAGGCGTACAAAATCAGGCGTTAACATTGGCGCCGTCTGTGGGAACACAAAATTATATTCGAAAAATCACCAAACTTAACTTGTTAGCATGGAAAGGAATATTCACAACTCGTCTCAATTTAAAGTCGACTCATCAGAAACAAGTTATTTCAAGAGGCGAAGCGATATTGCTGTAGTGCACGATCTAAAAACAAACTCAGATAAGCCCCTGATATACTAGTATATAATTGATAATATTTTGTGCAGTAGTATGTGGGTTTATTATTCAAAATTGTTATATTCATGTCAGTATAACTTTCATGTCATATATAATTTTCAAGTGGATTAGTTTTACAGCATGTGTGACGACCCCAAAATAGGTCCATTCCATCCAACCTATTCTGAGTCGCCAAATACATGGTACAGAAAATAACTACAACTTTATTACAACAATTGTCGTGCAAAATACAACAACACATATGCTGTGAGTTTGGATACAAATATATACCAAATGTGACTCATGTTCCAACCGTGGACACCACCTCACAATGACACCTTGCATAATGGTATAGTCAAAAACTATTTTAGAAATTAGAATCTTTGAGAAGTGCTCAAGGAAATCTTCGTACATGGGAGGCCATGCGTCTAGGTTATGATAGATATCATATGGCCACAGAATTATCCTTGGTTGACCTAATAGACCCCAAAGAAAAACGAGAAGATTACTATCATATTCTTCCCAATGGTGAGTCTTCTCTTGACTTATCATTATCTCCACTGTCTTTAATCGAGAATTATACTTCAAACAAACACCAAGATTATATAGGTAGTGCTCATATATATACTCAACAAGTGGATGAGCACATCCTTGTCTTATGATGACACGAGGTTGTATGTCATTAGACATCTTGTATGATAGTGGCAAAACACCCTTCCAACGTTGGGTACACCTTACCTTATTGGATTCACCAAATAAAACTACTAAATGAACTTTTCTATACTGCTTCGGGAGAACATCCACAGCTAGAGACCACCGTTCTATTTCCCCGTTACCCTCGATCGACCCAGCTACACTCTTATTACCTGAAAGGAATTGTGAAGCAAAAGGGTGAGCACAACTAGCTCAGTAAAGAATATCATGACTAAAGATAATTAAATTATCAATAGCCTTCATCAATAATAAATCAGAGATTTAGAACAAATGGTAAATGATAAAAATTTTAACCATAGTTGCAGCGGAACAAGCAATCCATTAGAAGAGTCAAATAGACTATAAAGTCTATTATCTTCTCCATGTTAAAAATCCACCAACAATGTTTTATCCCTGTAACATCAATCAACAATTCTGATCCACAATCATATGAATAACTCATAATCATAACTGTAGTTCTAAATTCCTCTTCTCATCCAGGACGAAGATAATTTTCATCACCTATCTTTACCTGAAACATCAAAGATCATGGTTACACCAAATCACATTTCCTGTTCATAATCATACTAATAACTTCATCTTTACACTACTACCAAAGATATTCATTTGTATCACCAGTTGGTCATATTTATCTCAATATCTGTTCATCTTTGCACTACTGACCAAAGATATTTAACAACATGTCATCTTTGCACTATGGGCCAAAGATATTCATCAACAATTCATCTTTGCACTACAGGCCAAAGATATTCATCAATATTTCTTTTTTGCACTACAGGCCAAAGATATTCCTCAACAGTTCATATTTGCACTACGGCCAAATATATTCATCAACAGTTCATATTTGCACTACAGGCCAGATATATTAATATCTCAAAGAAATATATAATCATTTATATAAACAATAATTATAATCATGTTGATCATTTCACCTTTGCACTTAAGCTGAAGATATTCAATTATAAATTCAATGGTCATGATCATACTAGTCAATAATTCAATTTTGCACTACTGGCCAAAGAGAACCCAAAGTCATAATTATACCAATAATTTACCCATCTTTATACTCAAGTGAAAGAGAATTTCAACATCAGGATTATAAAAATGTTATATACGATAATAAAAATAATATGATCAACATATAGATTTAATCTCAAGAGTAATATTCATAAATCAACTATAATTTGGTTAGAAAAAGAAACTAATTTTATCGTGAATAGTAACTCGTGAATAGTAACTCATGAATAGTAACCCCGACACAAAAAGGTAGAAATTTCACAATAAAATACATACCAATATTTCGGTATAATGATATTGAAAGAATAATATTTGTTAAGCTTATAAACAATTTATTTTAATTGTTTACACTTTACTAAATAATGCATTTAATCATTCTAAAATGCCAAACTCATAAGATTTCATCACCAATAACCAAAACTCTCGTCAAAAATCTGCATATACCTCATATAGGATTCTCAAGTCATAAAATCCTATTTTCTAATTTTCTTACTTCACAAAAATATATTTAATTCATTTACTCACAACTAGACCATTTTCATGAAAAATACCAAATCAGTTCCAAAAATATTTCTTTTCTGGGATTTAGCATAATATAGTCCCATAGTGAATAAATATTTTTCTCAGAATTTTTAAAATTCATTTACTATTTTTCATATGGCCAAAACAGCCGAATATTTAGATATTTATCAAAATTTATACTTTAGTCCAAAAATTTTGAAATTTACAGAGTATACTTCTATCATATACATGTACTCCCAATAAAAATTTTATCAATTTTGGAGTTAACCACAAGGAGTTATAAACGGTTACTTTTAAAATAGTCTTTTCTCATAAAATTCATAACTCTTAATCTATACATCCAAAAATCACCATTTTTGGACACAATCAAGAAAACTCATGAAAATATCATTTCAAATTTTTCTACAATTTTTGAAGTTCAGAAAAATTACGAAACTGAAAAAACATAACAACATTTAAAATCCCTTACTATCCCTTACCTCAAAAGTGCAGTATTTCTGACTGGAATGCAAAGTCGAAGGAAACTTGCACTGAATAGCAGCTCTCAAAGTATCTAAATACTCACAAAATATGCTTCATAATATAGAGAGAGAAAGCTTATGTTTCTGGTGTGATTTTCAATTCTAACTTAACCCTCTATTTATAGGAAAATGTTAGCACGCCGAAGCAGACTTAACCTGCAACCTTATGGCTTTACCTGCTACTATTTTCACCCACCACATTTGAATAAAAATCTCAGCACATTTCTTCACCAACCAAGAGTGGGGCCCACCAATTCTAGAATTTTCCATCAAAATGATAAACTCCGAAAATTTAACAATTTCTGAACCAGTCATCTCGTAAAATTCATAATAAATCATACATTCATTTTTAACGGTTTAAAATTTGTGGACATATACTCAACTTATATATGTATAACATATCCAAAAATTATCACGATCCAACGGTCGGATTAAAAATTATAACCCCTGCAAAATATCTCAAAAATCCTAATTTTTAATACCTCAATTCCGACAAAAATACTGATAAAAGCCTCAACATTAACTCCTTCATTTTTAACCACAAAAATATATCCCTCATTTATATCTAGATAAAATAAATATTTCCTTATCATATGAATCAATAATTAATTATTCACAAATAATATTACAGAATCACATTTATGACAACCAGACCGTTCCCAGGAAAGAGGGGGCTTTCCAATAAGAATTTTTTCTTACTGGCGCGCAATTAGGTGACCAAACCTCTCCTTAGACAGAACTTTCTAGACATTACCAATAATGTTATCTAATAATATTATTCAAATAATATGAATTATTGATCTGATAATGGGAAATACTGTGCAGCAACAATTATTGAAATAACAATAATATAAAATATCAACGCAGCAATTATTGAATTAATAAAATAAAATATTGAACAGTAATTACTGTGACAATTATTGAGTAGTGCCTTCTTACGTAAGAATCAATAATTCAAAAATACTGTGCAATACCGTGTGCTATTGTGTGACGACGCGTATTACTGTATTTTAACCACCGGGTATTCCAAGAGTGTTAACGGTAATAACTACGCTGTTAATTATAAAAACTCAATTTTTGTCGTTATCTTCATCTGACCGTTTTTTCGTTATGGGGTCCACAAATAGCTGCGCCGTCGTACGAATATTCCCCGACAGAAAAAATATTTCACGACCAACGAATATTCCCCAACAACAATGATTATTTTATAATCACCCTTAACTTTAACATTTATCAATTTAACCATTTACTGAATAGTAATTATAAGAAAAATTGAATACTTTTATTTCATAAAATTCGGGGTCTTACAGCATGCACCAAAGCACGTGTACCTATTAATGTGGGCATGTTAAAATTCAAATAATTATGCTTCATATCAGCTACATTGGTACACGTTCGGGCCCATGCATTTAGTGGAGGAAAGATTTACTTTAAGTTCTCTGTTTGTATGTAGAGTGAGAAAATGAGGTTTATTCTTCACCGATTAACACTGCTCAAACAGCCTGACCTTGGTGTTGATTTATTTAAGTTATTCTCTTTTATTAAATTAAAAATATGTGTGTGGATATATGCATCATAGGTCGATAGACGTGCGATTATTACTCTGCTAATAGCAATCGAAGCATGATTGTAACTAAGTATTTATTACTTTACCTGTTATATCGCTTATATTATACATGTAGTGGTAGTATTCACATGATGCATGTAAAATCTAAACATTAACACTTTGGTCCAGGTGATGATAAATTAGTGCTGAGTCACCGCACTAGTAACGAATTCAGCCAGCGCAGAGATAAAAGTTTAAGCTTTTATATTATTGAAGTGCTTTAAAGGCGATTTCGGTTTCATCATGAACCACAGACTGAAGGAAATTAAAGGATTCAATTCTTATACATGTGCCGACGTGCTCATCTGCGAGGATAAAAGTTCGGAGGATACAAATCCCAAAGATGCAAATCTCGAGGATATAAATCCTGAGGATAAAAATTCCGTAGAGACTTTTTGAATACTCTCTTATTTATTAGTTCCTTATAAATAAAAACTGGGGGCAATTAAAGTTCGTACTTTGTTGGACTTTTGACGGTGTCCCGTCACATTTGGGCAACAACCCACTTCGGGTAACAACAATCCTCTTCGGATAATTGCAGTTTGCCTCGGACTATATCACATTGGCTTCATCATACATGTCTTCAGCTGTCTACATTTGGAAATATAAAGCCTCCCTCGGGACGACTATTTTGGCAGTATAAGGTTGGATGGAGTAATAAGGTTTGATCCTTTGGGAAGACTTAGTTCTCCCGAAACGAAGCATCTTGCAGGGGTCAGGACAGCTATTTTGGCAGTATAAGGTTGGATGGCGTAATAATGTTGGATCCTTCGGGAAGGCTTAGTTCTCTCGAAAGGAAGCCTCCCACTGGGGTCGGGACTACTATTTTGGCGTTATAAGGTTGGATGGCATAATAAGGTTGGATCCTTCGGGACGGACCATCGTCCTCCCGAATGGATAACTACCTTCGGGACGGACCATCGTCCTCCCGAATGGATCACATCCTTCGGGACGGACCAATGTCCTCCCGAACGGATAACTACCTTCGGGACGGACCATCGTCCTCCCGAACGGATCACATCCTTCGGGACGGACCAACGTCCTCCCGAACGGATAACTTCCTTCGGGACGGACTGACGTCCTCTCGAACGGATAACTTCCTTCGGGACGGATCAACGTCCTCCCAAACGGTCGAAATAAACATTTATACGGTTCTTCAGAACAAATACGTTTAGTTCCTCGGAATGAACTTTATAATTGGTGTTCGGTTGGATGTGTTCGGTGGGTTATTTATCTGTCTTCGGTAGTGATAAGGTTGGTTCGGCTATGATAAGGTTGGTTCTCTATATATTCGATTGTGATAGAGTTGGTTCGGCTGTGATAAGGTTGGTTCTCTATATATTCGATTGTGATAAGGTTGGTTCGGTTGTGATAGAGTTGGTTCGGCTATGATAAGGTTGGTTCTCTATATATTCGGTTGTGATAAGGTTGGTTCTTTATATATTCGGTTGTGATAAGGTTGGTTCTTTATATCTTTGGTTGTGATAAGGTTGGTTCTCTATATATTCAGTTGTGATAAGGTTGGTTCTTTATTTCTTCGGTTGTGATAAGGTTGGTTCTTTATATCTTCGGTAGCGATAAGGTTGGTTCGGTTGGTATAAGGTTGGTTCTTTATATCTTCGGTAGTAATAAGGGAAATTGTTTATCTATCTTATGAGTGAACAAGAGGAGGGGGCAGCGATATTGGGAGCCAACAATTTTAGTTCGGCACATGGAGTTCAGGTGTGATATTTTGTCTTCGGCAAATATGGTCGTTTTGTTGGGATAAATTTGTATACTCTCTCATTTATAAGTTCCTTATAAATAAGAGACTGGGGGGCAATGTTGGAGTGTGATTAGTTAGGTCTAGCCATGGTGCAGCCCAGTCTATTTAATGATCGGATCTGGTGATGGCCCATATGTATTTATTATGACAGTGCAAGAATCCTTATTAAAATAGGATTGTATTCTTTTATATGGAGGGATAAGGAATCCTTCTCCAGGTTGGATGGGGGTGGAAGTGACTTATATTATATATATACAGCTACAAGCTAGGGTTTGGGGGGAGGATGATAGAAAACAGAAATCATGATCAGGACACCAGCTTCCACAGAACCCCCCAGCCCGAGGCGTGATTGATGTTATCTCGGGAGGTTCTGTCGGACGGATGACGGGAAGGAAGAGAAGCGGGCATCTCGAGGCAGTGTTATCGGTTACGGGGTCAACTACTAGGAAGGATCAGGCATATCCTAGAACATCTATCTCCTTCTCGGACGAGGATTATCCGACAGACCTCATCGAGCCGCATGACGGAGCATTGGTGATAACTGCCCAAGTCGGGATCGTGGACATGAAAACGGATGATGATAGACAACGGATCCTCAGTCGATGTACTGTACACTCACGCCTATCAGAGGATGGATCTACAAGGGAAAAAGATGGACCTGGGAGGTGAAGGACATTTGTACGGGTTCAGTGGAGATCCGGTGTGTATGTGTCTAGTACCATCGAACTGTCAGTCAAGTTCGGCACTACACCCAATCAGGTCGAAATAACGGTCAGATTTTTCGTCGTACAAGTAGATTCAGCATACAATGTGATCCTCGGGAGACTACCTTGGCAGTCCCTGCAAGCAGTCACGTCCATACCCCACTTCAAAATTAAGTTTCTAACACCGAACGGAATCGGAGAGGTAAAAGGAGATTTAGACATAGCCGAAGGTGCTACGGAATAACTTGATTTCTTCAGGGGTCGGGGTCAGTAAGCAGAAGCAGACAATGGCATTGAGATCGAGCCATTTGTAAGACCCGAATTTTATGAAATAAAAGTATTCAATTTTTTTTTATAATTACAATTCAGTAAATGGTTAAATTGATAAATGTTAAAGTTAAGGGTGATATATGATTTTTTTCAAAATACACAAGTGGTTATAAAATAATCATTGTTGTCGGGGAATATTCGTTTGGTAGTGGAATATTTTTTCTGTCGGGGAATATTTGTACGACGGCGCAGCTATTTGTGGGCCCATAACGAATAACTGTCGGGTGAAGAAAACGACAAATTTGAGTTTTTACAAATAACGACGTAGTTGTTACTGTTAACACTGTTGGAATACCCGGTGATTAAAATACAGTAATACGCGTTATTGCACAGTAGCACACGGTATTGCACAGTATTTTTGAAATTATTGATTCTTACGTAAGAAGGCACTACTCAATAATTGTTACAGTAATTACTGTTCAATATTTTATTTTATTGATTCAATAATTGCTGCGTTGATATTTTATATTATTGTTGTTTCAATAATTGTTTGCACAGTATTTTCTATTATCAGATCAATAATTCATATTATTTGAATAATATTATTAGATAACATTATTGTCAATGTCTAGAAAGTTCTGTCTAAGGAGAGGTTTGGTCATCTAATTGCGCGCCAGTAAGGAGAAATTCTTATTGGAAAGCCCCTCTTTCCTGGGAACGGCCTGGTTGTCATAAATGTGATTCTGTAATATTATTTGTGAATAATTAATTATTAATTCATATGATAAGGAAAAATATTTATATTATGTGGATATAAATGAGGGATATATTTTTGTGGTTAAAAATGAAGGAGTTAATGTTGAGGTTTTTATCAGTATTTTTGTCGGAATGGAGGTAATAAAAATCAGGGTTTTTGAGATATTTTGCGGGGGTTATAATTTTTATTCCGACCGTTGGATCGTGGTAATTTTTGGATATGTTATACATATATAAGTTGAGTATATGTCCACAAATTTTGAACCGTTAAAAATGAATGTATGATTTGTTATGAATTTTACGAGATGACTGGTTCAGAAATTGTTGAATTTTCGGAGTTTATCATTTTGGTGGAAAATTCTAGAATTGGTGGGCCCACTTGTGGTTGGTGAAGAAATGTGCTGAATTATATTTCAAATGTGGTGGGTGGGAATAGTAGCAGGTAAAGCCATAGGTTGCAGGTCAAACCTACCAAATTTTCCTATAAATAGAGGGCTAAGTTAGAATTGAAAATCACACCAGAAACATAAGTTTCTCTCTTTCTCTCTCTAGATTATTGAGTGTATTTTGTGAGTATTTAGATACTTGGTGAGTTGCTATTCATCAGTGCAAGTTTCCTTCAGCCTTATACCGATCAGAAGTAGTACTGCTCTTGAGGTAAGGGATAGTAAGGGATATTAAGGGATTTTAAGGGTTGTTATGATTTTTAGTTTCGTAATTTTTCTGATCTTTAAAAATTCTGGAAAAATTTTGAAATGATATTTTGATGAGTTTTCTTGATTGTGTCCAAAAATGGTGATTTTTGGATGTATAGATTGAGAGTTATGAATTTTATGGGAAAGACTATTTTAAAGTAACCGCTTATAATTCCTTATGGTTAACTCCAAAATTGATGAAATTTTTATTGGGAGTACATGTATATGATAGAAGTATACTCTGTAAATTTTAGAATTTTTGGACAAAAGTATAATTTTTGATAAATGTCTAAATATTCGGCTATTTTGGCCATATGAAAATAGTAAATGACTTTTAAAAATTCTGAGAAAAAATATATGTTCACTATGGGACTATATTATGCTAAATCCCAGAAAAGAAATATTTTTGGAACTGATTTGGTATTTTTCATGAAAATGGTCTAGTTATGAGTAAATGAATTAAATATGTTTTGTGAAGAAAAGAAAATTGGAAAATAGGATTTTATGGCTTGAGAATCCTATATGAGGTATATGCAGATTTTTGATGAGGGTTTTGGTTATTGATGATGAAATTGTAAGAGTTGGCATTTATGATGATTAAATGTATTAATTAGTAAAGTGTAAACAATTAAAATAAATTGTTTATAAATTTAAGTAATGTTATTCTTTCATATATCATTATACCGAAATATTGGTATGAATTTTATTGTAGAATTTCTATCTTTTGTGTCGGGGTTACTATTCATGAGTTACGAATATTACTCTTGAGATTAAAACTATATGTTGATCATATTATTTTTATCATCATATATAACATTTTTTTATAACCCTGATGTTGAAATTCTCTTTCACTGGAGTGTAAAGATGGGTAGATTACTGGTATGATCATGACTAGGGTTCTCTTTGGCCTGTAGTGCAAAGTTGAATTGTGACTGGTATGATCATGACCATTGAATTTATAATTGAATATCTAAAACTTAAGTGCAAAGGTGAATTGATCAACATGGTTATAATTATTATTTATATAAATTCTGAAATGATTATATATTTCTTTGAGATATGAATATATTTGGCCTGTAGTGCAAATATGAATTGTTGATGAATATCTTTGGCATGTAGTGCAAAGATGGCCTGTTGATGAATATCTTTGGCCTGTAGTGCAAAGATGAACTGTTGTTGAATATCTTTGGCCCGTAGTACAAAGATGGTTTGTTGATGAATATCTTTGGCCCGTAGTGCAAAGATGGATTTGTTAGTATGATTATAAACAGGAACTGTGATTTGGTATAACCATGATCTTTGATGTTTCAGGTAAAGACAGGTGATGAAAATATTCTTCGTCCTGGTGTGCGAAAGAAAAATTTATAGTCACAATTATGATTATGAGTTATTCATATGATTGTGGAAAGGAACTGTTGAGTGATGTTACATGGATAAAACATTGTTGGTGGTATTTTTAACATGGAGAAGATAATAGACTTTATAGTCTATTGACTCTTCTAATGGATTGCTTGTTCCGCTGCAACTATGGTTGAAATTTTTATCATTTACCATATGTTCTAAATCTCTGATTTATTGTTGATGAAGGCTATTGATAATTGAATTATCTTTGTAGTGCATGATATTCTTTACTGGGCTAGTTGTGCTCACCCTTTTGCTTCCACAATTCTTTCAGGTAATAAGAGTGTAGCTGGGTCGAGCGAGGGTAACGGGAAAATAGAACGGTGGTCTCTAGCTGTGGATGTTCTCCCGAAGCAGTATAGAAAAGTCCATTTAGTAGTTATATTTTGGTGAATCCAATAGGGTAATGTGAACCCAACGTTGGAAGGGTGTTTTGTCACTATCATACAAGATGTCTAATGACATAAACCTCGTGTCATCATAAGACAGGGTTGTGCTCATCCACTTGCTGAGTATATCTATGGGCACTACCTATATAATCTTGGTGTTTGTTTGAAGTATAATTCTCAATTAGAGACAGTGGAGATAATGATAAGTCAAGAGAAGACTACCATTGGGAAGAATATGATAGTAATCTTCTCGTTTTTCTTTGGGGTCTATTGGGTCAACCAAGGATAATTCTGTGGCCATATGATATCTATCATACCTAGACGCATGGCCTCCCATGTATGAAGGTTTCCTTGAGCACTTTCCAAAGATTCTAGTTTCTAAAACAGTTTTTGACTATACCTTTATGTAGGTGTTATTGTGAGGTGATGTCCACGGTTGGAACATGAGTCACATTTGGTATATATTTGTATCCAAACTCACAGCTATGTGTTGTTGTATTTTGCACGACAATTGTTGTAATAAAGTTGTAGTTATTTTTGTAACCTGTATTTGGCGACTCAGAATAGGTTGGATGGAATGAACCTATTTTGGGGTCGTTACACCATTCACTGAGGGCAGTACA
>CM029012.1:272159920-272332420 GCA_016801055.1 Panax notoginseng
CTTTATTATCGTGACATAATAGTGAATTTTGAAATTTAACTTGAAAAAAGTGTGTAAATTTATCAATTATCAATAAAAATGAGACTAGATCTTATCGCGGAACAAATATTGAAATTGACAAATGGGCTGTAATTTGCTGTGAGAACAGATGGAGTATCCTTTCCAAAAATCAGTCTTCTGTTCAGCAGTTCTTTTTGTTTTTTCTCTCAATATATAATTTTGCAGGAAAAAACTCACTTGACTATTGAAACTAATTTATATTATGTCTCTATGTCTAGGACTGGAAAACTAAAATTTATATTTTATTGGAGGTTTATATATATATATATATATATATATATATATATATATATATATATATATATATGTGTGTGTGTGTGTGTGTGTGTGTGTGTTAACGCCAAGATCTTCTCTCACGTCCCAATCACGTAAGACGCTATGATCCTGCACAGTTCAACAAGTCAACACCAAAAGCTTGACGGCCTGACCGTCGGGGGATAGCTCCGGCGTGAGAGTCAATACAGGCGATCACAAGGTTAATGTGACGCCCCCAAAATAGGTTCATTCCATCCAACCCATTTTGAGTCGCCAAATACATGGTACAGAAACAACTACAACTTTATTAATATATTTGTCGTGCAAAATACGACAACACATATACTGTGAGTTTAAATACAAATATTGTCATCTAGACAGTATTCATACACAATTAAGTACTCATTATACTTATTGATACACTATTTTACAAAATAGTGAGGACTACTAAAATAACTGTCTTGAACCATCATTCCACACCCCGACTAGTACTCGCTACATTCTCGCCTCCTGAGAAGAAAATGGAACAACAAGGAAAAAGATGAGCTCAACTAGCCCAGTAAAGAATATTATGACTAAGATAATATACAACAAATTATCGTTAGTCTTCAACAGGGAAAAATTTAATAGAATACAATAGACAACAAGTTTTAAATCAATATTCGCAGCGGAAACAGCAAACCATTAGAAGAGTCAAGTAGAGAATGAGTTCTACTATCTTCTAAGATTTAAAAGTCCATCATCAATATTTTATCCCTGTAACAACAATCAATAACCATCTTTAATCAAATATTCATCTTTGCACTACAGGCCAAAGATATTCATTTGTATCACCAGTCGATCATGTTCATCTCAACACCTGTTCATCTTTGCACTACAGGCCAAAGATATTCATCAGAAATCATTCATCTTTGCACTACAGGCCAAAGATATTCATCAGAAATCATTCATCTTTGCACTACAGGCCAAAGATATTCAGTTATATCATCATTTAAGACTGAGGATGATGAAAAATATTTTAAAGAAACGAATCCAGTGAAACAAAAGAACAAATATTAAGGATTCGTATTTCAACTATTCCATGTCCAAAAATATCTCATAAATAATCTTAGTGGAGTAAAATTCAAGAATGATCAAAACATGGATACAATCAAAGCTAGTATCCAGAATAAATATTTTGGACGAAAAGAAGAAAATTTTATTTTTCGGTGAATAGTAACTCGTGAATAGTAACTCGTGAATAGTAACCCCGACATGAAAAGTTCCAAATTTGATAAAAAGTTCAGATCAATACTTCGGCATAATGATATTGAAGAAAATAATATCATTTAAGAAGAAATAACATCCCTTACCTCGGAAATACGGTACTTCTGACTGGAATACTAGATATAGTGCTGAAGGAAACTTGCACCGTATAGCAACACTCAAAGTATCAAATACTCACAAGAATACGCTCGATATAGAGAGAGAAAGAGAGAGAAACTTGTGTTTCTGGTGTGATTTTCAATTCTAACCTAAGCAACCTATTTATAGAAAAATGCTTAGAACACCAAAGTAGAAAATTGAATATAATAATAATATATTTATATAATTGTCAAGCCCACCTCTTGAATATGAATTTCAGCAATTCACACATGCTAACCTTCTAGAAAAAGTAAGAAAAAACGTTTTTCTTAATAAAAATAATTAAAACTTCCAAAAATCAATAATTTCAGAACTTCGGAACTTCAATAATTCATAATAAATAGCCCTTTCATCAGAAAATTCGAATCTCCCGAGTTTTTATAGAAAATTCAATTCTCTACAACTTTGCAGAAGAAAGTTTTTCTAAATTCCAAACAAAAATTGACCGAAATCCACAAACGGGCGATTTTACAGTCAATAATAAATTTTCGGTCAAGAATTGTGTCCACCAACACACAAAACATGTGTTAATCATTTAATGTCATAAAAATACTCTTCCTCCTCATATACTCATATATCCCACATTCATTGTAAAAATATCATCATCAATATATTATTAAAATAATATATTTAAATGAATTATTTTATCAGAAAAAGATAAAATATTAATTTTCAACAATTGTCACATTAAAAATTTTCTCCATCTATATCCACATAAAATCACTATTTTTCTCATCATATAAATTAATAATTAATTATACACAAATAATATTACAGAATCACAGTACTGGCAACCAGGCCGTTCCCAGGAAAGAGGGGGCTTTCCAATAAAGATCTCTCCTTACTGGCGCGCAATTAGATGACCAAACCTCTCCTTAGACAGAACTTTCTAGACATTGCCAATAATGTTATCTAATAATATTATTCAGATAATATGAATTATTGTTCCGATAATAGAAAATACAGTGTAGTGACAATTATTAAAACAACAGTAATATAAAATATCAACGCAACAATTATTGAATCAATAAAATAAAATATTGAACAGTAATTACTGTAACAATTATTGAGTAGTGCCTTCTTGCGTAAGAATCAATAATTGGTGCAATACCGTGTGCTACTGTGCAACAACGCGTATTACTGCGTTTTAACCATCGGGTATTCCAACAGTATTAACGGTAACAACTACGCCGTTATTTATAAACAACTTATTTTTGTCGTTTTCTTCATCCAATCGCTTTCTGTTATGGGGCCCACAAAAGACTGCGCCGTCGTACGAATATTCCCCGACAGGAAGAATATTCTACGACCAAATGAATATTCCCCGACAACAATGAATATTTTATAACCACTTGCTTATTTAAAATATTTGCGTATTTTACCCATAACTAACCACATTAATCAAATTAACCCTTACTATTTCAGAATAATAAATAGAGGAAATTAAATTTCATTTATTAATAATTTAGGGTCTTACAGTTAACAATGGAGGAAAAATAATGAACAGTGTCTGAGTGAATGTGAATCAAGATAATGTTGTGTGTAGTATTTTGTTACCTCTTTTCCTTTTGTGATCCTTGCCCCATACGTTCCCCAGACCCGGTTTACTGTGCCACCCACTATCTCCTGACACCTCCTCTCATCCCCGGTCATCTCAGCCGAAAGTGTGTAGCTTATTTTCTTACCTACTATCACTGCTACCTCCCGCCGGTAATCGGAGTCCCATCCTCATTAATGCTATGCAGAAAGGTGGCAGACATAACAGTCAACTACTACTTTTGTGATGATTACCGGTCAAAGATAGGATAAGTAACACCTTACGTAATGGACCAACCCAGTGACTAAGCTCAATATTATAGTCAAGTAGCGAGGCCCAAGTTGTTTGACCCAATATGGTAAAGGTGACATAGTCCAAAAGATAAGCCCATTCGGCCTGGCCCAGTAGGAAAAGTATTATGGCCCAACATTGCCCCCCAGTCTTTTATTAAACAGGCTGTTTAATGGGAGACTGTCAATAGTGTAAGTCCATAGTGAAAGGGATTTGTAATAATCTAAAGGGCTACAAGGAATCTCCCCAAGGCCCAACTGATAAATATCAGTCATGAATTCAAACGGATCTAGAAGCCCGGATGGCACGTGCCCATAAGCCTTAAGGACGAAAAATAAGGATCCAATGAACGCCCGCCCACTCTGGATAACCCATTAAAACCAGAACCGGACGTTACCCCTTCCCCTCTCACATCATTACCTGTAATTAATGTGCCGCCCTCGGACCTCGTGCAAAATTTGAAAAGACCACTATAAAAGCCAAGCTTCCCCAATTCTGACAACTTTACCAACCTAATTTGCATTTGATATACAGTGTTTTCTCCTTCTCTCCGATTTCTTCGTTTTCTGCAAGATCTTAACATCAATGGCGACTCAAGATTCTGACAATTCTACCCCTATTCCAGTTGTTCCGACTTCCACCACTCCTCCTAGTCACAACCCCATCGAGTCGGTTCCAAACCCCAACCCCCAAATCACGGCTAGTTCTGCCAGGATTCCCTCAAACCCATTACCCAACCCCTCTGAGTTCTTTGAGAGTGAAGAACAATACCCTCATGCCAACATCCCATCTATCATTACCGAGATCGAGTTGCGGGCCATCAAAAGTCATTACCAGATTCCGGACACCCATCCGGTGAGAGCTCTGGAACCACACGAAAGGATGTACCAACGACCGGATGGGTGGACTGCTGTGCCGGTGACCATCTTAGAGAAGGGAGTTAGATTCCCTCTCCACTCCTTCCTCGTTACCCTTCTGGGGTTTATCGGAGTGGGATTCGCCCAACTGGTCCCGAATTCGTACATCCACATCTTGGCTTTCATAGCATTCTGTTATGAGCTGGGGATACCCCCAACAGTCGATTCCTTCTTCACTCTCTTCTCGGCCGGGAAATCTCGGGAACGGGGCTTCAAGGTGCTGAGCAAACAGTCCCCCAAGCCCAACGCCAAGTTCGAGAAGCGATCTTTGATGGATACCCCTTCGAGCAACAAGGGGTGGCACAGAGAATGGTTTTTCGTGAAGGGACCTGAAATCCCATCTATCCCGGAATGGACCACCTCCGAACGGATTTCTGCAGACTTCGGGGACATTCCAGAGGAGCGTGTGAAAGAAATGGCGAGCATACTCGAGAGGATTCCCCTGAAGGAATGGAGCTTCGGACTCCTGAGTAAGCAAGCATGGTTATATGACCATAAATTATCTTTGATAAAATCAACATCGATCGACCGAAGGGATTTGGATAAATTCCTTTCGGGTAAATCATCATCATCCCCCACCGACATCCCATAGGAAGAACCCCTGGCTTCGGAAGCCACCGACGCTGAAATCTTCCACGGATCAGAAACTGTGGAGGAGCCTAGCCGACCTCGACAGAAGAAGAGGGCTGTTCGGAAAATCCGGATAAATCCTCAAGGATCTCAATCAGCATCTGCAGCGAGTTTGATTGACATGCCTGCTAACGAGCGAATGCAAGCTCTTCGGATCAAAAAGAGGAAGACCAAAGTGACTCCTATGTCCGCCGATGAGCTTCGGGTTCCTCCTGCTGTAGTTGATCCTCCTGTCATTATTCCTGCGGAGATTCACGTTTTCGAAGACGAGCTCGAAAACTCAACCGAGTCTCCTCTTCTTTCTAGCAAAAGGAAACAACCTTTCGAGGATCAACCACAACCGCCTCCCGAACCATCAGTGCCTTCTCTGACAAGATCCTCCCCCTCCGCCTTCAGGCGAGAAGCTGCATCTTCTCCCACTGTGTGGCCGGAGTTCAATGCCAACTTCCCCTTCCAGCTGTTCGAATCCTTTGTCCGGGAGACTGATGACCATCGGTTCGGGAACAGCTCGATCAGGGATTTAATCGAAGAGGGCATGAGCTACCAGGCTAAGGTGAGTTTGTTCAATTTGAAATATTTGGAAATCATTTGTTTCTTCTAATAATTTACCGGCTATCTTTGAATGTCTGTAGGCCAATGCTGTTTTCGGGAGGCTTCTTCCCCGATACAAAGAATCCGAAGCCGAAGAAGATGCAGCTAGGCGAGAGAAGGCCATTCTGGCTTCGGCCCTGGAGAGAGAGAGAAGGGCCCATGGTACCACTCTCCTCAATAATGAAGGCCTCCAGAAGGACGTAAATAATTTGAAAGAGAAACTAGAGATAGCCGAGGCCACCCACCAAACAACCGTTATTGCGAACATAGACCTGGTTCGTCGAAACGAGGTTCTTGTTGAGAAGAACGAAACGATGGTGAAGACCAACAGGAGCCTGGCGGTGCAAGTACATGATCTTGAAGCTAGGGATTTGAGGCATCTGAAGGAGCGGGCAAAGCTCGAAGAGGAACTTCGAGAACTTCGGGCTCTGAGAGATTTGGGCCCTCCTTTGACCGAAGATCTTCGAAAAGAAGTTCAACAAGAATACTGGAAATCAGCTGAGTTGAACGAGGAGATCGTCCAGATGTTCTCAGACGGATACGACGAGTGCCGAAGCAAAGACAAGGCGAAACTTGTTACTGCCAAGGTCGATCCGACCGTTCTCGACTCTTCGGAAGACGAAGCTGATTCCTGAGAATGATTCTCCTTTCCTTTAGCTATAGGATTATTGTAAAGCTTCTATCCATTTGTAAACAGTATTATGTAAATAAAATATCAACATTATTCCTTATGACTTCGGTGTATTTACTGTTTATCAACACTTCAATAACGATTAATTCTTAAAAAATGTACAAGCTCCTTCACGAACTCAACTTAAACTGTTAATTAACAACTAGATAAGTCTTATAACAGATAAGATGAAGTTAAAGAATGTGGCCTTCTGAACTCAACACTTAGAAAAATTTAGGCAATAAAGTAAATGAATACTTATTCGTTATCGAAGTGTGGGGTAGATGCCGTGAGGGGCCTGACGAAGCCTGAATGATGACACTTGCCTACCCCGAAGGGCCTGACAAGGTCTAAAGATCGACAATTGCCCACCACGCAGGGCCTGACAATGTCTTAAGTGTGACGCTTGCCTACCACGAAGGGCCTGACAAGGTCCTAAGGAACACCTGCCGATGTGGCTACCATCGTATGGTCAGCGAGTCCTCCCGAACCTCCTTACATCGATGACGTTCGCCTACCACGAAGGGCCTGACGAAGCCATAAGGACCACCTGCCAATAAGGCTACCATCGAATGGTCAGCGAATCCTCCCGAACCTCCTTACACCGATGACGTTCGCCTACCACGAAGGGCCTGACGAAGCCATAAGGACCACCTGCCAATGAGGCTACCATCGAATGGTCAGCGAGTCCTCCCGAACCTCTTTACACCGATGACGTTCGCCTACCACGAAGGGCCTGACGAAGCCATAAGGACCACCTTCCAATGAGGCTACCATCGAATGGTCAGCGAGTCCGCCCGATCCTCCTTACACCGATGATATTGACAACAACGAAGACAAGATTTGCTTGAAAAGAAAGGAATTTTTATTGATGATGACTTAAAATCATTTACAGACTTCCGGTGTACTAGCAATGTAGCTACTGAAAATATTTTCGAAGCCTGCCTGCATGCCACGTATTCTTGATCTCTGATCCGTCCAGAGCCCTCAACCGATAAGTGTAAGACCCCGAATTTTATGAAATAAAAGTATTCAATTTTTCTTATAATTACTATTCAGTAAATGGTTTAATTGATAAATGTTAAAGTTAAGGGTGATATATGAATTTTTTTCAAAATACACAAGTGGTTATAAAATAATCATTGTTGTCGGGGAATATTCGTTTGGTCGTGGAATATTCTTTCTGTCGGGGAATATTCGTACGACGGCGCAGCTATTTGTGGGCCCCATAACGAATAACTGTCGGGTGAAGAAAACGACAAATTTAAGTTTTTACAAATAACGGCGTAGTTGTTACCGTTAACACTATTGGAATACCCGGTAGTTAAAATACAGTAATACGCGTTATTGCACAGTAGCACACGGTATTGCATAATATTTTTGAAATTATTGATTCTTACGTAAGAAGGCACTACTCAATAATTGTTACAGTAATTACTGTTCAATATTTTATTTTATTAATTCAATAATTGCTGCGTTGATATTTTATATTATTATTGTTTCAATAATTGTTGCTTCACAATATTTTCTATTAATAATTCATATTATTTGAATAATATTATTAGATAACATTATTGACAATGTCTAGAAAGTTCTGTCTAAGGAGAGGTTTGGTCATCTAATTGCGCGCCAGTAAGGAGAAATCCTTATTGGAAAGCCCCCTCTTTCCTGGGAACGGCCTGGTTGTCATAAATGTGATTCTGTAATATTATTTGTGAATAATTAATTATTGATTCATATGATAAGGAAATATTTATTTTATGTGGATATAAACGAGGGATAGATTTTTGTGGTTAAAAATGAAGGAGTTAATGTTGAGGTTTTTATCCGTATTTTTGTCGGAATGGAGGTATTAAAAATCAGGGTTTTTGAGATATTTTGCGGGAGTTATAATTTTTAATCCGACCGTTGGATCGTGGTAATTTTTGGATATGTTATACATATATAAGTTGAGTATATGTCCACAAATTTTGAACCGTTAAAAATGAACGTATGATTTATTACGAATTTTACAAGATGACTGGTTCAGAAATTGTTGAATTTTCGGAGTTTATCATTTTGGTGGAAAATTCTAGAATTGGTGGGCCCCACTTGTGGTTGGTGAAGAAATGTGCTGAATTATATTTCAAATGTGGTGGGTGGGAATAGTAGCAGGTAAAGCCATCAGGTTGCAGGTCAAACCTACCAAAATTTTCCTATAAATAGAGGGCTAAGTTAGAATTGAAAATCACACCAGAAACATAAGCTTTCTCTCTTTCTCTCTCTAGATTATTGAGTGTATTTTGTGAGTATTTAGATACTTGGTGAGTTTCTATTCATCAGTGCAAGTTTCCTTCAGCATCATATCCGATATCCAGTCAGAAGTACTGCTCTTTTGAGGTAAGGGATAGTAAGGGATATTAAGGGATTTTAAGGGTTGTTATGATTTTCAGTTTCGTAATTTTTCTGATCTTCAAAAATTATGGAAAAATTTGAAATGATATTTTGATGAGTTTTATTGATTGTGTCCAAAAATGGTGATTTTTGGATGTATAGATTAAGAGTTATGAATTTTACGGGAAAAGACTATTTTAAAAGTAACCGCTTATAATTCCTTGTGGTTAACTCCAAAATTGATGAAATTTTTATTGGGAGTACATGTATATGATAGAAGTATACTCTGTAAATTTCAGAATTTTTAGACAAAAGTACAATTTTTGATAAATGTCTAAATATTCGGCTATTTTGGCCATATGAAAAATAGTAAATGACTTTTAAAAATTCTGAGAAAAATATATGTTCACTATGGGACTATATTATGCTAAATCCCAGAAAAGAAATATTTTTGAAACTGATTTGGTATTTTTCATGAAAATGGTCTAGTTATGAGTAAATGAATTAAATAAGTTTCTTTGAGCACTTCCCAAATATTCTAATTTCTAAAACAGTTTTTGACTATACCTTTATGTAAGGTGTCATTGTGAGGTGATTGGAACATGAGTCATATTTGGTATATATTTGTATCCAAACTCACAGCATATGTGTTGTTGTATTTTACACGACAATTGTTGTAATAAAGTTGTAGTTATTTTCTGTACCATGTATTTGGCGACTCAGAATGGGTTGGATGGAATGGACCTATTTTGGGGTTGTCACAATAAGTCCCCGGCTTCGGTACTTCTATGACTTCATACGGCCCTTCCCAATTCGGCATCAGCTTTCCCACATTCTGAGGCGTAGATGCTTCGGCTTCTCTGAGAACGAAATCCCCTACTTCGAACCTGCGAAGCTTTACCCCTTTGTTATAATGCTTAGCCACTCTTCGCTGATAGGCTGCAAGTTTGACCAAGGCTGTTTCCCTGACTTCTTTAAGTAAATCAAGGTTGGCTTTCAGCCCTTCATCGTTGTATATTTCTCTGAACTGACTAACTCGAAGACTTGGAGATCCAATTTCAACTGGGACCAAGGCATCAGTACCGTAGGCCAGTCTGAAAGGTGAATCCCCCGTTGTAGTCCTCGGAGTAGTCCGATAAGCCCATAATACGCTGAGCAGCTCTTCCGGCCATCTTCCTTTGGCTTCATCCAATCTGCGCTTGATCCCGTTTAGAAGTGTTCTGTTAGTCACCTCGACCTGCCCATTTGACTGTGGACGAGCCACTGAAGTCTTCCTGTGCTGGACTCACAGTTCCTTCAAAAATCCTTCAAATTTTGATCCCACAAACTGGCATCCGTTGTCTGATATCACCACTTGAGGGATCCCGAAACGAAATACTACGGATTCTTTCATAAATTTCAGACACTCCTGTTCCGTTATCAGCCGAAGTGGTTTCGCCTCGACCCATTTGGTCATATAATCAATAGCGACGATGACGAAACTGACCTGCCCTTTAGCTTTCGGTAACGGACCCAGTATATCAACCCCCCAGACAGCGAAGGGTATAGGAGATAGAATCGAGTATAGCTCTTCCGGTGGCTGATGTGGGATCGGACTGTTGAGCTGGCATTTACCACACTTTTTCACGTATTCTATAGCCTCCTTGAAGATCGTTGGCCAGTAGTACCCCTGCCGAAGAACTTTGTATGCCAGTGACTTAGCAGCCATATGGTCACCGCAGATGCCCTCGTGAACTTCTCGAAGAGCATAATCAGTTTCGGACGGAGTCAAACACTTTAGCAGTGGGGACGAGAAGGCCCTTCGGAACAGATCCCCATCTATCAGAACGAAATTAGCACTCTTGTACTTGATTTTCTTGGCCAGCATCTGATCCGAAGGTAGAACGCCATCGGCCAGATATTCCAGGTATGGGGTCAACCAACAATTGGTTCGATCAACGCACATCACCGATTCATGATGAACACTAGGATGTTGCAGAATTTCCAAGTAGACTGATCCATCAAAAATGTTAACATCCGTAGTGGCTAATTTGGAGAGTGCATCGGCAATGGAATTGCCATCACGTTCGACCCCCTGAAACTCGTAGAACTAGAAATACTAAAGCCGTTCTTTCAATTCCGCCAAATACTTGATCATTCGATGACCTCGGGCTTCGTATTCTCCTGAAACTTGTTTAACGAGTAACTGAGAGTCGCTGAAGATAACTATTCTTTGCACTTCGAGACTCTTAGCTAGTCGCAAACCCGCCAACACTGCCTCGTACTCTGCCTCATTGTTCGTCGCTTTAAACTGAAATCTGATGGCATGTTGCACCTTGAATCCCTCCGGACTAGTCAGAATAATCCCGGCTCTGCTGACGTCTGCGGTAGAAGATCCATCTGCATACAGCGTCCACGAACTCTGCTTCTGCTGAAGAGCCGCAACTATGTTGTCAGATCCTCCCGCTTCTGCTACAGCATCATCAGCTTCAGAAAACGAACACTCGACCAC
This sequence comes from Panax notoginseng, assembly GCA_016801055.1. NCBI lineage: Eukaryota > Viridiplantae > Streptophyta > Magnoliopsida > Apiales > Araliaceae > Panax > Panax notoginseng. The sequence goes on from CM029012.1 coordinate 272,171,140, forward strand.
AAAATCAGCCAAAGCCTGCCCCTTGATGGCAGTTCGGGGATGATATTCAACGAAGAACTGAGATAGCTCCATCGTCCACGCAGCTAATCTCCCCGATACCTCAAGTTTGCCCATAATTTTCTTCAAAGGCTGATCTGTGTATACTATTACCAACCTACCCTGAAAGTATTACCTAAGCTTTCTACTAGCAGTTATTAAAGCAAAAGCAAACTTTTCAATATTTGGGTACCTTGTTTCGGCATCCCGAAGGACATGGCTTACATAATAAATCGGGTGCTGCTTACCCCCAACTTCTCGCACCAAAACTGCTCCTACTGCCAACGAACTAACTGCTAAGTACAAATATAAAGGCTCAGCAGGAGCGGGTTTCACCAACAAAGGCGCCGAAGATAAGTAGGACTTGATGCTCTGGAAGGCGTCTTCGCATTCCGAAGTCCATTGGAACGTCTTGGCATTCTTCGACCCTTTCAATGTGTCAAAAAACGGCAAACACCTTTCTGCCGATTTGGACATAAACCTCCTCAAAGCTGCAATCCTTCCAGTCAGACGCTGAACGTCTTTAAACGACTGAGGAGTCTTCATGTCCAGGATCACTTTAATCTTCTCTGGATTGGCTTCAATTCCTCTCTGACTGACCAGGTAACCCAGAAATTTTACCAGCCCCTAATCCGAAGGTGCACTTGGTAGGATTCAGTCTCAATTTGTGGTGACGGACTGTTTGAAAGAATTCCTCCAGGTCATCCCAATGTTTGGGCACCAGCATGCTCTTAACAATCATGTCATCCACATATACTTCCATATTCTTGCCCAACTGACGCCTGAAGACATAGTTCATCATCCTCTGGTAAGTGGCTCCGGCATTGATGAGGCCGAAGGTCATTTTCTTGTAGGCATATACCGAACGATGCGTAATGAACGCCGTCTTCGGTATATCTTCTTTGCACATGGAGATTTGATGATAGCCAGAGAATGCATCCATGAAGCTTAACAATGCGTACCCCGAAGTTGCATCAATGAGCTGGTCAATGTGGGGTAACGGATAGAAATCCTTTGGACAAGTTTTATTCAGGTCTGTATAGTCGATGCAGACGCGCCATTTCCCGTTTTGCTTCTGGACCAGCACCACATTCGCCATCCACTGTGGATAATTGATCTCGAAGATGAAGTCAGCAGCTAGCAGCTTTGCAATTTCTTCATCGATGATTCTCTGGCGCTCAGGCGCAAAGATCCTCCTCTTTTGCCGAACTGGCTTCTTTGACGGATCAACTTCTAACCGATGCTCCGCAATATCCCTACTCGTTGTAAGACCCCAACTTTTATAAATAAAGATGAATTTTCTATAAATATCATTTTTGAATATTATGGAGTTAATTTGATATAATGTTATAGTTGTGGGTAATATTTATAAATTTTGTAAAGTACGCAAGTTGTTATATAATATTCGATTGGTCGGAGAATATTCGTTTTAACAGGGAATATTCGTACAACGACACAATCATTGGTGGACCCCACAACGGAATTATTGTCGGATTGAGAAAACGACAAAAATATTTTATTAAAAATAACGGCGGAAATTTTACCATTGTTACTTTTGAACTACTCGGTAGTAAAAGTACAGTAATACGTGTGGTTGCATAGTAGCACACGGTATTGATTATTAATGCTTATGTGAGAAGTCACTCAGTTTGATTCAATTATTGTCAGTTAATAATATGAATTATTTAGCGATAATGACGTTTTGTTTTATTCGTATTATTAACGTAATAAAACAGAAACATCTTTTTATATAAAACAGAATACTTTATTAAAGTTATTCTATAAATAGAATATATTATATTTTATTTAAAAGATTTTTCTTTAAATATGGACCGTCAGATTAAAGTAATCAATCTGGACCGTTCATGGATTAGTTACTATGCATTCTATTTTTCTATAAATAGCAGCTCATTCCTTCATTATTTCTTACGAATTCACTGAACTCTAGAGAGAGAAACTATAGAGAGAGAGAAGAAGAGTATGCTGCTACTTAACTACTTCCTTATTTCAGCTCGTCTTTAAAACGGTAAGGGGTGTTATTCTTTCTTATTCATGAAGAGAACTGTTGTTATTCCATTTCTTATTATTCTGTTGGAATAACCTGTATACGTGGTCTACCCTATACTTGGTGACATTCTTCTATTATTCTGTTGGAACATCCTGTCTGTGTGTTTTACACCGGACCTGGTTCCGTTTTTATTATTATTCTGTTGGAACATCCTGTCTGTGTGTTTTACACCGGACCTGGTTCCGTTTTTATTATTATTCTGTTGGAACATCCTGTCTGTGTGTTTTACACCGGACCTGGTTCCATTATTTATTATTCTGTCGGAATATCATGTCTGTGTGTTTTACACCGGACCTGGTTCTATTATTTATTATTCTGTCAGAATATCCTGTCTGTGCGTTTACGCCGGACCTGGTTCCATTATTTATTATTCTGTTGGAATAACCTGTCTGTGCGGTCTATCGCATGCATGGTGATTTCTTTTGTTATTTAATTCTTTATTGTACTCAGTTGGTTAAGTTTTGACTTCTATACTCCATGAAATTTGTGGAATATCCTTGATAATTGCGGTTCATCCAGTATATTTTCATGAAAATATTCTTCTAAGTATTCTTGAATTTTACTCCACAAAGCAATATCATGTTGACAATTTGGACGTTGTTAATTCTTGGATGAATTAGTTTTTGAACTTGTTTTATTGAATTCTAATATCATTGTCATCATCCTCATGTTTATAAAATGTTGAAAGTCATCTGTGGCATGTAGTGCATAGATGGACTTGGTATGATTATGACCAGGGATTATTCGGTATAATCATGACCGTAATGTTACAAATGATGTGGTAAAAGTCCTCATTGGCCCGTAGTGCATTGATGGACAGTTGTTGGCATGATCATGACCATTAATGAATACACGAATATCCTTGGCCGTAGTGCAGGGGTGATTCGATGATGTGGATTATTTTATTAAGCTGAGTCTCAGCGATCGCAGTGTTGAAAAACCTTTTAAATCATAAAAGATAGTAGAGTTTATTTTCTACTTGACTCTTTTAATGGATTGCTTGTTCCGCTGCAGTTAAACTTGATGTCTATTATATTTTATCAGTTTAACATTGTTGAAGGCTAATGATAATTTATTCTGCATTATCTTAGTCATGATATTTCTTACTGGGCTAGTTGAGCTCACCCTTTCTTTCACTGTTCTCTTCAGGAAATGAGAACGTAGCTGGGGCAAGTCGGGGAACAGAGTGATGGTCCGAATGATAGTATTCGTTAGTAGTTCTCACTATTCTATGTAATGGTGTGTTAATAAATGTAATGAGGACTTCTTTTGAGTATGAATACTCTCTTGAAGATAATATTTGTATTCAAACTCACAGTTTATGTTTTGTCGTATTGTACACGACAGTTGTATTAGTAAGTTGTATTTGTATTTTGTTCTATGTATCTGACGACCCAAGATGGGTGATGTATACTTAATTTTGGGGGAGTCACACTCACTCCCGGCATATCTTGAGGCTCCCAGGCGAAGATGTCAACATAACACTGCAGGAGTTCAATGAGGTTCGTCCTGAGAGGTTCTGGCAGGCCCGAACCTATTTTCACCGTTTTGTCCGCTTTGCCCGGGATGAGTTCTATTTCTTCTGTTTCTTCGGCTGGCGTGACCAACGGTTCTGAGCTGCTTTCTGTGAAGGGTTCGATCTATATTGTCATGGTCTGTTTTTGCTTCGACACTCCTACTCCCGAAGTGATCACGGCATTTCTATAACACCTTCTGGCCAGATCCAGATCTCCTTTTACCTCCCCAACCCCATGAGCCGTAGGAAATTTGATTTTGAAATGAGGGATAGAAGTTACAGCTTGTAAAGCAATTAAAATGGGGTCTCCCCAAAATAGCATTATAAGCAGAATCTACATTCACAACGTAAAATTTGCAAATGATTTCTACCTGTTGGGGGGCCGTTCCGAAGATAACCGGCAGTTCAATGGTTCTATCCACTTTGACCGGATCGTTGCTGAAGCCGTATAAAGGGGCCTCCTGTCCGATCTCCATCTTCTGTCCATCAAGATGCATCCTCTGATAAGCATGAGCATATAGGATATCTACAGAAGACCCGTTGTCGATAATCATGCGCTTCATGTCCACCGAACCCACTTGTGCCGTCACAACCAATGATCCCTCGTGCGGTTCGATGGTTTCCGAAGGCTAATCCTCATCGGTAAAGGAAATTACAGTATCCGGGAAGGGTCTGTCGGGCTTCGGGAGGGTACCCGCCACTGACATGACCGAATTTAGATAGCTTCGGCGCTTCTTCCCAACAAGCTTACCCGAAGTGCCCCCAGTGATGACATCAATTACTTGCCTTACGGGCGGTTCGGGGGCGGGGAACATTTGCTGAACTGGTTGGGCTGCCTGAACAGGTCCTCTACTCTGCTGCTGGTTCGTTCGGGCGGCCACATAATGAACTAACGCCCCGTCCTGCACCTTTCTCTCGATAAAATCTTTCAGACTAGCACAGTCATTCGTATCGTGACCCGAAGCCTGATGATAGTCACAATACTTACAAGAATTCCCATTCCCGGGCTTAAAATTATCTCGAGGTGGTTCGAAAATAGGTTGATTCTTGATCTGCTCCAAGATAACAGCCTTGTCGGCGTTGAGCGCCGTACATGTCCTGTTTACCCTCTGAGCGGGAGCGGACGAGCGTTCTCCACCCTGCCTCCAATTATTATTATATTTCCTTGATTTGCCGTCGCGACGGCCTCTATCTCCTTCATTTCTACTCTGTTCTCCCTCTGTTCTGTCCCGATCTGTCTCCTTAAGCCGATCCGAAGAGGAACGCTTGAGGCTATTCATGGCCTCCTCTACCACAATATAGCCTTCTGCCTTGTCGAAGGCTTCTGCGAGACTCCTCGGGTGGTGAAACATCAACTTCTTCACCAACTTTTCCTATTTGACCAGATCTAATCCATTCTGAAACAGTCCCACGGCTTGTAGGTCGTTCAGGTCTGTCACTTGGCCGACTGCTTCACGGAATCGCTTCACATATTGGCCCAAAGACTCATTCGAGAACTGCCGAACCTGAGCCAATGAGCCAGTTGGTTTCCCTCTTCTTCTGTTGCTCCCGAAGCGGGCGTGGAACTGACTGCACATATCCGCCCAAGATGAAATCGAATCTGAAGGCAAAGTCCCCATCCACTGCCTGACATCCTTTCGAAGTGTCGTGACAAAAGTATGACACTTAGCAGCATCGCTAAATTCATAATAATCCATCAGTCGGTCGAACGCCTGACTGTGGTCGTAAGGATCTCCCGATCCGTCATAACTTTCAATGTGAGGCAATCTCTTGGTGGGGTCAGCCTTTTCTCTCAGAATCTCCGCGGAAAAAGGGGATGCCTTCTTTCCCGAAGTCTCTTTCACTTTCTGTACTTCGGCAAGCTGCCTCCGAAGCTCCTTCACCTCCTTCACCAGATATTCCACGCCCTCGGGTTAGGACGATGCTTCTTTTTCCGGTGACCCTTCCCTCTTCTGGGTGGACCGGTGCTTTACAATAGAACCCCCCACTTTTGAGGGGCTTTTATGAAGATGATGGTCCACAGAGCGGAGCGCCCTCGGTGGACTTTCAGGTGTACGGCCTCTAGATCTGCTTCGTCTTAGTGCCCGGCTGTTGCGGTGGGAATGCGCAACAACGAGCGCCTTCTTAGTATTCTCCGGAGTACGATCTCTGGACCGACCCCTTCGCTCGCCTCGACCCTGCTCCTTAGAAGCGACAGGGTGATGTGCCTTCTCGATCTTTGAGGAGTAGGGCTTCTGGACCTTCTTCTTTTCCGAAGTCGTTCCTGAGACTCACGTCCGGAATGAACAGGCTCTTTTCCACTCCGATGCCCCCGTTCTTCAAATTGGACACAGCTGGAAGCTTCGTCCCTCAGCTCTGCCACTCGGGACATCTGCTCAGCTATGTCCCGACGTTGCTTCACAAGCGCCTCCATGGCCCTATCAGCTTCATATGCCATCTTAGCCAAGCGGGCAACCTTTTCGTCCTGGTCATCCCGGTATCGAGTTCTAGGCGAGGTGCCTTCTACTCGTTTCCGGCCATGACCGGACCCTTTCTCTGCTGTAAAAATTAGCTGTCCCTTGGCTTTGCTCACAGCTCTCGGACGAGAATCTCCATGTGATCGTTTGGAGGCCGTGCTGGCATGAACACTTAGTGCAGGTCCCAAACGGTCCTTGACAGATACCCATGGTAATGATTCGCTGGCAGCCATCGGCTGCCCCTCAGGTGTAGGTGTCCTACTCTTTCCCATGAACACCGACGTAAAACGAATAAGGTTGGTGATTAAAAAATACTCAGGACACTAGAACTCAGCCCTCCTTCTAGCGCCAATGTTAACGCCAATATCTTCTCCCACGTCCCAATCACGTAAGACGCTATGATCCTGCACAGTTCAACAAGTCAACACCAAAAGCTTGACGGCCTGACCGTCGGGGGATAGCTCCGGCGTGAGAGTCAGTACAGGCGATCACAAGGTTAACAATGGAGGAAAAATAATGAACAGTGTCTGAGTGAATGTGAATCAAGATAATGTTGTGTGTAGTGTTTTGTTACCTCTTTTCCTTTTGTGATCCTTGCCCCATACGTTCCCCAGACCCGGTTTACTGTGCCACCCACTATCTCCTAACACCTCCTCTCATCCCCGGTCATCTCAGCCGAAAGTGTGTAGCTTATTTTCCTACCTACTATCACTGCTACCTCCCGCCGGTAATCGGAGTCTCATCCTCATTAATGCTATGCAGAAAGGTGGCAGACATAACAGTCAACTACTACTTTTGTGATGATTACCGGTCAAAGATAGGATAAGTAACACCTTACGTAATGGACCAACCCAGTGACTAAGCCCAATATTATAGTCAAGTAGCGAGGCCCAAGTTGTTTGACCCAATATGGTAAAGGTGACATAGTCCAAAAGACAAGCTCATTCGGCCTGGCCCAGTAGAAAAGTATTATGGCCCAACAATATACATTCCATTCCATTACACTTCAAAATTATACTTTATGCTAACCTTTTTAGAAATCTAAATAACCTATATTCATTAAACCAGTGTTTTTGTTCACCCCCCACGCTACCACCCCACCCCTCCTTACCTTACCTTTTTTTCCTACGCTTGGTTTGGATTTGGTTTTGGTTTTGGTTTTGGTTTTAGTTTTACTTTCTTTTTCCTTACATTTAATTTGAAATTTAAATACAGCTTAAACATATATATTTAAGTGAGTATTCCATGAGAGCTAGAGGGGGCGGGGAGGAAGGAGCTATACAGTTAAAAACATGTTTTTCGCTAGCTATAAAGATTTCCATGTGTCAAATTAATGTTGTTGAATTAAGTCGATCCCTTCCATCTTCATCACTTGAATAATTGGAGTATATGATTAAGATGTAAGAATAATTTTATCATTTCTTAATCACAGCTGTCACAATCAACCCTTCCAGTATATCCATTTAATTGGCTTATAGTAATAAATAGTATGCACTAGCTAGTGGAGTATATATTAGGACGTGTGAGCTAGGTTATCAACTTTTTTAGTAATTCAAGTTAGCCTCCAAGGTGGAGTACACAAGTGGATTAATGCTTATCCCTACTTGCAATTAATAAGCACCAAATTAAAGTTTAGCATTATTTAATTGCATTCTTTAATTTATGAGTAATTAGTAATTAAAAAATATATGATAATTATTGTAGTTGAAATATCTTGATCAGCTTAATTTATCTTCAAATGCTCATTACTTATAATTATCATTATGCCTAATTATAATCATTTCTTTTGCATTTGTAGTATGTTTTATTTGTTTACTGCAGAATACAGAGTCATATATACTAGGGTTTGCTCCTCCTTTCCCTATCATGAATTACTTGTATATATCCTTTTGGCGTTTTCGTACTCCAGAAATTAAGGAGTAATTATATTCTGGCTCAATGTCTCCACCTTGTCTTTAATTATACTACTACTAATAACTAGTAACTATACAATACTACTAATAATTATGTCAGATTAAGTAGATCACCGATCATATATTGCGATAAACGTACGTAGTGGCCAAAAGGCTCCACCTTGTGAATATATATATATATATATATATATATATATATATATATATATATATATATATAAACTGGAACTTGGAAGCTAAGAATTTAATAATCTACCACGTGTATCACGTACAAGTCTTGATTGGGCTAAGACCAAGCTCCTCGTTCTAAACGCAACACACACACACACACACACACACACACACACACACACACACACACACACACACATATATATATTGATACTTTAAAGTACTTATATTTCTTAAAGTATAAAAAGGATAATTTATCATGGTTCCTTATTTAAAATTTTGCATTAAATAAAAGAAAAGAAAATTACGTAGACAAATTCTTATTTAGGGCCTCCTAAAGAAAAATCCTAATTAAATCGAATTAGTTACTATTTAGTCTTATTGATTTGACAAATTGTGTATTGATACTTACATATATAAATAGTTTTTTATTTTTATCTATAAATATTATACAAATATTAATATTATAACTTAGTATTAGATGCTAAAATATAACATATATATTAATTAAATAATATTTTATGGAACAAACAACTTGTTGATAGAACTAATTTTTATTTATCTTTAATTACTAAATGATAGTTGAATTATAAAAGTTTCTTAGGTAGAAGAGAGAGAAATTATGAGAGTAGAACGTGAGGGAAATCTAGGAAATATTATTATAGTTTATGCATATTAAAAATGTGTTAACGTCAAATATACATAAGAAAATTTTACACCCCTAAAACGTACTACTAATAAATTAAGTGGGAATGGAGGGAGTACTTGTTAACCTTGAGGTGTAATGGAAAAAGCTTAAACTAACATATTGACATCGTATCCCATGCAATTAAGGCGATAAACGAATTAAATAGTTTGGACTAACTTGATTCGGGTTCGATTTAAAAAATTACGAGCGTAACTCAGATTCGTTAATAACATGATTCAAATCTGAGCATAAAAAATAATTTAAATAAAAATATAATTAGAATCTAAGCTAGGTTATAATCGACTCGTTTCATATTCAAACTACTCGAATTATCGATTGTGATTCGATACATACAGATTCGATTAGATACTCGGTACTCAATACATTCTCTTATAATATATACAAAATTAAATCAAATTAGGATAATTAATTATTATTATTTTATTTTTATTTTTATTTTTAATTGTGATTTTATATTTGTAAAGTGTACTATAGTAATTATATTTTATCATTTCTAAGTAAAATAACAAATTCAATTTATAATTATATTTATTATAAAGTTAGTTATTATGTGGAGACTCAAATTCAAGTTTGAATTTAAAAGTTCGCGAATAGTTTGAATATAATTCTATCCAAGTCGGATCGAATTTAAATAATAAATATTCGAGGCGAGTCAAATGAGTAGAATTTTTCAAATACAATTCGCATTCGAGTATACATTTAATGTTTCGAGTCGAATTCGAATATCTCTTTGTTCGCTTTGATTTGACTGGTTTAGACCCTTACATGCAATTAAATTTAGCTATTGTATATTGTATTGAGACTTTCACTTTGAATGTTGATGCACTTAATCTGAAAGGCGTACTTAACAAACTGATCCTTCATAATTGTTTTGGGATGTCCGATTTAATTTTCTTAATTAAGATACTTGTCTAGTTGTTGATGCTATTATATATGATCACTTTTGGCTGGCTTGGCCTTGACCTCCTATATCTACGTACCCATGCACATAAACCAGCTCCAGGACAAGAGTAGCTAATTCCAAAATCCAATATGCACTAAAAAAAACTGCCTATATATTTGTCTCTCCAAGTAATATTAATAAAAAAAAAGACCATTTATAGCATGTATGGGTGGCAGGTGCATGGTCCAAAACCCTTGGCCAAAAAATTGAAGGAATAGCTCGACGCTTGTAGGTGCGGATTAGGATACTTTTCATTTCAAATAAATAGAGACTTTATATTTCGTAGTTTAGGATCTTTAGGTTTAAAATCATCTCTTTTTTGTCAGCATGATGTTACATTTCAACATATTTTTAAATATGAAATATAAAATAAAGAGTCTCTATTTATTTAAAATTGAGAGGATCTTTGTTGTGCATGGTCCAAACTCCAAATACTATAGGTGAGAGTTTATAAGGCAGAAATTTGTTTCTTCGGAAGGCCCAGAAAAACGTAGTGATGCAAAATTGAAATCAAAGGTTGTATGAATTAAAAATATCCTTAATTAGCTAGCTAGCTAGAATATTCCCAGGATTGTAAATATACCAAGAAGAGCTTGATATATATATATATATATATATATATATATATATATATATATATATATATATATTAGGTTAATTGCGCACATGTGAGCTCCAAGTTGCAAGCTGCAAATTAATTTCACTAGATCATTCACAGTCATGCATCCATCTGTAAAAAGAGAGCTAGATTAATTAATTGGAACGAATCTTAATAAATAAAATTTAAGCAAATTTGATGTCCAATTAATGATTCATTAGCATAATTAATCCCCTACACAAAAATAATATTGTGACCGATCGAGACGTCAATATTTAAAAATGATAGCACTAGATATTATGTAGTTAAATTGAGAGGGGAACTGAACCTGAGCAATGATGGTGATAAGGAGAGAAGTGTTAGAAAATGGCATGACGCTACTACTGTGAAGCTTCTCTATCTATCTCGCTAAATTAATATTCTGACTGGGATTTTCTTACTCAGGACTCTAAACACCACGTTTTTCTCTCAATTTCGAACTTCAATTTCCGGACTCATCATTGGATTGGGGCCGCAGCAGTCAAAGTTGTCATATATAAGATGAAAAAGAGGTAAGCTATTAAGATGAATTAAAATATAATAAAACACCACCTTATCAGGTAAGGCTTTTCTTTTTAATTACCTTGACATGGACTCAGAGCTGGTCCTAGGTTTTTTATGGCCTGATGCAAATTTTCTCAAGTGTATCTTTTTATACAAATTAAATAAATAAATAAATAAAGTATCAACTAATTAATTTTATGAAAAGATTCTCTTAAACTTTGAGCAATTTCTTTTTCTTTTTTCTTTCTTTGTTTCTTGTGATTTCCGGAAAGATGTTTCTTAAGAAATATTTTTTAATTTTTATAATAAACACAACATAATAAAATTAATTAACAAAGAACAATAAAACCTGGATTTTGAGCATATTTTCTTCCACTTGAAACTTCCAATTATAAAGAGAAAAAAATCTCAGACACGTTTTCTGTTGAATCAAATAATAAATAAGAAAAAATTAACAAAGATATGTATTACAATTTACAAAATTTATACATCTAGATTTTATAAGTATCTTTAAAAAAAACTGGTCTAGCTGGGGGATGATTTATTTTCCAACTCTGTTGGAGAAGAGGAGAATCACCGGGAAAAAATTGCTTGCATTGGGTTATTAACTGAGAGGGTCGAAGGGTTTTTCCTTCTTTTTGTGGTTAAGAGTCTGTTTTGATTCCCAATATTTATTGATTTGTTTTATATTATATTATATAATTAATATGTGACTTACTTACTCAGTACATTTCTTCTTGAAATTGAATATATAAAGACTGATTGGATTGATTGGCTTCCCTTTTCATTAACAGGTATATGCGTTAACTTCTTTTGTTTTATTTTTTATTTTTTTTATACACATACGTACATACATAAATTTATAAAAATTTTGGGTTCCCCTCAACTGTAGACCCGGGCTATAGTCCTGATAGCCCTGGCCCAAAGCCGACTCTGCATGGACTTAGGCTTTTCTTTTTAATGACCTTGACATGGGGATAATGACCCTGACGATTATAAGGCTTCACAAACATGTCATTTAATTTCTGTATATGCAAATACTTTTTTTTTTGAACGGTAGATTATATGGCTTCACAAACATGTCATCTTTGTATATGCATATACTCTTCCTGTTTCTCTTTTTTTTTGGGTTTGAATTGTCAGGCTTTCTTTGGGCAGTTTATGCGTTAGCATAGAATAAATTCTTCCTTGAGCGATCTTAAATGCGCACCCTAACATGCATTTATAAAAATTCTCCTTGGTGCTGACCCCTAAGTTTAGAATTCAGAAAATCATAAAAGAAAGGAGCAAACCTCATTGATTACCGGGCTAACCCAGTGGGATTAATTAATACTCTTCCTATATACTACTACTATATCATGCACTTGATTTCTCTCTATCACCCTATCCATTTAATAATCCTCCTGTACAAGTTTACTTGTCCTAATTTTTTTTTTAAAAAAAATCAAATCTATTTGTCCTCTTTCTTTTTTAATGCTATTTTTGACATTATTTTTCCAATAATACCCTCATTTAACTTTAAAAAAAGTTTATACTTTAACCATTTGGATTTAATTTTCTGAAATCATAAAATTTAAAATTGATGAGGATTTATTTTTTTATAATAATAAGATTTGTTTCAATTTTGATGGTTTTGCCGACAAACATTAGATTATTTTATATATTAAAATTAAATTTTAGAATTTTGCAAATTTATTGTAAAAAATCAAATTAAGATTTTTTTATGAGAATGGAGGAAGAATGTTCATAAACACAAGTTCCATTTATAGCTGGCCGGTCTCTTCACAATCTATATCAGCCAATTAAGACAAGTAATACATGGAAGATCAAATTATTGTTTCATTACATATTTTAATTAATAGCATATTACACAAAGAGCTTTTGCCGGAAGTAGAAATCTTAAGCCATAACTTCACAAACTTCTGAAAAAGAAAACATTTATGGGAGTCGACTGAAATTTCCTCCCATAACAAAATAAGAGTAGGGCTACACACACAAACTATTTTATAAACATTTTACAAACTGCTGATGTGGTCAGCGTATTGATCAACAAATTATTCCAATGTAGTCTTCGGTCCCACACAATATGTTGAGGTGAAGTATGTCACATCAGCAGTTTGTAAAATAGTTTGTATCTCTAGCATTATTCAAAAAATAATTCTTTACAGCGCATGGGTAGCCAAACACGATGTAGAAATCCATCATGCAAAAAGGGGTTAGCAAAACCCTCATGTCTTTTGAACTTTGCGGCTAAACATGCATGTTATAGAATTAATGCATGGCACAATTAAATAAGCTGGTCTAACAATTAAAGGATATTACTCCATAAACATGCATGCAACTATATATAGGAATAGGAAGGTCGATATCTAGTTGTGTAATAGTTTTAGTGCACTCTTGATATGTATCGACAACTTTGGTGATTCTTTGAACAAGCTGGAATTGATCATGTGTAACGAAATTTATTGCAAAGCGGTTCGTAGATTTCTCACAAGACCATTCAGTGTTAAGTAAAATTCGTCGTCCATCTGCAAGAATTGAAGAGGTTTTTTAGAAGAGTATAACAAATTAACAAGGATCAATATTATGAAATAATTGCAGTCAACGATCAATAGGAGTTGACCAAATGTTGCAAGGTTAGAGGGTACGTTGAAATTACCTGAGCAACTATGGTGATATCCAAGGTGCAACCCCCAAATGGCAAGACACTACTGTTGATGACAGTGAGATGATGCTTCTCTATCTCGCTTAGCATTTTGGGTATGAATCCTTTTTGTTTCTCGCAGTGTATTCTGATAAGGACATTCTTTTCTGAGACTCTTGCCTCTATTTCGGGAAGTGTTTTATTGAAGCAGCCGCCAGAGTTCTCATTACACGAAGAAGAATCATCGCAAGCAAAAAGCTTAGAACTATTGATTGATTCCTCAGACTTTTTCTTGTTGATCTGTTCCTCCAGCAATTTTACTCGTTCTTGAAGGTGTTTCAAGTACTTGATAGCATCTCCAAGTACTGATGCTTTGTCCAACTGTGCGTATATATATATATATATATATATAAATATAAGTATATTTAACTCGTATATTAATTAGTTTACAAAATGGATACGAAACAATTTGGTATATCAGACTAGGAGTGATTTTCGAAAACAAAAATTAGTTGATCTAGCCTCACTGGAGGAATTATAATCACAAATACTTCTTTTAAAAAAATTAAGTATATATAGCTCTAGTAAATGATTTTCATGAAAGAAATAGAAGAGGAGAATATATATGTAAGCAGTTCCGTACCTTCTTTAGGTCAGGAACAATAGCAGAAAGAGCTATAAAGCGCTCGGTGAGCCGTTCTCTCCTCTTTCTCTCCGCGATGACATGATCTTGAGCGTGCAAAGGAGTTCTAGGCATTAACGTAGTACTGGACCTCTTAGTCGTCCCTACACCCCCTAATTCCGATGAGTAGCTGATTTTATAATCTAAAGAACCATCTGATTCCGACTTATACGCTTGGTTCAGATGATCCTCATATGACACTATCTCATCCTTGGGCACCACCACGGGGGAGATGACTAAATCTCCACAACGTGTGTGTGAATCGGTAGGTTGTGAAGTAAAATTCGCGAATGAAATTAGGTGGGAGGATGATGAGTATGAAGAAGAAGAAGCATTGGCGGAAACATGGTTAATGGGGATAGACTTCCAAGGGCTAGTCTTGATTTGCTTGGAAGGACGCTCATAAATCTCAATATTATTGTTGTTGGGTTCTTGATGATCCGTGGTGGTAAGGAAAGAGGTGTAGCTGTAGCTTTCGGGAGATAAAGACTTGGGGAAATTCGTCCCTTCTTCCGGCAAAGACATGAGATATTGTTCATTTGTAAAATCATCTAGCCCGTCGAATTGAAGGGAAATATTCATTTCCAAGTGATTCATGAAGTTGCACTCCTCACCAACCTGTAAATATATATAATCCCAGCAAAAGGGGAAAAAGAAAAAAAGATTAATAAAAAAGATAAAGATTGGAGTAGTAAGATTCAAGATGTTAAGCTAAGGGCAGGCTCTAAGTATGTGTGTGTGTGTGTGTGTGTGTGTGTGTATATATATATATATATATATGATAAAATCGATTAAGTTTAATTACCTGTTCGGAGTTCCATTTGATTGATGATATTTCCATTGGTTCACAATTTTCTTTTTTGTTTATTGTCAAGATGTAGATGAAAAATATATATCCCGATAAACAAACAAAGACCACAGGTGTTCTTTAATTTGAAAATATGAGAGGATTTTCAGAGGAGGAACTCTAACCCTAGGTATGGGAATTTGGATCAAGGAGGAGGAGAAGAGGGTGAGGAAGCTTAACTAGTTACTCCTTGTTCAAGTGGAAATTGAATAAGACAAAAATCAAGTGGCCAATAATTATGCAGACTTGCCAAGCCTTTTATAGTTGTACAAGGATTCATCATTCGCCCTTTCCCACGTGTGATAGGTTTGTCGTTTTCCTATACTTTTCTCTGGTTTGACATAAATAATAAATAATATTTCCTTGGAGCTTGATATGAAAAGATATGACAAATAAAGAAAATAGCTCAAGTACATTATTATTCAATCAGAATTCCGAAATATATATATGATTATGAAAGTGATAGATAGGCCGGCCGAAACAATAATTGTTTGTGGTTATTAGTTAATGGTTTCCTTTTAATATCGTTTGGGGCGCATTAATTATATGTGTGCATGAAGTTGAACAGAACTACTCCCTCCGTCTCATAATAAAAATTTTTATTACTATTTTAGATAGTCTCATGTTAAATATTTATTTTCTTTTAATAATTAAATTTTTACACATATTTTCTTATTATACCCGTAATATTAAATATCTCATACTTTTCTTATTCTAATTCTCTCTCCACATTATTATGAATAATTTTGTCATTTCATTCGTCTTCTTAATATGCGGAGGGAGTATAATTTTAACTTCAATAATATTGTACTACTTACTTTTATGATCACACTAGTATTAATTCTCTCCCTCTAAATTTATTTGTCATAATTTTTTTTTTAATTTGTTTAACTTTATTTGTCTTCTTTCTATTTTAATATTAATTATTTATGATCTTATTTTTCAATACTATTTTCATTTAATTTTTATTTTTATTTTGAAAATAACATTACATATATTGAAAAAACTAACCCTATCAATTTTGACATTGGGAGCACAATCACTCTTGTTTTCCTTCTCTCTCACCTAATTTATTATTCTAAGAAAGAATTACTATATTAATTAAAACAAACAAAATAATAATTGAATAATTATGATGAATTATTTAAAGATAAATCTTTTATTAATAAAAATATTTTTAAATTAGAACAAATGAATACAATATAAAGATGCTCTCTTCCTTCATTTACTACTTTGGTTTTAAGGACCCATTTCCATTTTCGAAGCTAAAGGTGAGATGTATGAGTACTACTATAAAGTGAAATTATCATAACTTGAAAGATTTGAGGTCTACTACAAAGTTGTGCAATAAGGGCCTAATTCCAATCGATGGAACAATTTGAGTTGGTAACAAAATGGAGTAGTAATTTATGAGGTCCTAGGCCTAGGTAGGAAGAAGTGCAACTATTAATGCACCTAGTACTACTGAAAATCAACAGGGACTAGTAAGCATGTTACCCTATATGACAAATTTGTCATTTTACATTGATATTTTACATATTAAAATATATACTAGTATAAATATTGAAAATATATTAAATTTATATTAAAATATGACAAATTTGTCATTTTATATTGATATTTTACATATTAAAATATGTACTAGTATAAATATTGAAAATATATTAAATTTATATTAAAATATATTGAAAATTCTCAATATATACTACTAGTAGTATAACTCCAACCCACAACCAATTAAACCGTTGGCGCTTCTCTCAAAATTAATGCATGTTTACTAAAATAAAGACACACCTAAGTACTCGCATCTTCTCGAGTAAAATTACACAAATAACAATATCATATATATATATATATATATATATATATATATATATATATATATATATATATTGAAATCTTAATTTAGGAATGCAATACGTACAATATATATACATATTTATAATATCAATCTATATTATAAAGCCTTGGTGAGGCTTTCTCCACAAGTGTTTTCACCTAGAGTAAATAGAATAATTCTCCCAGACACGGATCAAGTCTTAGACACGTGACAATAACATTTACTTTTAAGATTAATTGTTGAGATCCGTATCCAAATTTTGAAATAAATTACTAATACAAGTTGAATATATATATATATATATATATATATATATATATATATATATATATATATATATATATAAGTAGATGGTTGGTGATCTTAACTAAATTGTTTTTACATTTTTTTGTTTGAGGGAACAGGTGTTAGATTGGTTTCAATATTAAGCTCTAAGAAAGAAGGTGTGAAGGAGATTCATGGAGACCTGCGCAATTCCATTGTTATGTTTTTAGCAGGTAGTGGAACCCAACAAACCCAACAAAATATATATATATATATATATATATATATATATATATATATATATATATATATATATATATGCAGTATTTGTTGAGGACTTGTGGTTCCTTTCAAATTTGTTTGACATTAATTTTTCTGAATCTTGTTATCTGGATTAGCTGTTTGTTTTATATTTGCTCCACAGCTAGGCTTACAATCAAGAATATTATTATTCGAATTAAATTGTCAAATTTAGCAGGTAATGCTAGCTAACTACAAAGTACAAAGCATGAATTCAGTCCGGTGTGGGCCTAACGCTAAGTCTTAACTAAACTCAGGATAAATAAAGATCAAAGAAGAAATAGAAAGGTAATTTATGAATCTTAATTCCACCATTGTTTGTTTGTTTGTTCATTATAAAGTCGTCATCCACACACACACACACACACACACACATATATATATATACACGCTAGAAGATTCACTTTATTAGCACTCACCCTCATTTGATATTAGAGACTTGATGAGTAATATCAAAACAAAGAGCCATGCATGTAGACCCTTATTATAATTAATATCTACAACCATTTGAGAGATTACATTATTAATTCTTATTCTTCCATTATTTGGAGAAATGAAATTTAATCAAGTTATGTACGTTTTAGGTGACTTCTTGTAACTGCTGATCATTAGTATATCAAATGATATGTTCGAAAAGATCATCCGAATCTAATTTTTATAAAATTCTGAACTGCAAGGGTGAGAGAGAGCTGTTAACATATTGACACCTTGTTTAATTAATTACTAGTAGTTTTTTAGCCAGTCTATATATAATTTTCACTTGATAATGTTAGCTTTTTTACGAGTATTATTCAATTGTTTATCAAATATATTGAACATGTAACAAAATATGCATGGGACACACAGGACCCTAGCTAGGCTAAACTAATGACATCTAGCAAACTCGTCCACAAGCGAATTCGAGTGCCTATAATTAACAAGTACTCCCAATATCCTTTCTAAATTGTGATATATGTGGGTCTATATATTTAGTTTGATCAAGTCTGTTCCAAATACCATTCGATGTTTGTTTGCGAGGTAAATTTTTTATTATTTTGTGATCTAACAACTAAAGCAAATATTAGGGTTTGCTTTCATAAATTGAGTAGGGCATCGTCGTGGGCAAAAAAAAAAACACTACAATCAATTTGATAATAATCGAGTGACATTGAGTGTGGCATAGAGAAAAATTTACATGACCAAGTGACATATTGATGTAGGAGGTTTTGAGCCTGATGGATGATATTAAGCTTTCGTTTTGATAATAATAATTTACACATCAGAGAGATTTATCGAGTAATTTTTTTGCTTTCTTTACCTATGAATTTATTGTTACCCTAACCCGCAGGATAATTATCAATATTTATTTTAAATAATTATCAATGAGTAGAAATGTAAAATTATTATTTATTTAACAGTACTAATGACTAAAAATTGTACTATCTAATCAGATGGATAAATTAACTAACGTTATCTTGGAAAAGTTGCAAATCGTAGAATTAAGACTACTTCGACGCGAGGGAGAACATGCTTCTTCTCTTTGTAATAATTTCAAAATTTTAATCTTATTCTGCAATACATGGCAGGCGGAGAGAGATTGATTCCAAAAACCATTAGAAAAATGTAGTCTTTCCCTCGATTTAAAAAAAACAATAACCAAACATCTACTAATACTTGTGGTACTGCATTTACCAGAAACATACACAGATTCTTCAGTTGGCCAAAAGACTAATCCTACTGCTTTGAACTTGATACGAAATGAATTCCATATGAAAATGAAGATTCATTTTATCATTACAATCACACCCAAAATACAGAGATAGTTGTCTCTATTTAATTTATACATGTAAACTGCTAAGCTAATTATCGAACTAACTATATTACAAATTTGCCATAAACATAACTAGCATAAGCTAATGTACATGATTGTGAGCTAAAGCTTTGCCACTGTTATGAATTTGATTTTGTTGACTGTGAGCTTGTGACACTAAGCTGCCTGCTGTGAGTTTGACTTCATAACTATTATAACAGAACTCATGTGAGAAAGAGGTGCTTGTGAAAATAACAATTTCCTCTAAGGAATACAATAAAGACTGAAATGCTCATAATCGGCTGCTGTTAGTTGACTAAGATTGCCAGTTATATTAACAACAAGTTTTGAGTATAAGAGTTGCATCCTTCAAGGTAGAAAACTAAACTGTTAATAGTAAATCAACTATCAAACTATTCTAACTTCTAAAGCCCCCATCATCTTTCCCCAGCTTTTTTAAGGAGAAGGGATAAAAAAAATTTGAATGAATAGAATAGACAACCTGGAGTTCAACTATCTGCAAGGTTCTCTAGCATCACTTAACATATGTACCTTTGCTACGAAAAGGGGAGAAAAATGTTATAAAAGCACTAGGATCTAAACAAAACTCGAGGGGTGAGAAACAAGGCTACAGGAGTTGAGCTGAATTGACCTGGAACTAGCATATAAAGGGAGAACCTGAGACATATTTGGGCGGTTTGGAGTCACAAAGTTTGGGAAAATATGGTTAGACCGGCCTTGATGCATCCTCAATCCACTGCCTGAATCTTGGCTAGCATGTGGTTGTTGTCTTGTGACGCTAGTCCATAATTCCTGTGTGCAAAACTAACCTGGACTTAAATAATATGCAGCATATGCCACTGTAAAATTAGAAATAAAAAGAGGTAATTTCAGAAGAGAAGTTTGAGAGAACTAGATTGAATAATTAGCCTGCTGTGACAGTCAATTCATCATTCAGAGGTATGTGTTACAATAAAGTGTTTGCAGGCATACCTTTTGCTGCTGTTGGAAGTCGGTGCTGCAAGATGAAGTTCATAAAGGGATCTCATTGTACGGAGATGACAGAGTTGTCATATTTTGGCATAAATCTTGCAAGCCATGAGGATATTTATCAGGCGAACCAAATCCTGAAATAGCCCGCCTATCATCGAGGCAATGCTCATTTCTCTTCCTCGGTCTCATCAATGCAGACGAATAATTATCCTGTGTCGTGTAGTAATATGAACTGTGGTGCTCCTCTCTGCAAAATGTACGAGGCATGTTCCAATTTCCTTTCAAAAATGACCTAGCACCAATGTCTTGGGTATTTTGAAAGATGTGAGATGATTTGGCAAAGGATTGCCCACTGCAAGGAGAATAGGGTAAGGGACTACAAGTACTTCCACATCCTATATTTTGTGACTGCTTATTATCTGACGACCCTGGATAGGATGTCATTGTCCAGTCTTCTATTAATATCCCTTGCTTAGCAGCAATTTCAGATATCTGTTTTTTATCAAGTCCTAAACCTAAAAGCAAATTCCACATGTTTCTCTGCACTTCCTGCTGGTTGTGAATGATTTGATCCCTCATTGCCATTTCAAACTGAAGCTCGGTATTCGTCATCCCCTACAATGCAAAGTCTAACAATTATCAGGCTCGAATAGCAGGTTCGCAGACCTCTAATAATTAATATTCGATAAGTTAATAACCTCTAATAAAGTTTCAAGGAACCAATTTCGTTCAGCAGGTGATAATTAATAATTCTATTATGTAATAATTAATACAACTAAGGTCAAAGTCCTTTATATTATTGATTATTAGAATAGAAATATAGTTATGCATACACATTTATAAGTAGTCTACTTATAAGTATAATATATCCTTTTAATTATAATTTAGTTTAATAAATTTAGTTTCAGAAGTAAAAAAACTTGAGTATGAAACTAAAGTATTATATAAAATCTCATCTCCGGCATTAATCATGAACTTCGAATACCATAATAGTGTTTACAGTTATTTTAACTCTCTTTACCAGTAGTCTGTATTGGCTGAGAATACGCAAGTAGGTTTTGTTGCCATTGTTACTAATGGCTTCCTCAATCATCTCTTGTAGTTGACATCGGAGCTTCTCATTTGTTTCAATTTCCTACAAGAAATAGAATTAGTTGCAGTTAAAAGGAAAGCAGATCCAAATCTATAAGCAACAAAAGTAGGAGGAATAGTACTCTTTGATAATTGACATCAGCCTCATCATTGTCACGAATATTATCGAGAATGACTTGTCGCCTTGAAACTAAAGCCTGCACAACTGCTCCTTCATTTTCAATGGCCTGTGATAGAGGGAAGAGGAACTCCAACATAAGCACAAATTTACTGAAAGGTAACGTGTCAACAAAGATGTAATAGACAATTTGGATAAGTGGCCATCCAAAGGGGAAACTTAGGGTGGAGGTGAAGACAAATTAAGCAATTTCTTCTATTACTAAGATTCTTATGATGTTTCCATCGAAAGCCTGAAAAGTTGGCAACAGTCAACTGAAAATGACACTCCACATGTTTCAGTAGTTACAGCTTCCCTCTCTACAGTACAAATGTTTATTCTATCATATTAAAAGGGGATCAGCGAAAAATATGAATTTGGACTATCCAGTTTCTAAAGAGCTGCAAAGAATGTGAGCAAGGAATCATAGTAGTGTGCTGAAGCACAAGTGAGTCTCAGGCCACATGAATGATGATAGAAGTGCCAAAGATATGTTAAAGCGAAGGATTCTTCTTGTCAGCAAAGGTTTCCTAGAGATTCAGATGCCAAATTGCTTGATAGTGTTATCTATTGTGGAAACAGATGCTCCAAGTTGAAATTGAGACACGAGAGAAGAAAAAATAGTTTAGGAATTGCTATAAACAACATATACATATTAAGGTGCAGAATATTGGCATTTTCAAACCTGCTGTCTGGCAATAGCATCATCAAGATGTTGGAGTTCAGTGCGATTGCGAAGGTTAGTCTCCTCAAGCTCAAATAAGGCCTTCTGTAAATTTATCCGCTCCTGAACATTTTCACTTGTTTCTTGGCTCAATATATTCAACCAAGATAGTTCATCACCTGATGCTTTTTCAGTAGGTTTGGTGGTTAGTTGTGATTCCTTTTCAGCTAGTTCTTTCTTCAACCGACCAACCTCTACCTGCACAATCAAATTTAGTTATTTGCTGTAATGTAAGAGTAATAATGCATTAAACAACATATGATAATAATGAATAGGCGCACCTGAAGACTGTCAATCATCCGTTGGTAGTCTGCGACATGGGTATCTACTGTGCCAATATTTTTCTGTAGTGGATATTTGGAAAAATCATCAACAGTGATGAACAAAATTGCTACAAGTGATCAATGATCCAAAGGAACTAACGCAAAAGATACCATAAGAACACATCAAACTCTATACAAGGGTAGCAAGACAAAGTATGACAGAGTGGCTAGTAAGGAAGAGGTGAAAAGGGAAAAATAAAATAAAATAAAGAGCAAGGCAAAGGAAATAGATTAGCAAAGAACTGATTATTACTAGTCCCATGACATGTAAAATTTTAAAATATAAGAAAATAACAAGGATATTATGAGTTACCACAAATACAAGGTGTATAATATTATAGCAGTGTTCTACAGATATATTTAATGGTGTCTAACAACACTGCTACTTTATATTGAATTTGAGGAATATCCAGTTTAGCATAGAATTTGATACAAGAAGTGCTTATGCAAGAGAAGTTCTGGCCCAAACACTATTAATAGGAAAATTCTCCACAATGCCTCTTTCTGCTCATCATCGAAATTCTCACCTGGATGTGCGTCTTAATTTCCTTTGCTCTGTCGGCATATTTCAATGTATTAACAGTGTGATGGTACTGACTATCAGCAGGTGATATGGTAGCAATCATGATCGTTTGAGAATTACCACTTAGACCATCTTTAAGAATCCGTGTCAGTTTGCTGAAATAAATCTTGACATTAGGTATATTAATGTGTAGGGATCCATGCTACCATAATTACCAATCAGATACCTATTGCGATATGGGACATATGCTAGACCCTTCTTCTGCTGTTTCCCCAAGGCATTTATGCAGTTTGCTAAAGCAAGGAGTGAGCGATTGATATTAGCCCCATCTCTCAGCTTTTGGCCGCCACAGTTTGTCTCAGAAGCACGTTCACTGAACCACAACTATTAATGCATCTGTACCTTTCTTTCAAGCAGAAAATCTGTGTAGACAATAAAGGAAAAGGAGTACTTCCAGAGATGGGTATACCTGCCAGCAAGATCCACAAGTGCAAGTTTTCCTCTAATAACTTGATTTTGATATCGGTTTTTCTGTTTTTTTGTCACAGTTATCTCCAAAACTGCATGTGATCTGCTCATAAGAAGCTAATATCATGTCAGACAACGGAGAGGTGAGCAATTCAACTCTTTCTTGAAGTAACCTTTTGTGACAACTGACAATAATAATGATGCCTTGGGTATCATGATATTATCAATAGTTGTTAGTAAAATCACCATTCACTTGGAGCCTAAAGAATGACCACCATTTTTTTCCTGGTAATATTGGTTCATTAATAATTGTTGTACAAACATGTAACTACATACAGGGACGGAGCTATGTATAGTTGAGTGTGGACAGGTGCCCTTAGTGGACTTTTTATATTAAAATAAATACTGTAGATCTTAACAATATTTTGTAAGATAATAGGGTCATAGGGTATTTTAACATACAATTATGGGTCAATGAATAATGATTAAAACTACATTTACATGATCCAGTGTGAAATACTAACAAATCACTTTTCAACTTTGGAACGCCTTGAACCCACCACAATTGACGAAGTTGATTTCTCATTTCTGTCTCTCTCTCCCCCCCCCCCCTATAACACATGGATCTTGCTCTCTGTTTTCTTTAACACTATGCCTATGACAAACACGAATGCACGATCTCAGATCCTAGGTTCCCAATTGTTTTCAGCCTTCATCCCTTCAGCCTTAAGGTAAATTTTAACGAGTTTAAAATTTTGACAATTTGTTTATTTCAACTTATATCATTGCTTGCTTTTAATTCTAATGAGAATTGATAATTTTATTTTTCGAGTGTATTGGAATGGCATCCCCATTTTGGAACGGAGGAGTATATATTAAAATTTTTGACAAACGACTCTTTCCATTGTAACTTTTTTTAATCATTAGTGTAACACTCCCAGTAAAGGAAAATCCTAGCAAAGTCACTTACTACATGATTAAACAAACACAAAGAAAGACTACCTATCCACACACACACACACACACACAAAAAGAGAGAGAGAGAGAAATAAAACTTCTAAAAATAATAAGAATAAACTGAACATTCGATCATATAACAGGATCTTTTGGCATGTTAGATGTATCATAAGTGTCACTCGCTACAATACAGTCTTGAAGAGGTCAAGCAGACTTAGAAGAGGTATATGAACCTGCTTGGGCGTCCCCCCGAGGAAGGAGGGGTTGAGAATTTTTTTTGCTATAAGTAGAATCTGTTCAAGTGATGCCTCTAGCTTGCTAAATATCATGATTAAATTCTGATCAGGGCAAACATAATTGTGCTTGAAATACAATAATAACAGACCACTCACCGTGAGGATGTTTTGTTAGCCTCTGTCTTTTCTGTTTTTCGCCTACTGTTTCCCAGATTTAAAAGTTCAAGAATCTTATCGGCCGAGTTAACCTGAATATAAGCAACAACAATCAAGCCAACTATGCAACAACTTGAGAACAAGAAATATCTTGGTATGCATCATTGATTGGTGTGCGCGTGTGTGTGTATACCTGTCTCTGTGTGTGTGTGTATGTTTGCATATATGTTCAGCTAATTTTCCACAGGCTAGCAACACGTCACTTGTATGCTATTAAAGCTAAACTTTGTATGTCTGTAGTATAAGCAAGCACGGAGTAGATATATTTTATATCTTACACGGTTGTCTAGTTTTTTTTGGATCCAACTGCTTTTTGATATTTGTCTGCACCTGGACAACACCCACTTTTGGCGCCTTTGTATTATAAAACCTTTTACTTATAGGAAATTAAATTAATTATGTTCGTTAGTGTCTTAATGCATAAAACCTAGCTTATCAGCACCCATCATTTTTATGATTTTTTTAAAGGACATCAGTATCTTGACATACATATATTCGCAAATATGTATGTCTATCACCTTGGACTTGGTGAAAATACAAGAACCAAAAATATATCAACCGCACTTTAGTAAATCTTTCAAGTTTCAATCATTTTCACATCACATGTCAAGCAAATATTGCATGAAACATGAAATATGGCATAAAAACTGAATACGATGAAAAGAAAGAACCTTGATATATCTAAGTCCAGCAACAATTATCCCATGCTGGGGATCCTCTCTAAGTTCCAAATGACCTGATGATTTTTCAAGTAAATCATAGATAACCTGCATTCATATAAAATAAGCTATCAACAAATTATTTTTACATTGAATTTTTTTATTAAAAAGAAGAAAAAAAATACTTCTTAAGCATGATGTATGCCCTACTTCATTGTAGACTTCTAGGTAGGAACAAGTAACTTGGACATCATCAGAGCTATTGTCCTTTTCGATAAGATCAAAAATTGTATGTAGACTGAGAACCATAAGTCCTGGATCATTTTGAGTACCAACCATTGTATATGTTTTTCCGCTGAAATATAGAACGGTGTTAGGTTCTGCATAAATGCCTTCTTATCACTAAATTTGCAACAACGAAAAATGTTAGCTTTCACAAAAAAAAGGACCAAGGGAAGCAGCAGAGTTGAAGCAAAAAAAAATAAAAAATCAGATGTTCATAGTTTTTCAAGAGAAATATATAGCACAACATTTTATTTGCTGAATCTTCTCTGGCTTTGTGTGTCAGCATGTGATTCATGTTCATCAAGAACCTCAAGAAAAATTCTAGTTTATCCTAATTAAGACAATATATAAGTAATCTATTTGAAGGCACCACATATGCACTCCCAAGGAAAAACTCAAAGAAAAGATAAATAACCAAAACCAGCTCAAGCATTAGAACATATGTGTACAAATATATATGCAGGGAGAGAGAGAGACGATTCAGTTAGTATGGTAGTCACCATTGTTTCCAAGGTAGCTTTCCCTACTTACACTACACAAATCATGAGAATGCTAAGATATAAAACATGGGGATTGATATTTCCACAGGTAAAAATGTTGTTTCCACAAGGTCCTCCTCACATGTATAGTAAGTAGGTTTCACACTAATGTGAAAGACATTGTGGAAATATCAGTTTTTGCCTGTGTAAATAACAAGTCCCAACATGGGGATTGATCTATGTTATATAGACACGGGTACAGAAATTGTGTTGCTACTCGGTAGTGTCTAGGTATCGGACTTGTCTATTATTAAAATAATAGGATTCGGGACTCATCATAAAAGGGTCTGTTTTTTAGATACGGGTGTGGTTGAACAAGTCATGTTGTTTAAAAGTTAGTATTATGTGTGAGATTTAGTAAAAGAACGTCAAACATTTTGTATGAATTCAAATATAAAAGATACTTAGCGGGTATACTTAAATGATGATTTAAGTATGTCAGTTTGGTGTAAAAAAGTACTAAGCTTGTGGGTTCAAATTCGAACACCATCAAGTTTACGGGGTATAATATCAATTGTTAGTGACTTGTAATGGTTATAGTGTCTTTTTCTGCCATTTCCATATGGGAGACATCCCCTTGACTTCTTATAATATCATTACTTATCACCATAATCAATCTCTCAAATCACATGAGTTTCTTTCTCTTTCATCACATGATGAGACTTGAGAAAGACAAGAACATAATTAAGGACATTGACTATTTTCTCATTGTTGAGGGCTTAAGGGACATGGATAAAGAATATGATCAGAGTATCAAATACCTTCCAGTTGAACCATATGCAAATATCGTTGCATTAAGGCCTTGAATGACCCCAGCGACTGTAGAAGATATACTTCTCATGTAGATATCCTGGATAAGTGCACCATTAAATTAATGGACCATATAATTTGAAAATTGAAACAAACTGAAAATCACAATAATCTCAAATGCATATAGTGTATGTATTATACAAATATTCTAATCCCTGAACTTGTCAGGTCGAAACCTTTCTAGATTAACAAGCATCGTCTGCAACTCTTTATTTTTGTTTTTCAGTAAGTAGGCTACCACTCTTTTGACAGTAAAACTAAAATCTATCATCATATCATATTATTAACTGATACAAACTTAAAAATATAAGGAATCTGTAACTTGTTAAGCTCATAAGAATAAACATTAATGCCTTATAATCCTCAGGTTTAGAAGATCGAAGATTGCCCAAGCAAAATAGACAAAAAGTGTATTTTCATTGCATGAGTCAAGACCGCTGCTACTAAAAGATATCAAATCCTTTTCAAATACTCTTGGAGAAATAAGTAACTAGAAGATGTTCCTTTCCTTTTACCTAATTTTACCTTCTTGTTCTTTGACAATTAGCTTATATTTCCTCAACTCCTCTCACCCATAATAACTTTCGGGCATTCTCATGGTGAAACAGAGGGAGTAATTTGGGCAATGGCAGTTAGACTGGTTTGGTAAGGTACGCAGGTTTTTTTTGCCAGCAAACGAGGATTAATCCCACCTCCATCAAACTTGAATAGGAAGGCCTAATTTAAAATGAAGGGAATTATTGACTAAACAAATCCCTTCAGAATGACCTATAATAGAGTTTACTACACTAGCCCCAGGAAAATGTGCATATAAAAGATCTTTCATACTGTGGCTGTGCCCATACCGAATTTAGATCTAACGAGAAAATTAAATGCAACAGCTAACTAATGATGAGAGGGTTAAGGTTAATGAAGCAATAAATCCCAATGTGCAATGGAAGAAAGAATACAAAATTAAACATGAAAAGAAGGAAAGTAAAAGTAGGAGTAACTGTCTGAAAATTTATCATCAGAATGAATGAACCAAACTTCCCATAAGTTCTTCATAGTCACTGCTAATTAAAAGAAAAAGGTCTTTTGATGACGCTGAAGATTTTGTTGCTTATTTTTCTTCTTAGCACCACAGAAGGGTGCTAAGTTGGTTATAAGCACCATGAAATCAATCATAAGATATTAGGTGTGAAGTAAGAAGTCTTCAAAGACTAATTCCTGAACATACGAGCAAAGCAATTGAAAACATACATAACTTGTTTTCAAATCAATGACATTGCATGTCTACAAGGTTGTCAAATGAATGAGGAAAACATATGAACAAAGGCCAAAACACAAACTATACAGCCACTATCTTATCTTTACTCTCTTTCATTAAAAAAACAATCAGAGGATTTTTGTACAAAGAAGTGGACATCAAAACACCAAAAGTAAAAGGAAAATAGGCAATACAAACCGAATTGTTAGCCTCGTGGCCGAATGCATAATCAAAAGAATATCGTCGATCTTTTGTTCTATTTTGAAAGCGTTCAAGATAGTCCTTTGACAAGTCAGGATCCAAAACAAGTACCTCCTACAAATGCCATTGTCAAAAAACACACAAAACTTTCTTTATTGTGGTGATTAGTGAAAAACAAGCAACATAATTTATCCTGGAGCCGATGAAAATCACACCTTGTCACTGTTCACCCTAACAATATCACGACCTCGTTCTCTGTCAGTTAATCGTCTACATTTCACTGCAACCTATAGCCAACAAAATTCATAAGATGAAAGAAAGTAAAGAGTGTAAACAAAGCAAAGAATGTCAACAGAAGAATTGAATAAGGCAAAGGCTAACCGTGAGGGTTGTGGTTTTCTTAGTAGCTGGAGCTCTAATACTTGGCATGTTCAATCATCAACATTAATTCACTTCAGAGGAAAACAAATTCCAAACTTCTAAACTCAATATCACTTGCTACGAATATCACAACAACATAAAGATATTGCTCTAGATTCTCCCTTAACACGAAAAAACCCTAATTCATCCGGGAAATAAACGGAAATCACAAACTCAACCTCAATTACAACGGAATACAAAAAGACAAAATATAGCCGCCAAAAGAAATCCTGAAGAAAAAACATTATCTTCAGCTGAAACCGATAGATACATTGTAAAATACTACAAGTAATGTCCTTTAAGAGGGAGGAGAGAGAAAATGAGAGGGTTTTGGGTCGAAGAATTGAATGCAATTGTTTACAGCGTATGGTGCGGATAACCCCATTACATTTACTCAAGTGATGGACCACGGACGAATGCAGAAGACGACGGACGGACGAGTTTTAAAGGTTCAGAAATTTTGTATTTGTAGGTAACTAGCTGGAGCCTGGAGCCTGGAGCCTGACTAGTTCTGTGTTTTTTAGTATTAAAGGGAAGAAAAGGTTTATTTGGAACTTTCTCATTCTGAAAAATCTTTTTTCTATCACTGTCAAAAAACATCAATCATTTCTTCGTGTTTACTTTTAGATTATGAAGGAAGGATTGGATTTAGAAAAGGAAGGACATGGCGCCGGATTAGTGACTGGAGAACCATGGTTCGGCCCACGTTAGTTAGTTAGTTAGTTAGTTAGTTAGAGGTTGAAGGAAATCAACCAGTGACTTGGTTGGTGCCGTATTCCACTTTTTTTAAAAAAAAAGTGCTCAGAAAAATGGAATATCTTGCAAACTTTAATTTTGTTACTATCTAGGTGAATAATTGTGTGTATTTTGTATAACAGCACACTGTAATAAATTATTTTAATGATAACTCTTACAAACTTCATTTGCAAATTGCATTGGTGAAAAATCAAATGTGTTCACTTTTAAGGACCTATAAATGAACTCAGGTATTATTGATATTTTAGTTTAAGTATATTTTATAATTACCGTCATTAAAAATCAACTTATTTAACGTATTTTGTAACGCTTTGATAAATATTTATAGTTCACTGATTCGATTGTAAAAAAATTCAATTCAATAATATATTTGTAAACCGAGGCCGAATAGGATGAAAAAAAATGTATTCAACTCTTTTACATCATACTACTGCAACACAAGTGATCAATTTGCTTATAATTTATATATGAATGTACAGATTGGATCTACTTGAGGATGTGATATCTAAGTTTTTGTATACTTTCCGTACAATTTTTAACACATTCCGTACCCAAAAACCTTGATTTAAATCAACTAAACCAAAATGCTGGCGAAATATTAGTATTAAACAGGATCAGGAATTAAATTTATTCAATTGTACATATGTCGCCCGATCAGGAACCACGAGAATAATTCGAAGAAACACCTTGAGCTTAATTATGGGAGATGCACTTCCTTGCGCAAACAAATGTTGTTGTACTAGATAAATACTCAATAAATAAAAGAGTGTGATTAACTAATACTACTCATTACTATTTGCACATCTACGCCCACTTGACCTTGCATCGGATCCAAATCGGAATGGGCATTATCCATATTTTCATTGTTAGGTTAGGTGGTCCAAACATAACACAATCAATCTATCATGCCTTTTGATTATGATTCAGAGATCAGGATGCAATACCTTTTGTATACCATATAAATGGGTTGTCCCAAGTACTTTAAAAGCTTCACCATTTATTCATTTCTATTCACCATTTCTACCTTTTTGCGTGAGTGCACAAATTAATACTATACTATATACGTATTTTACATGCAAACCTCTTTACAAGTTTGTAATGGACGTGTATGCTGAAAGATGTATATCACAGAATTCTGCATCCCACGATAAATCCTTAGCCATAACACCAATTATCTTTCGCTTCCACTCTGATGGATTGTTCTTCTGCAAAGCACAAGAAAACAGTTTCCCATCTTAATTTAACTCTCCAGTAAGGCAGTAAGTGAAAGTAATTTCTTTGTTAAGTTGGCAAGACGTAAAATGAAAAAATAAAAACTAATAATCAGAAAAGGAGGCCAGTGAAAAAGGAATGTGTATAGCTGGGTAGTAGATAACGTACAATTTCATCTATCTGCTGGCTTAAAGACACATTGGCAAAGCTATTGCTGATATACTGTGAGAATTTGGTACTCTCAAAATCATGATCCATAAATTGCCTGTTGACATACAATTGCACACTAACTGATGAACCTCTTTCCATTTCTAAAAACAATAGAGGTAACAGCTATGTAATTCTCCAACTTCACTCAGTTCAGTGCTGCATCAACTTACCTGAACGTTTGGTCAGTAAAATTCATTGCAATAGGAGCTGCACCATATCTTATTGCCTTGAGCTATGTAATCAAAAGTACGCAAAAGTGAAGATAAGTAAACAACATTTCATATACTAAACAAACACAAAACAAATTCATGCAATCAAGAACGTAAGAGTACATATTGAGAATTGTACGAAAAGTAACATAATATAAAACATTAATGAGAGATGCAGCACAACCGAAGGACCAATATAAGAGAGGAATAAGTCTGCTTTCAAACAGCAATAGAATATCTATGACTCTAGATATCAGCTAGTATGAAGTATTAACCTGCTCAGGATAGGGGTGGGATATGATTTACCATCCGAACTAGGTTCTTGCCTGACAGGAGGCTCATTGAACTCTCAGGTTCACATCAATAGTGACACAGAAAAACAGGCATACGCTTTGATAAAGGATGAAATCCACCTCTTCCCTTTCAGGTGTTGAGCATTATACCAACATCCCTTAACAGAGTTTCTGTAGCATTCACTTCCCACGGAATCTAAAAAACCTTCTGCAATACTGTGCTTATATAAAAACTGCAGGCTTATCAATTGACATTCATGTGCCTCGTGTCTTTACTTGACAAAAAACTTGCTCTACCCAAAGTTCAAAATTTGTTCCCACAATGTAGAAATGTTATCTCCCTTACATGTGTGCGCGGGTGGGAGGAGCTGCTATCCTCACCCATTAGCACCCTAGTATATATGCAATTGCATAATTATATGAAAATAAAATATCTATATAAGGAAGCCATTAGAGAGTCCAAATAAAGTCATGGTCCAACCGTCCACAAAGTGAGCCAAAAGTTTATTAATTTTCTGAACATAAATGAATTGTCATTTTTAAGAAAATTAATATTGCTCTATACATACCGGCACTTGGGACACTGGATCATCAAAAGATGGGCACAAGATAATGTCGGATCCTGCAAAGACTAAATGTGACAAAGCTTCATCGTATTCATTCAAAAATATCAAACTTTCATCCTGCAGAAACAAAGTACAACATTTTATCAGTAGCAATTGACCAACTGAATTCAGATCAAACATAGAACATGCATGTATCACCACTATGCAGTATAGAAGTGGATGTACAGAAGTCTTTATAAAATGTAAACAATATTCAAGCAGGAGAATCAAATAACAAGTCAGCAAAGGACTTAGGTTATAGAAGCAGTGGTCTCATATCCATCCTTCTACATTAGCTTCAATGCATGTAAAGAGAAGGTATCACATACCACATTAAAAACAAGAGGTTCTTATGGTTGTACCTTCAATTCTCCCTGAAAGGATTCCAGTGCCCTGTTTATGCCTGGAATTTTGTTGATCCCCATTATAATGAACTGCGGAGAATCCCCAAACACACTTAAATACATGGAAAATTTTCTAATACAAGGACACAATACTCGCATAAAAGATTTTAATTAGCTGAGACTCATCATTACTCCTTTAAAACAAAGTACAAATGAGTAATCTAACATATGAGATTAGTATAAAAATAGGAAGATTACCTCAACTAAATCAAGCAGCTAGATCCTCAATACAATCCAATAAATACAAAATAGAAAACTAAACAGATCTAACCGAACAAACTCAGACATGAAAAATGATTTTGCAAATTTTTGGAGAATAGAAACAAGAATCTTATAACAACCTGAGCTCCTCTCCTGGAAGCAATCCAAATAAGCTTCTTAAGGTTGTCCACATCAACATCTGAAACTTCTGAGAAGATGCATCCAACCTGAAAATATTTTTTACTCTCTTTTATAGTGATAAAAACAATGATACTGCACCTTGGAGAAATTGGACAAAATGAAGCAGCTTCAGGCTGCTCAAAGATATGCAACTAATTGGCTATTCAAATACAATTAGATAAGCATAGATGAGTATGAGAACGTATGAAGGTGCCACAGCTTGCAATCAATCTTTGCAAGTTTCCTATCTATTTCAACTCAACATCTTTTATCCCAATTCCCAAACTACTTGGGGTAGACTTAAAATGAATCTAATAGGTGGAAAAGAAAAAGGCAAGGAGAAATTAAAATAATATAATAATAAAACATATAAAAAAATAAGATGAAAAATAAAAGAATAGAACTATATGGAATTAAATAAATTAAACACCCACAGAGAAAAATACCTACATATCAGCTCAACTTTTATTCCAAAATAGTTGGGGTAGGCACATACATATATGAAAAACAAAAGGGGAAAATGACATAAAGGGGTAGGAAAGAAAGAAAGAAAGATAAAATGAAACCCAACTCGGCCTTCAATATGCAGATTGCACTCCTCCACACACTTCTACCAAAGGCATTTGTATTGAGGGATTTATAGTAAAGATCAAATAATTTTGACATAATTAAAAGAGTAAAAATATCGCCAAAGTCAGAAAAGTAGAAGAACCACGAAGTAAATGTAGATATATAAAACACCATAAACTAAGAATCAAAAACATGTATAAAGCATGCACATCATACTCCACAGATGTTAACGTAGTGGACATCATTTATTATATTAGTATCAAATAACTAGCATATCCTAAGACCTAGCCTAAACGTACATGTATCAAACGTTAAACCTAAAGCCTTCCAATCTATTCAGAATATAGGAATAATTAACTTATAGTCTGAAAGATCTTAGGCAATAATGATATTAAAAAACACTATACTTCAGGTATGAATTAACACATCACCTAAAATGTCAATATGCCTAAAAACCAAAATCCACTCTTTATCAGTTGAAATTGCCGAAGCATTTCAGAAATTAAGAAACAGACAATAGTCTCCAAAAATCAAAATATGACTAATTATTCTGAAATAAAATGTTCAAAACATTCATCTTTGCAACATTAGCTAACATGTTTCTGGCACGCAATATAAGTTCCTATTTAAAGTTTAACTTGCTATACATAAAGCACAGCTCCACCTCAACTCAAAAAACTTGTTACAAAATCATCCAGAAGAAGGGGGTGGGCAGGGGAAAGATCCTCAATGGACTGACCACTTACTAGAACAATAGAAGTATTGTCTCGTAAGCCCAAGTGCTGCTGCAATGCGACTTTACAAACATCTTTTCCTCTCATATCATCTGTACTGTAGCTTTGGGGAAGCAATTTGTCCTTCGAAGGATCCCAGGTTGAGTTGTCAAATCCAAAAGGAGCAATCATCAACTTGTCCCTTCATTTAAAAATAAAAGAGGATAACCTACAGTATAAATTATTTAAATTTCTCAAGACATAAAACAGTGGTTGAAAGACAATTTTGAAACCTATTTATTAGTTCTATGAAGAGGAAGATTGGGGAAGGAAAAAAGTATCAAGAATGTTCAATAGTACAAGAGCACTACTCACTTGTGGATGGCTAAGGTGGGTTCCAGCCCATGACTCAAATTACGAATAATATGACCTTTTGAATGCATGGATGACATTATCACAACTTTATTGGAGTAAACTACTCCACCCTGCAAACTTGAAGGGAGAGAGTCAAAAGAAACCAAGCAAAGAGGCCAATTAAATGAGGTAAGAGATCCTACTATTTAGACATTGCGACATGGAAAATAAATTAAAGACTGAACGAATTAGGTAGCAAAATCTTTTCTGCATTATCACTGCTCCTACACAAAAACAGGCTAGGGATTAGAGTAAACTTATGAGTAAGAGACCTGGATACGCCTACTGCCTAAGTGTTGAATCATCATCCTAGACATACCAATTTAAGTGTTGAGCCCTTTAGAATTAGTCTGACGGGTTTCACAGAAAATTTAGGGGGTATTGTGCATCTTAAGCTTTCTAAACCACAAAAAAGTTCCATCTAGTTGATAAAAGTTTAATAAATCCATTCATCAGGAGCCAAAAATGCCGAATAGAGCATTTAACGCCACAAAATGTTGATAATGAATGTGAACATGGCCAATGATTTTCAAGAATGAAGTCTATAGTATAAACACCTTCAAAATGTTTATGAGATGAGCCTTATTGTGATCTTGTAATCGATCAGGACGGTGTAGCCTGGAAGGATCCAGTCCACATAGTGCTAACTTATCTGGATGCTCAAGACGCTGAAATGATATAAGACAAATCACCCTCAGATGATAAGTCAATAATCCAAGATTGCAAGTACGAAAAAAAGATAAAAATATAAATTAAAGTCCAAAAGAATTGCCTGAGAATTAAATGCCTGACATGTTAACAATATTCTAGTAGCTGAAAGTCCCTGAATAGTTAAAACAAAACTGTTACCATCATCAACATATACAGATTATAATTCATTAGCAAGTATAATAATTGTAAAGGTAGCATATGAATATAACAATAGACAAGTTGAGCATGAGAAATCTCGGATGAAATGTTCCAAATAAGCCTTTGACGCCAGGTGATCTAAATTGAAGTGTGCTTGAAAGCATAGGCATGCCAGAATCACTATGAACAATAAGGAGATGAAGCTTGAGCACTTGCAACAGACTAGCACTATATACAATCTCAGCTTAAAGACCGACAAACCTTTGTATAGTTTATGAGTTATAAATATAAAACTTTTATGAAAACATTTTCTTGAGCATGTAAAACTTTTCTGAATGAAATAAACAAAAGACTTCTTCTGATAGCAAAGTAAAATGTACTATATTACCAAGATCAACTCTACAGATTCAAACATATGCGATATAAAAATACCACTGAAAATCAGTAAAATGACGTAGATCCAAGTTGCACCTGATTAACAAAAACATCCCAAAAGAGTGGCCCAACAATAGAAGTTTCCCAGTTGTGGATATGTAGCACATCAGGTTGCTTGCCTGATTTTACTATATAATCCAATGACGCACGAGAGAAATAGGCGAATCTAACAACATTAAGTAGAGACAAATGAGAAATCATATTTGACTACAAATTGCACCAAATATCTGCAGAATATACAAATGTAAAATGGAGTTCCAGCAAGATAGCCACCCTAAATGACAGGATAATTGAATTAAGCATAACAGAGTTACTTAGAAAAGGATTAAATCAGTTGGCCTAGTGTCCTCAGTTGCACTAGAACCCCAATAAAGCGTGAACTCCAGATAGACAATTTGTATATAACGACAATTGTAAATTACTAGGTAGTGATATCACTAACAAAACACTAGCTAGGAAACTATATGTAATTAGTTGAACTATATGGAAGAAAAGAAAGTTAAAATTTTATAGAAATATCGAAGTGAAAACTAAATCTGATGCACCATGATGGAGTCAGTTTCAACTGTCACTTAAGGAAAGAATAAGCTTGGTATAACAAACACCCCTAAGGAGGAAACAGCTCTAGCAATAATATTCGTGTTAGTGAATGACTGAATATAGCCGGGATGATTATTATGCTAAAAGGATGACTTCGGTCTTTTGCATTACAATGATTAATCTCGTTTTCAGTTTACTTTTGCCATAATTATATGAATATAGTCGGGATGGTTATTGTGCTTAAAGGATGACTTCGGTATTTTGCATTACAATGATTAATCTAGTTTTCAGTTTACTTTTACCATAATAAATAGATCATTTTTCCATTTATATTTTGATAAATTAATTGCTCAACTATTACTTTTAGTAATGAAGATTGTTTGACAGTAACCATTATGATTTTACGACTAACCAAACCTCCAACACATGTACAGTCATATTTAAAAACCTGAAACAAGGGTGTCAGGGATTAATCAAAAGGGTTTCTCAGGAATTCACTCAGGGCATGTACAATCTTTCCTCATCATCACTGCAACCGTTTGAAGTTTAGCAACTCCAGATTTTTATACCCTTTTGGCATACAAATAGCAACTGACAGGTTCATAGGCCTCTAATCCCAACAAAACAACTCATTTACTCTCCATACTGAATATATATGATATAGTAAGCAAAGAACGACCCACTCAACCAAACAAATATTGGACGTGGCTCCCCTCCAGTATACAATTTTTATCATATAAATAATAAAAATATTACAATAGATTTTTTTATTATATATTGGATTTGGTTCCTTTCAACAATTCCCTACATGTAATAACAAGCTAATGAAGAAGGACAATCTTTCTGATATATCATTTTGACTTCTTTGCGGAGTTGAATTTCCATTAGCATGGTTAAGCAAAGGCTTCTGTGGTTCAAAAGGAGTAACTTCCTTCAAATTGGTTCCAATTTAGACCAACTGAAAGCAGAGCTGACAAATTTGTGTATCCAAAAACTGGCCCAGGACTGGACAATTCAATCAACAAGGAATCCAATATAAACCAATCAACACAGTGTTGGGTTTTAGGTCAATCGACACATTAAATTGCATGGACGGTAGGGAATTAAATTTTCGGCATTTTATGATTCTCTCAACCAAAAAGTAGAGACTACAAAAAAATGAAACAAGCTAAGCTGAAAATTTTAACTATCCACAGGTCGTAATTACAATCATGGATGGGGGGAAGCAGAACATTTTTAAAGCATATATATAAATTCACAATTTTGCAATGTAGAACAATTTCAGATTGGACAAAGTTTAAAGAGAAAGACTATGCTAACTAGAAAAAAGAAACAGATAAAAGTACTTTATGCCGTCTAACCCTCTTAAATGTTTAAAGATGATAAAAAAATACTAACCGTTCAAAATCATCCGAGTATCCATACATCATATCACGGCAGAAAAAGGATGAATAATAAACAGGTTGTATAAAAGTGACCCCTATGCCACACACAACACTGTATAACAAGAATAAAGCTTGATCAGTTCCCAGGGAAGTTTCCTACTGCAGTTTTGACTGAATTATCTCAATTAAAATTCAAATATTAGCAACAACAAAAGAAATAAGTTAATTTAAAGGAATATTCTAAGTAAAATTTCCAAAACAATAAACTTTGAAACTAACCCAGTCCAAATAACATTTGCGTGCAATTGTCCGTTGAAGTATGAATAAAACTCTGCCTCAATTTCTCGTAATCCTTTAACTTCATCTAGGTTTAGGCTAGAGTACCTGTTTAAAACATGCACTGCTCCAATTATCCAAAAAAATTAAATATATTTGTACCAAAAACTTTATGGCTGATCAATATTGTTAAAAAATTGTTGGGCCCATTCTCTAACATTTTAAGCTTTTACAATTGGTAACTTAACATGATACAACTCCTATAGTTACCAAATGTCTTACATTGATGTCTTCCCATTTACATTTTGTTACATGTTGTTGGTACAGATGCACACTTTTGATTTGTGCATTATGATGCACCGTGGTTTGTCTCCCCTGTGCAAGCCAGGATCGCAAGTGGGGGAGAATGTTAAATTATGATATACATGGTCGAGTTCATTCTCTAACAACTTACCGTTTTTAGAACAAATACTAACCTAACAATTATTTGATTCATGTGGAACTGGCGAAAAATCACAAGATTCCAGCAGTCCTTGAACTAGGGACTTGGCCTCCTAGGGTATTATGTATGCATATAATTTGAATTTCTTGCATTAACTGAAGCATAAACAAACAGTATTTTTAAATAACTGAATCTTATCCTCAATTCATTTAACCAACATAAGGAACACCTAATTAAAGTTTAAATTAAAGTGAGGAGAAGATGAAGAGCTCAGCTTATTCAAGAAAAATTACACTCAAAAGGCTTCTAGGAAAAAATAAATTATTTCAAACCTTTAATCCGCTTGCAAGAAGCTAAATGACACATATTTCAAAAGGCATTGTTCCATTTTCATAGTAATAGTGATACAAATATTTAAGAAACTAAGGATTAGTCAGGGAACATTCAATAATGGAACGGCATCATTCACTACGATAGTGTGACAATATAGTGATGCTTCTGCCTGCCAGGAAAAAAACACTTTTTAGTTTTTACTGATTAGGTTACGGTCGTCATTGTAGCTTTTGGTAACCTCTCGATTAATTTATTATTGTCCTTTATCAATGCTCACACAAAAGCATAATAACTAATATCTCCAATTATGATACAGTTTCTATGGAGCAATAATGCAATATAAAATTTTTGATATTCAGATGCTAAATAGATAGGACATTCTGGAAGGATCAAAATGTAGGATTAGGTCCTTCATTACTTGGGTAATATAACCTCCACAAAATTCCCCTTTCTTTGCAGTACAGAAGATAAGCCTGTGATATATGACGCCAAAGATCCAACAGAGGTCACTGGTGCCATTTCAGTACAGATGTGGACAATGTGGAAACCCTTCCTGTTAATTAGAGTATTTGTTAGAGAAAACAATATAAGAAGTAGAATAAAAGAATATACATGCACTTGAAACCTGCAAGTAGGAACATGCCAAGTTTGTCAGTAAACCACCCTTCAGCTTAGGGAAGGGGGAAAGGGAAAGGGGGGAAGGAGAGAACTCTCAAATCTGCTTCACAACCCATAAAATGGTTGATTCTGTCAATTATTGCCAGAAATTCCAAAAATATAAGAAAGTCAACTGGTTATCACTAGAAATATTTCCTTCAAATATCTTTATCGACAGCCAATTTTACATACTCCTGGCTTACTTTTACTTTTATACATAAAAATCGGGACACTGTACTTACTGAAAATAAGCATGAAAAGAATACACATGTACAAACAATAACTCAAGAAACTAGACGATAAGCTGGGAAGTATTTTCTTGTAGGCTAAAAACTGTAAAATCAGACTGTAATTCAATACACTTTTCTATTATAAGTAACAGCAATTCAAAACATTATCCTAGTGCTTGAAATAAGTAAACCAATATGTATCGAAATACATACATTTTTCTTTTACCAGAGAAGCAGCGGAATCCTGCCAGAAGTTCAGCATCTCCTTGACACAGCATGTCAGAGAAATCATCAACTAAACTACCCTTTGAATCGATGATTAGCTTTCTCAAAACAGATGCCTCCTGAGTGTCAATCATGCCAGTAAGAACCATAGAATCTATTCTAAGAAGCAATTCCGAGCGGATTGAGAGCTTATCTGTTTTGGTTGTAAATCAATAAAAGAAGATTGTTAGCTTTAGAAGCATCCTTCTTCTCTTGAAGTGTTAAGCATTTCAAGTGCCAAAGCACGAGAAGCATAACATGAGCATAGAACCGGGTCCGTCATAATTCCCCACTACAGATACTCAGCTCAACTCAACAACGCCTTTTACTCCAAACTAGTTGAGGTAGGCTGAAAGTGAATCCTATATGACAGCATAAAAGTAGCCCATGCCACATATAAAGTTACATAATTACAAATCATAAATAATTGTCTACACTTGTAATAATATCTACATGGCCAAATAGAGCTACAAGCAAATAAGTAACAGTACTCTCTATAGTCTATACATCTGCAGGTAAAAATTTTCAAGAATATCATTTTCCCCCAAAGGCTGCATCAGCAGCTTCGTAAATCTATCAGGCAAGATTGTATCTAACATCTCATGCCAACCATGCATAACCAAACTCCCATAGCTATTACTGACACATCACAACTTCAAAAGCAAGGAATGTGATCAATAAAGCCCAAAGACTACTGCATGCGTAAGTCAAGTGCATATTTTTTGAGTTGTACGTTGAGCTTAACCATTACCATAGTAATGAAAATCCTAGATAAATGGTTATCCATATACTATCTCTACAGTTGGAAATGTGTAGTATTAGAAATTGAAATCCAAAAATATAAATATGCACGAATTAGCTCAAAGACATGAGACTGAAATGACCCATTAAGAGGAAACTTCAACAATATATGCCAAATTCACCTGAATTTCAGTTAAGGGGGCAAGTCAACTCATCTAGAGTAATATCATTGACAGCTCATAATAAACAACTTCGCAGTATTCAAAACACTAGAACAGATTCTGGTATTAATATAAAGACTAAGATACGTATTATATAATATATATATATATATATATATATATATGTATATGTATATGTATATTTTACAATAAAATGAACAAAACTCTATAGAGTAGAAAACCCAATCAATATTTTACTTCTTTTTTTTTCTTTTTCTTTTTTTGCAAGCTAAACTACTACGCTTTATCACTTCATCCTCACACTTCTCCTACAGGTATTTTTTTTGTTTCTTCCCAGTTTTCACCAGAGATATAAGGAGCAACACTATTATTAAAGCATGCACAGCTAGTTGATGGAACTGCATTTTCATCAGCTAATCAACATGAAAGCACTTCATTTTATGAATCAAATACGCTGATTGATGGCCCTACTATCCTTGTATGTGTGAACCTGTGTGTGCGAGAGCACACATTAGTTTGGGGCATTTGGTTCAGGTCATATCAATGTGATTGGCCGAAATGGAATCGCTTATTACATTGATGTGACACTTCTCCAGACTAATTTGGTTCATTCAATTACTTTTAATTATAAATACATCTGTGACGAGATTACGCCAATTTGGCCCTTTTTCATTATATAGATATACAGGTTTATGTCCCATTATTCGGAAAGATAACGTTCGTGGTATACGTAAAGTACTAATTAGTCTTGACTTGACATTTTGACTTTGTATCATTCATTTCATTAGAACTCAGTTACTTTGTCCTAATCTCATGTAATTACTGAACCAAACAATATGTAATGTAATAGCACATAACAACACATGCTACAAAATATCAAATATGGCTAAACTCAGGAATCGTGTTAGCACATTACCATTACATTACGAAACTCCATTATATTATATCCCTAAAGTCATCTTTATCCAAACTGACCCTCAAAGTTTCAATCTCGAAGAAACTGAGATTCTTAAGATATCTACAACATCTTGAAAGATAAGAAGAGTAGAGTTGCATTTATTAGTTTTCATGTACAAGGGGCATGCACAGACTAACCAAGGTTATCACTTTCTAAGAGGCTATTAAAATCCTATAGATATGCAGGGTGAAACTTCTAAGAGTAATTGCGCAATATAATATATGATCTTCAATCTGAACCACCTATCGTAATCTACATCCTACAGTGCTGTATGGTGGATGAAATTATAATTTTTACTTTTTCGTTTTTGTTTTTGTTTTTCTTTTCCACTGTTTTTTTAGAGGATGATATTGATAGCCATTACTTTTTATGCAGAGGCAACAAGAGTTAACAGACTTGAGTGCTTACAGTTCTACGTTTATGTTCTATCCCTAATTCTATTGTAGTTCTTCATTAACCTGAGAATTACTGGAAGAGAGCAATTGAGGTACCAAGGTGCTTTGGAGTTTGGAATGTTATTTCATGACCTTAGACTACGTGAAAACAGCCCAACTTCAAAACTAATGCAAGCCAACAAAAGACATCAAAAAATGCTAAATCCCAAGAACAA
Organism: Panax notoginseng; assembly: GCA_016801055.1. Taxonomy (NCBI): domain Eukaryota; kingdom Viridiplantae; phylum Streptophyta; class Magnoliopsida; order Apiales; family Araliaceae; genus Panax; species Panax notoginseng. Next base: position 272,213,980 of record CM029012.1, read on the forward strand.
GAGGCTCGTAAGAAATTAGTCAAAGATACAAAGTTAAATTGTAGCAATTAACAAAATTTTTTTTATTAAACTACAATTAAATAGTAACAACTGCATCAGCTGTACATGAATATCATATTCAAGTGACTATCACCTTTCCCAGTGCTGGCCTGCTTGTTCACCTTTTCTCTCTTCATTTTGTCCAGCTCCTCTAAGGCCTTAAGACGTTGCTTATTTAAGTAAAGAATATCTGAATGGCAAGCATTATCAAACAGAATATAAAAAGCATATATTGGAGTATGATGCACATACTAATTCATTCGTAGAAAAAATTGACAGATTTGTAAGAATTGAAGGGAGGGGAATGCAAAAGAACTTTTACTCTGTTGAGCTTCCTTAAAAAGTTGCCAAATGTCTGTATGCGTCTTTTCTGGCTGAGGATTCATACTTTGCAGCTGTCCCATAAAAAAATATACAATCGGTTCTGTGAAGTTACCAACTGCTCTAAAAGTTTAAGCTATTATAAAAAGAACACAACAATGTTTATCATGATTTAAAAATGTTAATCTTTTGCTAAATAACTCAACTCTGAAACAAAATATACGTACCTCAGACATGCTATCTTCACTCTCTAACCTAAATTGAAATATATAATTTGTAGCTGAGTGAGGCAAAATGTCAAAAAAAAAAAGAGTACTACATCAATAATATAAGAATAGAATTGACAGATGTGCTCACTCAATCTGATTAGGTCCTCTAGACAAACCAATGCTCTCCCCGTTCTTCCTGAGAAATAAATTAATACAAATAACGAATGAGTGTTGGTTAGAACATAACAGTATCATAAATAATTCCTGAGTGATACCCTGAGCAATGAAGGAGACGGGGCTTAATAGGTTTCCACTTAGGCGTGCTGAATTTGGGGAAAGGATGAGCCATCATTGGAAACGCTGCATTATTAAGTAGTAAAATCTCCATGGCTGCTGTTTTCCTAACGAACGAGAAATAGAAAAACAAATAATAGTAGGATAAAGATAAAAAAAATAAAAAAATTAAACAAGAATATCAGTGCACTGCATGCGACCTTTTCAGGTCACCTTTGGTAAAGTTTTTCACAAACTCGGCTTGATTTCAATTATTTACCTTTTGTAGAAAGCGGTTGGCTCTTTATCCCCTCCCCCTTCTTCCAAGTTCCAACTCCTTTGTAAAATATTCTTCTTTTATATTTATCCTTAAATTTATTAGAATTTAATTTAAATTTAAGAATAGTGAAAAAGATAATTAATATTTTTATTTTTAAAATTTTTTTAGATGAATCCAACCGTACAAATATAAAAAAAAATCGTATAATTTAGTGATATATGTCAACGATTTTATATTAATGAAAGTTTAATAAACTAAGTTATCAAAATATATATTAATTTTATAAGATTATAATAATTATGCTACATAACTTTAAATTAAATAAAAATACATATTATCTCATAATTTCAAATAAATCTTTATTTATACAATTATATTTTGTTAAAATATTAAAATAAATTATATAAGTCAGATACTCTAGAGGTATCTTCTGCATACTTAAAAAAAATAAGATATCAATCTTTATTGGGATAAAAATAACTCAAATTTAGAAGGAAAAATAATTAGCAAATATTTAGTATAATTTTAATAGAAAAAAAGATAGAAAATACTATTTAAACCCTAACATTACTATCTACCTTTTCAATTATTTGTCATTAAAACACATGTTTTACTATAATACGTGATGATCCTCTATTTTAACTATTTAACCCATTTTTCTTGGCACATAACAATCACACTATAATAATACAATTACTGTTTTATTGTGTAATTATTAGTACAATTATTTGATTACTCTATAAGTATGTGTATCATGTCATGTGTTAGATTTATAATTATATGATTGGGGTTGTTATTTCTAGTCGTGTGTAAAATTCATGACCTAAAAGATTTCACTAATTTAATAGCTATTATTTACTTTATTAATTAAAATATTATTTTAAGAAGTTGTTATTATCAGCTAATCCTAACAATCATAATTTTATTTTTATTGATACGTGTGTGCGGGTGCAAATATTTATATATTTTTATTTAGTGTTATAATTGATTAATTTTATTTTTTTAAATTAATAAAATTTATAAATAATAATATTTTAAACTAATTTTAAAAACTAGCTTTAAGAGTTTTAATACGAGTTTTAAAAAGGGGTTGAGTTGAATTGAAAACGAAAGAAGTATAAATTATAAGTAAATTGGAGTAACTTTTTAAAAAAGAATAATATTTAAATCCTAAATTTCACAAAATTAATCTTATTTGGAATAAAATATTTTATTTCATAAAAAATAAAATCTTCTATTTTGCTAGCGACAAAATACATAATAACATATTAGTCTCAAATTTAGCATCACACCAATAATACTACTTAAAACTCATTATTTTTATTTATAAATTTAAACTCTTTTTGTGAAATGTAAGAAATATATCATAAACAAAACTTGATTTATCAATAATAAAAAATAATTAATGATAACTAGCTCAATTTCAAAAAAAGTAGACAAAACTATATAAGAGTATATTTTATTTGGCCCCATATTCCATGCTTATCAAAATTTACGGAATATAATATAATTTTGACTTGGAATTGTGCTACTAAGATTACACTTTCCTTTCCGATGGATCGAACAGGTGTGTGTGTAAATTACCAGTTGTAAGTTCAAGGTTCAAAAAATTAACAGAAGCAAAAAGTTTCAAATACAACCAATTGTCAGTTCATTATTATTATATAAAATGGGCATTATTGGTTGGCTCAGTTATACTTCATAGATCCCCAACTTAAACCAGAACGTGCCAAGGAGATGATGGCCGGCTGCTATGCTATATAGATCACCAAAAAAAATAATTAAGCATCTAAATTTGACCCCAGCTGATAAATGATTAATCCCCTACTTTACATGAATCATGCTGTATTAGAAACAACCATGAAAAGCCCAGGAATTACAAATTCTGAAAAACTGAAAGGGATGGATGATTTAAGCTAATTAAAAAATAAATTTCCTTCAAGGTGAAATTATTTTGTCAAACATCATCGGCTAAGCTTACGCTTCTTTGCCTCTTTTCTCATCCGTTCTCTCCTCTCTTCTTCTTCGATCTTAAGAAGCTCTTCCTCATCCTCCTTCATCGCAATTTTCTCACTGAAGAATGACAAGAAACCACAAAGCTCATGAGTCACGGTACAAGTAAAAGATTGAAAAAATTGGCACACACAAAATGACTGAATATGTATAATATTTTATCTGTTACATTTAAACGATTCTCACAAAAGAAATTATTAATTAATGCAATTTCCATAAAGCATCTTTTTCCCACCAAGTGGTGACAATTCTCTCAAAATAAGTTTTTAATTAATGCAATTTCCTTGAAGCATCTCAGCCCTGCAAGTGGTGCACAAGACCATAAAAGAAATTCACACTTTAATAATCAAGAATTATTAAAAAAAAAACATTATATCTAGGTATCTGTTTGATTTGGATTCTCAACATTCTGCTCTGAATTGTCACCGCGAAATTGCTAAATATATATCAATAAGCTGCAAAAAACTACCTTTTCCTATCAAAAAAAAAGTCCAACATTATATCCCAATTCCCATATTTTTGCCCTCCTTATCAAATGGTTATAAAGATAATGAAGTAAATCGTCAAGAAACAAGAACCTCACAAAAGATCAAACATGCAATATTTACTTGAAGACGCTTGTTGTATGTAATGTGTGCGCACCAGTGGTCTGTGTACAAGGGGAATGGATGTGACAAGGAATAAAAAAAAAAGTGTATATATATTGCAGGTGGTGGCATTACTAATATATAGAAACAGTAAACATAACAATGCGTATGAGATTGATTTCTATGTTGTTAATTGACCAAGTGATTCTCACATGCAGAAGCCTAAAATGGCCAAATTCAGCCATAAAAATAGTTTATACTAACCTGCGTCTCTCCTCTTTCAGAATTTCATCAAAATTAGCCTCCATGTCACTGACGTCATCATCGTCAGCATATTTCTTGGGATTATATCTGCAAAGAAATCTCAACTTCGTTATGAACAAGAATGTGCAATAAATGCAAGTAATAATACAAATTAGAAGGTCGCATCCATGAATCTTCGAATAAAATTTTGTTACACTACTGACAAAAGCATAATAAATGTCATTGACGCATTACTATCAAAAAACAAGGTGAAGAACAACCCTCCCCCCCTCCTTTTTTGTTCTCTCTTTTTCCCGACTCAAGAAACTAGAAAAGTATAACAAAAGAAAAGTATATGAAATGCAAATCATATTCCTAGAGCTTCAGTAAGTAAGCAAGAAGATAGACATGTTTATCCCACTTAGCAGGCATTCTGATAAGTTCAAAACTCGATGCCTAATTCCCCCAAACCCCATCCAGCTTTCTCATGGCCCCATAATATAGGGAGATTTCAGGCCAAACCAGTTGCATTTCATTTTAAAATAGTAGCCCACACTTAACCTTACATTAAAACAGCCAAAAATAGGTTACTGGGGCTCATTTTTGCAAATAAGTGGAAGGTTCATTTTTTCCTACAAGTGCAACCCTTGCGAGCTCTACAAAATAGAAGACTGGTATTTTAACCTGAAATCCCTTCTACCAAGGGAGGTAAAATAAGGAAATGGTATAATTACACCTACACAATCCTATAAAGTTGGACAAAAACAGAAATTATACGATCAAGCATTAAGCTTGCTTAAACTTAGGGGTGTAAATGAATCGAGTAGGGTATTGAGTTGGCTCAGATTTGGTTCATAAAATTTATCGAGTCTGAAATAAAGTTTGACCGAGACTCGTTTAGATACAGAGTAGAGCACGATCTCAAATCAAGCCCGAGCAGTTTGAACTTTTCAAGTTGATCCGAGTATCAATAGAAAATTACAATTTCAAAAGGTTCAAGTAATTTATTGAATTTTAAAATTTGTTCATATTTGAATCGTTTATATTTTGAGTCGAGCTCGAATCAAACTTTTAGTCAAGCTCGAATCAAACTTTTAGTCAAGCGAATATGAATCCAGCCTTACTAAAACCCGTGTAAATGATCCAACAAATGATGATGCAAATATTAGGAGAAAACAGAGGACTGTAATAATTACCCAAACATTCTTCTAATCATACTGATTGCTTCTCCACCATCTTCGTCCTCGTCATCATCAGAATACTGTCTTGCAGGCCTTTTCTTTGGGCGTTCCTGTTGTGAAGTAACACGGGAGGGAACCTTTGCTGGTGGCTGCTTTATCTGTAGAGATTTCATGGAAACAACGAAATTATTTCTACACAATCATGAGGAGTCGGAGAGGAAGATGGAAACTAACAAATTAAGCAGTAATGCATTATACCCAAATAGAAACCATCAAAATTGTCATATATGTGTGTAACAGGAAATAAGTTTGAACCTGAGGTTTGGAGGACATTGGTTGTCTTGATAACAATTTCCCCTTGCTAGATTCTTGCAATTCCCTTCTTCGGTCCAAGGTTTGCTTCGGAATAGATGGTTGGGGTTTCGAAGGAAGTGGTTTGCGCACAACAGGCATGTAATTCTTTGCACTTGGTGGAATAATCTTCTTCTCTGTAGAAGTCATCGGAACCTTTGTAAGTAAGGCTTTCGGAGCCTGAGGCCGGCCATGTCCACTCTCATTGCTGCTACCATGCCGTTTCCGATAGTCCACTGATGTCATCGGCTTACTGACAGAAGTTGATTTTTGAGGCCCCACTTTAGCTTGTATCTGCCTAGCTGCAGGCACAGATCTCCTTTCATCGCGACCATTAAACACCTTTTTGTCATTATTGCTAGATAACTGCTTGCTCTTCTGTGGCACTTGAGCCAATCTCGCCTCTTCAACATCACCAAAAAACCTGTATAAGTTTTCTCAATGAAAATAGCATGTTCTGGGTCTTTAGACAAAAAAAAACATAACAGATACATTTAAGCAACAACACACCAGGTCTTGGAACAGCTACATTTCGAGGCGGCGGGTTTTTATTAGGAGCCGGAAGCTCAGCATCATCCGATAATAGAAATGAGTAGTCCCTAGTATTTTTAAGCATCTGGACTTTTGTTTTTGTCTTTAGCTGCAAAACCATTTAAAAGAACCTCATTTTAAATATTTATATATAAAACAAATTTAACGGATAATTGAGAACATATTACTGTAAATCAAAACAATACCGCATTAGTGACTTTAGGGGGATGGTCATTCACTCGAGGCCTGGATCCCTGGGGGGCTGAAGCATGAACCTTATTGTTCTGCAAAGGTAAGTTTAAGTCATCAACTTGTAAACCACAACTCAATGAAGTAGATAAGTCTGGAGAGGGAAACCCCAGATGAAGAAAAAAGCTTCAAAGTTCATCAACCAAATTTACATCAGCAATAACCATATGATTTTTTAATTGCCCCGTAATGGTATTAAGCTGAATTTTGAAGTGTATAAAATTGAAGCATGCCTCCAAGGGCGAGATGCACAAGAAATTTAACCCAACAGCAGAATGCCATGTCTGAAGACATTTCCTACCACCTATCCACTGTCCATCTCTGTAACTTAGTAATACGATTCACCAACATTCAGGATAGCAGCTAACAATCAATGACCTAAATACATGTTGCTTACGTATGTTAAAATATATAATATCACCTTGAAAACTATTTTTACTCAAATTCTTGAACATTTCAAACTAAAACACAACTATTAAAGAAAAAAAAGGTGCACGGATCATCATTTTGGGTTGCATGTTACTACAATTCTCCAAAGGAGAGCTCACCTATAGTTGGGCACAACCAGGATGTATGCAGAAGGTTCAGATTAAAGTTAGGTTTACAAATCACAGGCATATAATGAATTTGATACTTACGCTGTGTTTGGATTTAGAAACTCTTTCTGCCAAATGTGGATTCTCTAATAACGACTTGCTTTCCTCGATTACTCTTTGAGCTATAACAGGCTGTGAAGGCCCAAAGAAGGATCCATAACTGCACAACATGAAACAAGAAAATCAATTGAACGCTTTAAGTTTGCTTTAGGATTTAACTCTAGTTGCACAAACATTGAGCTCTGGTTCACTAAATTAGAAAAAGATTGACAATTGAATCGGTGTGATACGAAAGAACTCATTAAAATTGTAACCACGTGCCTATTGAAAGCATAAGATATAAATTTCATGAAATATTTCTCCTCCACCAAAAGAAAGAGAGACCGTGGGATGTGTGGACTGTGGAGAGAGAATTATTGGTTGTTGACAAAGTGATACGTAGAAAGCACTTCCATATCACTTATTACAATCAAAAAAGAACTCATCCTCAAAAACTAGTTGGAGAAATAGAGCCCAACCACATCTATCCGCACCAAGTTGCCCATACAACCGATGTGGGACTAGCCCCATAGGATAGTAGAATCATGGCCTTCTGGTACCGACAACATCACTCTAGCAACACTGACCAAACATATTCTATTGACTCGAGTATCAGATATACCAATCAGTTATTTATTCCATCCTCAAGGAAGCCCCTTGGGTCTAGAAGGCAGTCCACAACTCGAACTGCATTTTGCAGATGTGTTGTCCCCATCACATCAAGAAGTTTAATGTTGCAACTAGAAAATTAATTTAACTTAAAACCATCTCAAACTATAAACAGGTAGATAATAAACTCAGATTAATCTCCAGCATTTGCAACTCCAATGCACTTCTGCAAATTGCTTGCGTGCAAACCTATATAAACTCGGTGTATTTTTTTGAACGCTATGTAGACTTGTTTTAAAGAAAAGTTAACAAATTTAATAAGAAAATGCAATCTAAATAAGCAAAAATAATGCAATCCATAAAATGGTGTCCCAAGTTTGCCAAAACTTGGCATAGAACTCACTTGTCATACGGTAGCTTATTTTTTCTCTCTTGAGAATTGGAAAGTGAAGAACCAGAGTCCTTCTTCATCTGTTTTCTTATAGATTCTTTCAATCGTTGTCTCAATTCAAGGTATTCCAATTCCTGCTCCGTGGGCTGTCGAGCTTCTTCCTCTTCATATTCATCTTCAACAACCTCTTCTTCTTGATCTTCATCTTCCTCTTCATACTCATCCAGATCTTCATATTCCTGCACGAAGACAATTTATAATACAGACAGAAAATTGAACAACATTTTGCACAACAATATATTACTTTCATTCAGCTTACATCTCTATCGTATCCACGCATAGCCATTTTGAATCTCCAAGGAAATTACTCTGCTAACTGCACACACACATGGAGGATATAAGCAACAAAAAAACAATTTAAAACCCAAAAAAATAGAGTAAACATTTATGAATTTCATGCAACTCCTGGGAACGGTAGAAAACATAAAACCAAATACACTCATCTAACAATTTTACCAGGTTTTACAGCAAACCTTTGATTATCGCATATATGCAGAAAAACGAGAAGGAAAAAATTTGAAATTTGGCGAATCAAAAAAACTAGAAGAAATAGTGAATTCAGATTAAAAAAGAAACCAATAATTACAACCTTAATCCAAAAGGGACAGTCGAAGATGACAACAAATTTAAGCCTTTCGCCTGAAGCAGAATAAGTAAGCCCTAATTATATCAAAATGGGTCAAATTTTAATTGAATTCCATATGCAGATACATGAAATAAAAGAAAAAGGTTGAAGTGCTGCGACTCGCATGAAAATTACACTAAAAAAATTTCAAAACAAGAAAAAGAAATACTGAATTCAAATTCAAAACGAGGCTAACAATTACAACCTTAATCGAGAACGAACAATCAAGTATGCCAACAAATTAAAGCCTTTCAATTAAAGCAAAATAAGTAAACCCTAATTTCAAATCGACCAGTTCAAAAGCAAATATTTAATTGAATTCGCATATGCAGGTAAATAAAATAAAAGAAAAGATTTAATTACATCGATTCGCTACAAATTACTTCAAAAAATTTCAACAAAACAAAGGAAATCATCATCAATAACCTGATTTGTTCTCGAAATCGAATAAATCGGATCGATCGAGCGAATTTGAGCCCACAAAACCGAAATCCGAGCCTGGCTCGGGAAAGAGAGGGACGAAGCGATGTCAGATCTGCAGCAAAAGAGACGAATTGGGAGATAAAGGAGGGGAGGAGAATGCTACGTCGTTGATTTGGGGATCGTAGTTACGAGAGAGAAGATAAAGGGCGTAGAATAGAAGGAGCCAGAAACAAAAGAGAAGGGCGCTAATGTGCGCAGAGAGTATATATTGCGCGGAAGTGGGTTCGGTTACGATTTGCAACCATGGTTGGACTTTTGGAAGTCGAGATTTCGACCCACCGAAGTAATACATGTCCGTCCAACGTATTTCTCTCTCCTCTCTTTTTCTATCACTATATATGAAATATGAATGGGATCAAAACAATAAGCGTTATTATTAGATATTTAAAGATGCTGATCAATTATAATTTCGTCATCCGTGTGTTTTTTTTATTGTTGGGCTGATTTTTTTTGGAATTTGAAGGTTGGTTACCCTAAAAAAAACAATTAAGTCAGAGAGAGCGATTTAAACATAAATTAATTGGTCTCGTTTTGAACAGTTTAGAGCAAAAAAAATAAAATTACGGTGTGATTTTAGTATTTACCTTTGTATCGTCGATATACCGCACCACTTTTTGAACTTGCATACTAAATTTTTTTTATAAGCCCAAAAACTTCATAGCACAATATATACAACAATAGTAGTTACATGACATATATATAAACGATACAAACATAACTAACAAATCAATATGTTTTTTTTTATATTTTCATTTGAAAATCGTCGTTATAGTTCCTATAGCGATAACGGCAATTTTTACCATCGCTATAGATCTTATAGCGATAATTTTTATATAAAAATATCAAAAAGTCATGTCAAATCAATGAGCGTTATTATTAGATATTTAAAGATGCTGATCAATTGTAATTCCGTCATCTGTGTGTTTCTTTTACTGTTGAGCTGAATTTTTTTGGAATTTGAAGGTTGGTTACCCTAAAAAAAACAATTAAGTTAGAGAGAGCGATTTAAACATAAATTAATTGGTCTCGTTTTGAACAGTTTAGTGTAAAAAAATTAAAATTACGGTGTGATTTTGGTATTTACCTTTGTATCGCCGATATACCGCACCATTTTTTGAACTTGCTTACTAAATTTTTTTTATAAGCCCAAAAACTTTATAGCACAATACATACAACAATAGTAGTTACATGACATATATATAAACGATACAAACGTAACTAACAAATCAATGTTTTTTTTTTATATTTTCATTTGAAAATCGTCGTTATAGTTCCTATAGCGATAACGGCGATTTTTACTATCGCTATAGATCTTATAACGACAATTTTTATATAAAAATATTAAAAAGTCATGTGAAAATATTAATTTCCTTAAACAAAACACAATCAGACGACTAAACAGCCCAACTAAATTAGTCATCCAACCCATAAAATCCCTAGACCCCAAAACATAAAGAAATCTCAAGATGGCTTTCACGCAAAGTATTGTTGTGATACCAAAATCCGAGCTTTGGCAGCATAAGTAACAAATTCACGAGTCTTTCTCATATATTTCATACTCTTAGAGCATTTTCAACACTCTTTTTAATTATTTTGGGATACTCAAATAGGTGAGCCACATCAGAAAAATCATATCCAACAGCTTGTTCAACTTTAGTTATCAAATCTGCAACCTCCTTCTCACTCTTCAAACCTGCAACCTCCTTCTCACTCTTCAAACCTATAACTCCCTTTACACTCTTCAAATCTACAATTAAAGGATAAAAAAATTTATTACGTTTGATGGGTTTGATGTAAAGTTCATTGAATTGAAGATGACACAAAATATGAAAGTAGCAAATAATATTCTTCAAATTGTCACGTAAGTCAACAAACTTCAATTTAAAGAGTTTTTATTGCTACTACTATCGGAGATCTTATATTTTACAGCAACTGATGCAAATCCTGATCTATATATTACATATGACAAACAACATAGGTGCACTTTTGGGGCACATCACCTACTAACTGCATATGAAGAATAATATCATTAGTAAAAAAAATTACATGCATAATACGAATATATTTAACCCATATTAATGCTAAAAACAAAGCCCACGTAGGAACTACAGTAGTCTCATGAGAAATTATCGAGCAAAATGTAACCCAATTATTTCATGATTCAGGTTCCTAATATAACTATCCCCACACCAAACCTCTTGTTGTTTCCAATTGCATACAAAAAATCAATAGTTCAATGTGTGTGTGTGTATATATATATATATATATATATATATATATATATATATATATATATATATATATATATATATATATATATAGTCCGGCTCTCTTCAGTGAACTAGAGGGAGCGAACTAAGAGCGTATTGACTATAGCGACGGTTTTTTCAGTCGCTATAGTATAAAAAACCGGCTTTCTATGCTATAGCGACGGAAAAAACCGTCACTATATCCGGTTCGTTCTTAGTTCGCTCCTTCCAGTTCGTTGGAGAAGCAGACTATATATATATATAGGGTCAGGATCAGGTAAGGAATCCCTTACTTTCTTAAAATGAAGGACTTTTTTTTTTGCTTTTTTTTTAACACAACTAAAAAAAAAGTTTAATATTTTATGGAACTGAATTTTTTTTCATAATACAGTGTTTTTGGTGTGATTTGGGTACGTATAACAAAACATATATGTACAGTCTGGGCAGACTGTACCACCATTTTTTGGTGTAGGTATTCAAAACAAGCCCAAAACATTGTATTATGGAAAAATTTCAGTTCCATAAAATATTAAACTTTTTTTTTAGTTGTTTTTTTAAAAAAAAAGCAAAAAAAAATTAAAAAAAAAAATCCCTAATTTTAAGAAAGTAAAGGATTCCTTACTTGATTATTTCTGTGTGTGTATATATATATATATATATATATATATATATATATGGGTTGCCATCCATAACAACAGAGGCGAAACCAAGGGGGGGCCAGGGGGGGCACCTGCCCCCGGTAGGCTGGTACTAAGGTTAAGGTTTGGAGGAAAAAAAATGATATTTACATATATTTTATATCTTTTCTGTAAAAAATTTCTTATAGTTCTTATACATCTCAATGCGAGTGAGAAACGTAAATTTGAATTGTCTAAATAATGACAAAATGTTTGCAAATAAAAAACATAAAGTGGCGATTTTGTTTAGTTCAATATAAAATTATTATGAATTTTTTAAAATCAAATTAAGATATTTTTAAACTCTAAATTAATATAATTTTTTTTAATTTTGAAAATTCCGAGGCACATGCTCTCAATAGTCAAAATCAATTAAAAGTCGTATGAAAACACAATTTATTTCTTATTTGATGCATTAGAAACTCCAAATTAGCCTTTAATTTAATTAATGGGTGATATAAATATAATAAGCATCTCAATTTTTAAATGCATTCTTCTCCGGAAAAACTCCAAATTAACCTTTAGTTAATATGTAATCAAGAAATCTTTGTGAAGAGATTCAATCAAATATGCTCATTTCTATATTCCCACAATTTTTACAAACACATTGAATTATTATATTTTTCCAACAATTGAAAACGAGCAAATTTTGAGACGTTTTCAAACTATACAAACTCGCATGATACAATTGCCTCCTCTTAGTCGGACAACCGAAAGAAATACTTCAAGCGTCAAATAAATAAATAAAATTTACTAATGTATTTTGACCCCCCTATGAAAACCTTCTGGTTCCACCACTGCATAGCAACCAATTAACTAGTTGTTATGAACACTATTTCAATAACCATGATCTTAACCGTTGATCTCGATAATAAATGACCGAAATTGAACTCATTTTTTCTTGCGGCAGTAAAAAAGCAACATGCCCTGCCGCAACAAGTTGTTGCAGCAGCAAAAGAGGCACGACTAAAGACCAACATACCCCTCGTATTAATATTTTTTTCTTGCTAAGTTTGGTTGATTGTATAGCTTAGAACAAAATATACAATGGCTAAGTGGCATACCCCAGAAGTATAGTTAAGTCATCTGAAGACAAGCCTATAGATGATAAAACCATAAACAAGAGAAAACCCTCAAAATTACGTACATAAACCAGTTACAAAAGAAAGAACAATGGTTAGGGCTTTAACAAAAGATTTAGCTGAGAAAGTCTAGACTTTATAATATTAACAACATCATTGGCAAGTTGTCTAGGTAGAATGAAAGCATCCTTATGCGTCTCCATGTTCCTTGCTTCCCAAATCTTGTACAAGGATGTAGCCAGTGAGAGAGGATGTTTTTGGATAACTTGTTCCCTTGAAACTAAACGATTGAGTTAATGAGGCCAGCCTAGTCCATTGGCATGTTGTGCCAATTTCTCAATCTGAGGAATGCTTGTAGAATAGTGTTAGAGTGTGGACATAGAAAAAATAAATAGTCAAATGTTTCGTTGTGATGTTGGCATAGAGGACATAAAGCATACACATTTGTTATGTATCACATTGTAATGTCATTAGTTGGAAGTCTTCTAAGCAAAGCAAGCCACGAGATGAAAGAAAACCTAGGAACATATAGTTTATGCCAAAGAATGTGGTACTAATTAACCTGGGGTTTATGAGAGTGAATGCAGTCCCAAATGGTGGAAGCATTAATGTTTGAGATGCTCAATGAGTTCCAAGTAATAGAATCATCAATGTTGGGATGGATTGGAACAGCTTCAAGTCTTCTTTGAAGTAGGACCATCTCATGGGGGCGACTGTGAGGGAGAGCCCATTGCATATTATGAATTTCCTTGCTAACAAAGGTTGTGCGAGAAAGCCTAAAAGTAGATAGTAAGGTGGGGCTTGGATTGATTGACTCCCCCTGCAACCAAGGGTCGTACCAGAATGATGTGTGATTTCCTCGGCCAATATGGTAATTTATGAATTGCAAAGCAGTGGGACGTAATTTATGGACTTGCTTACATATCCAGGAGCAGTCACAATGTATGGGAATTTGACAAAAAAATTTCCTCTTGAGCACAGAAACTTTGATCCAGTTAGCCAAATATGATGATGGTTGGAATTTGATGATGTTAATAGGATGAGTCATGATGAGAGCTTTGTTCCAATCCAAAATATTTTTGATACTAAGTCCACTTTCATTAACTAGAAGGAAGATATTGTGCCAGGCCATTTCTGCACCATACTTGGCAAAGGATGGGCCCTTCCAAAGAAATCTGCTAAGGATAGATTGGATGGATTTGCTGATAGTTTTGGGAAGTATAAAGTGCCTGCTCCAATATGATTCAATCGAGAATAGTATAGATTTTATAAGTTGAAGCCTTCCCGAATAAGCAAGAGCAATTGAAGCCCAAGAAAATGTTCTCTGAGTGATTCTGTTGATTAGAGGAATGCAGTCTCGACAAGAGAACTTTGATGATATGAGAGGACCTCCAAGGAATTTGATGGGGAGAGTACTAGCCGAGAAACCAAGAATAGACATGATTTCTTGAGCGGTAGCCGGTGCAACATTGGCAAGGAAGCATTGACTTTTATGCACATTAAGTATGAGTCCAGAGTATAAGGAGAAGAAGTTTATACAAGATTCAATGATATTCACGGATTCAGTACCATGACAGAAAATGAGAATATCATCTGCAAAGAGGAGGTGGGTAAGCTTATATTCTTTGGTTCTCCAACAGAATTTGAAACCATTCTGCAGAATGCCCCAGTTTAGCTGCATAGATAGAACCTCCATGGCAAGGACATATAGGTAAGGAGACAAAGGATCACCTTGTTTAAGCCCCCTATTGCCATTGAAATATCCAGCCAATTTTCCGTTGACCTTTATAGAGAACATCGTTGTAGTAATGCAAGCCCTGGTCCAATCAATAAATGCAGCTGGGAATTTATACAACTGTAAAATACCAAAAAAGAAATCACAGCTAACTGTGTCGAAAGCCTTACGAAGATCAATCTTGATGGCACATCGAGGAGGCCCTGAGGATCTGTGGTAGTTCATGAATAGCTCTTGTGCAATTAATATGTTATCACTAATGTTCCTTCCATGCAAAAAAGCTGATTGAGCAGGATCAATAATAGATGGTAGGATAGTTTTGAGTCTGTTGGATAGGATCTTGGAGATACATTTGCAGATGGTGTTACAACAAGCTATGGGTCTGAAGTCAGCCATGGTACTGGGATTTTTAGTTTTAGGTATAAGGGCTAAGGGAGTAGAGTTAATACCTTTGGGCATAAAACAGGAAGTAAAGAAGAATTTAATAGCACGAGTAAAGTCTGGCCCAACAATGTCCTAGCAATGGATGAAGAAGTTAACATTAAACCCATCTGGACCCGGGCTTTTATTTTTCTTCATGGATTTTAGAACTTTGAAAATTTCCTCATCAGAGATAGGAACAATAAGAGCATTAGCTTGGGGCTAACTGATCTATTTTGTAAAGAAGCATTCATGATTCAAAACACCAGTATAAGGGATTTATGATGTGGGTCCAAGCATGTTTTGGATGTACTCAATCGCATCAATTTTGACTTCTTCTTGCTCATGCACCAAGTCTCCAGTGGAATTTTGTATGGACAGAATTTTATTGTGGTTCCATATGCTCTTTATCATATTGGAGCAGTATTTTGAGTTTCTGTCCCTCGTGGATAGCCAAGTGGCTCTTGATTTTTGCTACAAAAGATTTTCCTCAAGGTCCAGAGCTTTCCATAAAGATTAAATGCAGCAGTTTTCATAAGCAATAAAATTCGGATCATGAGGATTTGCCTGGAGCATAGCCTGAGATTGATGCAAAGCAGCAGTAGCATTTTTAATAGAGGTGGATAAATTCCCAACAGCCCGATTGAAGAGGATTAAGTCTTTTTTGGTGCATTTAAGTTTCTCAGAGAACACTCTAAATGGATTTCCAGCAGTTGTTTGGTTCCAAGCAGTGGAGACACAATCCAAAAATCCATCCATCTGGATTATAAAGTTGAAGAACTAAAAAGGCTTTTTATAGAGGTTAAGGTTTAAGCCCATCTAAAGAGTAACTGGAGAATGGTAAGAGAGCCCTCTAGGACTAAACGACACTTGAGCATGGGGGAAACTGGAAAGAGGTAAACCACTCGGCATTTCCCATAGCTCTATCAAGCTTCCTGTGAGTGGGGCTAGCAGTTTGAAAGTTCCACCAAGTGTATAAAGGGCGAATACCACGAATATCATCCACTCCAAAATGTTCTATACATTTCTTAAAATCATCAATGACAATGTCCCAAAAGTCATTGATTCTATCAGTTTCAATTAAATCATTTATCTCATTGAAGTCACCCATAAGACACCAACTACTAGTCTGGTGTAGGGATTTAAGCTCATTCCAAAGAAGCCTTCTTTCAATAATAGAATTGAAGCCATAGGCAACGGAGATCAAAAAGGAGTTACTAATATTATTGAGTTGCTGCAATTCACAATGGATTACTTGAGAGGAAACAAAAAGAATATTTACATTCCAGATAGAAGGATTCCATCCAATCCAAATTCTACCATTATGATGGGAATTATAATTTTAAGTCCATTGCTAGTTTCTACAAAAGACCTGGAAATTCTACTAGCATTATGCTATTTCATTCTCATTTCAAGCAGCCCAACAAAAGAGATATTGTTATCAATTATAAATGCCTAACATAAGTCTGTTTAGACTTTTTATTCAAACCTCCAATATTATAGGAAGCTAGCATGGCTAACAGTTCATGAGGAGATTTGTTACCCTTTCCCTTATTTCTTATTTTGGCATCTTGGAGAGGTTTTTTGTCTGCTCTTGCCTTTTGCTTTATTTCCTTGCCTTCATTTTCATCAACCACTTTAAGCTTGCTAACAAGAGGATTAGGGGTAAAGGGTGATTCAAAGTCAGAATAATCTAAAACAAGGGCATTGTCAGTGGCAATAGGAGTGAATGGATTAGAAGAATGCATTTGAGATGGTTGACCCTCCTGTTCTTTGATCTGGGGTTTGACTACCTTTGAGACAGTGACCTAATCATTAGCATGAATTTTAGGATCATCAACAACAATCTTGGGATTAGACTCCATGGCAGGCAATGCAGCAGGATTCCTTAAAGTAGTAGCAACTGGCTTGACATTAAAAGAGTCTTGATCTTTAGGGACCCATTCAAAAGAAAATTTGGGACATTTCATAGGGGAATGACCAAATACTTTGCATGCAGGGCAAGTAGGTGGTTTACTCTGGTATTCCACATCAACAGGAACAATAATTTCCAACATCTAGTTAAATTTATTTACAACCTGTAAATCACACAGTTACTTTATTGTTCCTTCGAAGTCCTACTACCCTTTATTGGACTAGTATTTAATACCACCTAACACCGAACGGTCAGCAGGAGGAAGACATCCAAAGCGTGTAGGAAGTTGGAGAGGACCAGATTGAATTTGTATGCATGGAATTGCTCGTAATCTTTGCACAACGTATTAGATTTAGGGCGGGAGGGATTATCTGTAGCTTTGGATAAAAATTGGTCAGCTCTTCAGTAAAGTAGCTATTAAACTAGTTGTTTGGAGACATGACATCTCATAATCTCAGAATCATATTCACAAGATTTCTTAACAAGGAGTAATTGAATTCCTTATATATATAAGAAGAAATGATACAAGTCCTCTACAAATAATCATTACTATTTATATAATCATCAAAATACTACTAGTAGTATATATAATTCTACATCATTTGAGATCAGTTTAATACTAACATTACTATTTAACTATTGTGACCCCAAGGAAGGTCACACATTAATTACAGGTATCCATAGTGTTGTAGTATTTCTCAACCAAAAAAGAAATTGGAAAACAAAAAAATTGCAATTCTCAAATGGGAATTGCTATTTTAACCAATTTTTTTTTTAATATTTCTATAAAATTATCTTCAACTCAACGTGTCCCATTTTAATATAAAAATATTATTATTTATTCTTTATGAAAATAGTAACCAGCATTCCAAATAAACAGTGTACATAATTGCCTCTTGTCTCTTGGCAGGGGAAAAGGATATAAACGAAAATAATGGAGCTTTTATCACTTTTTGATCGTGGGTTACGTAAATAAATAAGTATAAAGTATTACTCATAATTTTTTGATGTTTAACGATAAAATTAGACTGAATTATAATTTACAAAAAATTTTAATACATAAAATTAATATAAAATAAAAATAATACTCCCTCTGTTTCTAAAAGATCGTCGTTTAAAGTTTTGACACATGCATTAAGAAAGTATTATTTAACAAGTAAAATTTGTTTGAAATTTTATCACTATCCCTCTATTAAAAATTGAAAACTATTAATAAAGGGACCGAAGGTAGGGATAATATAAAAAAATAAATAATTTATTCTCCTCGAAAGATAAATTTTTTGAAATAATTTTTTGTTTTAAAACGATAATGATGGAGTAAAAAATAAAAATTATAAGAGGGGGTATTTATTATGCAATCACTCCAAACAAATTATCACCAATAATCTAAAAAATATAAACTTTGGCGATATATATCTTTTTCCATAAATTTTATCTCAAGCGTTTACTTACCTCCTCGCCAAAGTTTCGCACTTCTTCTTCGATAGCCTGGTAGCGTTTCCGCCTGCTTCTGGTAAGACAAGATTCTCCTTTTCTTTGCACATATATATACAGAAAAGACATCCTCATTTTGTTATTCTGATACCTATATAAGCTTATGTATTTCGATCTGAAACCTTTACTAATATTTTGAAGTATTTTTTTTTGTTTAATGATCTGGTTTCTGTTAAGTCTGGCCTTGTTGAAGATCAGGACTCTCTAATGGTGGTTTTATGGACATATAAATTTAAGTTTATGTTGTACAATTAGTGAGCTTTGGTTACATTTCTTTGATTTATTCGCGTCAATGTATTGGTACTGTGTTCCTAATTGGTGAATTACCGGTGATTGGCAATATACTCATCCCTTTTGGTTTATTTTGACAAATTTGTTTTGTGATTTTGATTCGGTATAGGAGGGTTTCTCTCCTTTTAAGGAATCTCTTACTTCTTAACTAAATCTTTTAATATAATTGATTTCTTAGGATCATATGTCAACTGCGGATATGTGTTGTATTCTACTTCTCAATGAAAGTGGACAATAAAAAGTAGGAAGATTTATCTAGCTCCTGTAATGGGCGGTTCCCCGTTGGAAAAACTTCAAATCATTTTCTTGAAGCTCATCTTCTATTTATTCATCATAAGTCACCCGCCTGTCCCCAAATTAACGAGGCTAATAGGGAAATCCCATTTTTTGGGCCTTTATACACAAATAGTGCGGGTAGATACACATGTATTGCAAAAAAATGTTTTAAATGAGTTTTTGTTGCTATTACCTCGGCATGTGCAAGACGAAGACGTAAAATTGTTTCACTTAATACGTGCATTAAGCAAGACTGAGTCATAACTTGTGCTTCTTTTGTGCATATAAGTATGCCTAACTTGTCAAGCACAATTATAAGCGATTATCTTATTTTCTGGTAACATCACAGCTCACAGGACTGCTGAACGCATTTATGCAGCCAGCATGGAGATTTACAACTGCTGTTTCCCTATAACTAGATCTTTGTATTCTGTAATTTCCTTTTGATACTTGCTTGATGAGTAAATGATGTATTTAGTGAATATCCATTATTTAATAAAACAAATAACAAAGAGACTAAATATATTTTCATAAAAAATAAGTTCTCTACCTAAATTCTTAGCAGGAAATATTTTTATTGACGGATGAAAAGGAAAGACTATTTTAATGAGCTGGAGTTGCTGTTGGATAAATTTTAGGAATACAAGTGAACAGGGCTGTTCGCGAGCTTGGTTTGGCTCAGTTGTGTTCGAGCTCGTACTACCCATTTGTTGTTTAATTTCATTATTTGAGATCGATTCAATTAAGCCCGGCTTGAGACTAGCTCACTTATACCCGACTTGAGACTAGCTCACTTATGCCCGACTTGAGATTAGCTCACTTATGCCCGACTTGAGACCAGCTCTTAAGCCCGACTCCTTTAATACTTAATTAGTTAGACATTTATACAAATTGAGACAAATATTATAATTAATTATACATTTATTAAAGAACCACTGAAGCTATAAAGAAAAAGATATGACAACAAACTTGCCCAAAGCTCGGTCCGGCTCAAGCTCGACTTGGCTCATATATTAAATGAGATGTCAGACGAGTTCATTCATCATAGTCCTGACTCTTTTTCAGCAATCATTTTAACTTTTAGTTGTGCTGGAGCTTTGGAAGCCAAAGCTCGGCTCGTTTACAGCTATAGTTGGATTTTGTTTCAAATGAATGTTGCGAAACTTTCAAGTTATACCGTGTAAGTAGTTATGATTCAATAACATCTGCAGTTTGAGCAGTGCTCTTATACTTTTGTAGTTATAATAGTTAATTTGATTTGTCGATATGTCGAACTAACTACCTGCTTTGGAATTGAATTTCATTTTTGATTTACATAATCTGAAATTGTGCAAGACATGGTTAGTCCTAACTAAAGCCTTTTTAGCAGTTTGTTTTTTACTGCCTTGATATCTCATTTCATGTTTCTCTTCAGTCATCCACTATTAATCATTTGATGTTATTTTATCTGTAATTTGTCCCGATATGCTTTTGAGATTGCTACAAACTTTATACCTTTTGCGCATCTACTCATCTATATGCATAATACGTGATTTCCATGTTGGACAAGTCATCATTTAATTATATCCCATTCTCATTTATACATTACTGAAACAAATTATTATTTTTTTAATTTTAAATTTTAACCCACCACGGGAGATGCTCAAAAGTCAAAACAGTAGAATTTAATAAATTTGCAAGAGCTTTTAAGAAACGTTTTTGGCTGTATACTGTTGGAACCTCATGTACTTTTATTACTGTAGCATAGGCCTTCCCTGGTTTAAAGAGAAGCATGAGAAGACACCCTATTTTTAACCAGTTATATTATTGCATATGTTTGCATTGAATGGCAGTAATCATTAAAGTTTGGTATGTTTACACTTTTCTGGCAGGTTTGTAAAAGTAGACAAAAATCCAGAAAATCTGTTTGTGGTTTCTTAAACTTATAATTCACATTAATCAAGAGTATCCAGAAAGTAAAAGAGGACTTTCATTGCCTCAGGAATGACATAGGCTGAGAATTTTCTGTAGAACTTGTTCAGTACAAATTCAATTTTTGCAGAACGTTAGTAGGTATGTGTGAGGCTGTGACACAGGCTATGCACCATCTCGAGGGAACCACACAAAGATAAGTAGTAGAAAATTGTCGTCGTAAAAATTCTGCTTTAAAAAAAATTGTTGACCAGCGATACAACATCAAGGAAGTTACTGGCTCACCCACTAGCACAAGGGCACAAAAGACAAAAAGTCCTTTCACATCCCAATGGGAAGGAAACAATGAAAGTTCTTATTCTTTTACACCTCAAAGGATATGCAAGCACAATATACAAGTGTAAATCTAACTGTTGTAACCATTGAGATCTGATAACAATTCGAGAAGCTAAGCAACACAGAAGAACGCCTATTACTTGCATAAGCTTTTGGTTTTTGGTTTGGGTATCATTATCATTTAACCTTATCTATTTTCTTACTGGCAAATAGCCTGTGAAGGGCTATTTTTCATTGGACTGTAAAACAGATGAAGAAGATATATGATAATTCATATAAATCATATGCTAAGTGTCTGCCTGTAGTTAGCAAAGTCTAGGAAGAATTTAAGTTGTATACTATACCTGTGTAGTTGTGTTAAAATGGACTGACATCCATGGGGAAGGGAAAAGTATAGAAGGATGGGGTTCCAAACAAGAAAATGGATGACCTGTTGAAACATAGCTATAGCCTTGAGCATTATGTTTGTTTGATTGATCAAGATGAAATGTTTGTGTGGTCTTCAGAAACATGCTCATTATGGGAATGCAGTTTATAATTTCTATTAAAACCAATGGGGAAACTTAATATGTGTTTATGTGTCTAGAATTCTAGTATGAGATCCGACATTTTGACTCCCAGATGAAAAGAAAGATGAGGTTTAGAGGTGGGTTTAGGGTTCCAAACTTCGACAAAGGTGGTGCAGGGGTTTTGCCCTTGCGGTATGGACATGTTATGTTTTTAGTCCAACTACATGTATGTTATTAGCATTAGGGTTTCTGTATTCCTTTCTTTCACAGTTTTTAGCTTCCTTCAGAGAGAGAAACAGTTTAGGTGTATTCGGGTTTTGTGGTGTGAGATTTCTCTTCACAGATTGTATTCACATTTTGATATAGTGATATCCTGCCATTGTTTTTTTTTTCGATTTGGGTTTTTCACGTAAATCTTGTGTTCTTGTCTTTAATTTGTCGTTGATCTCAGTATTTGGCAATAGTTTGTTGTGAAAATATGCATAACAAATAGGGGATCTTGGTTGGGCTCCCCTTCTGTCGCGCATGTCTAGTTTGAGATCTTAAGTGGCTTGGCATTCCATTTTGTGTATCAGAATCTTGAAACTTAACTCCCCGGATTTGGATCTAGTTTTTAGTTTTCTTTCATAAGCTTTCTTTCGTCAGATTGATTAATACCAAGGAGCTTTGTTACTCTTGGTTTTCTTTACAATTCTCCGTGACACTTTATAAGTACTGGCACCAACATGTACTTTTGATTTCATAGTTCATTCATTTCTGCCCACTATGTTGAGGCCGTATTCTTAATAAAGTTGAATGTTAGTATGCTTTCTTAAATGTATGTCATATTTTTGATTTTATAGGTATTCGTAGCTGCCCACTATATTGAGAATTTGAGATCATGTTCTTAAAAAAGTCCAATCTTAGTATGTAATATGCTTGATATCCCCTTTGTTGTAAATGAGAATTTGGTCCTTAACTACATGATGATGAAAGTTCGTGGATCAACTGGTTACTTATGGGACTATATCATTTCATTTGTTTCTTGTAGGTGGGTGGCCTTTGCTGAAGTCGGCTAGTAAAGCCAAGAAGCATAAGCCATTGGGAATATGGAGTTGAATACCTTTAAAGATGCATTTGATCGTGTTGGAAAGAAGCAAAAAATGTCCTCTTCTAAATCTCAAGAAGTGATTGAACAAATGAGCCAAGAGATCGAACAGGCATTATCAAGAATGCAGTCGGTCAATGATACCATGACCCAACCTGATCACAAGTCGATCCTTACTGACCTAAAATTGATGTTGAAAGAGATTGTCCCACTCAGTCAGCTGGAAGGCACACAGAAGGAATTAAATGTTGCTCTGAGCAAATACACAAAGCTCCTTGAGAAATCCCTCAATCCTGATATATCGAAAGCATACAGAAACGTTGATTTTGATATTCACACAGTCAACCAGATAATTGCTAGCCACTTTTATAGGGAGGGCCTATTTGATATTGGGGATTGCTTCACTGACGAAGCGCGGGAACCGGAATATGCTGTTAAGAAATCTCCTTTTCTTGAAATGTATAAGATACTTGAAGCAATGAGATCTCGAGACCTAGAGCCAGCGTTAAACTGGGCTGCAAGCAACCGTGAAAAACTTATTGAAAACAGATCAGACATTGAGCTGAAGCTTCATTGCTTGCAGTTTATGGAAATTCTGCAGAAGAGAGGCAGAGATGAAGCTCTAAAGTATGCCAGAACGTTTCTCACGCCGTTTGCTGCCGTTCATATGGCTGAAATCCAAAAGCTCATGGCATGTTTACTTTGGGCTGGAAGGCTCGATTCCTCCCCATACTCTGAATTATTATCACCAACCCATTGGGAGAAATTGGCAGAGGAGCTGACCCGGCAGTTCTGCAACCTTCTCGGGCAATCCTCTGAGAGCCCTCTGGGTGTTACTATTGCAGCTGGAGTTCAAGGTTTGCCAACTCTTCTGAAGCTGATGAATGTGATGATAGGGAAGAAGCAGGAATGGCAGTCTATGAGGCATTTACCTGTGCCAGTGGATTTAGGCAGGGAGCTTCAATTTCATTCCATCTTTGTATGTCCAGTAAGCCGGGACCAGGCCAGTGAAGAAAACCCACCTATGTTGTTGTCATGTGGGCATGTGCTCTGCAAGCAGTCTATCACAAAGTTGTCAAAGAACAACAGCACACGACGTTTCAAGTGCCCTTACTGCCCGTCTGAGGTTGAAGTAGCTCAGTGTAGGCAACTGTATTTCTGATGTATATACTGGCATGTACACTGTATTTGTGGAAGACTCTTAAGTTCTCTCCCTTTCCCGCACAACTTTAATTATGTCATGTAGTGTTATGCATGCAAAGTTGGTATGTTGTGTAGTCTTTGATGTAAATAGAAATGCTTTGCACATCTCTGTAATGGAAAATGTCAAAGCTGTTTGTACAAAATTATTGACATTGTGGACTCTAATGCGTAGAGCGAGCTGGAGTAGTCTTGTCTCGCTAATATTAACATTAGCCTTGCATTTATTTGCTGCTGGAATAGTGTTTGATGGGTTTCTTCTCTTGTTGTTCGAAAGAATAAAGATGTTGGGTAGGTGGAAAATGGAAATGATTATATTGATTTGGTTTATGGATATGTTATGCTGATTTTGAATGGAAGTGACCCTCCTTGCCTTGGGATTAGATTTTGTCATAAAGCATAAACAGGCTTTAGTAATTCAAATTGTATTCATTCGTAGTTGGTCGTTGGTAATACCATCCAGGAAACATTTGAATATTTATATTTATATATAATATGATAGTATGAGATTAATTAAACAGCAAGAGTAGGAGAATCATTCATTTTTCTATCCAAAGGTCCATTGTTCTTTGGATAAAATATATAAGTATTATATTTAATTGCATCCTGAAATAATACAGAATGAAATGATGAGCAGCTACGTAAAGTAGACATTTTTCCCATTGCAACTAATTCCAACTAAAGTAGTTTCTCCTACCAATCTGAAACTCTGACTTGATTACAAGAATGATTAGAGTAGGGCTGGGCACCCAATCATATACCAGAAATTCTGGTAGCATCTTCTCAATCTCAATGAGCATTTGGGTTCAATAATAACTCCTCACCAACCGCCCGCATTACCACTGACTCTCTTAAAATCTGATAGTAGATTTATTTTAAATAATTCGAATGTTTTTATGTGATTAATTCTTAAAAATAACAATTTATATATATATATATATATATATATATATATATATATATATGATTATCAAAATTTAAGTGTGACAAAATTTTCTCTCTCTGTTACCCTTTTGCCAGCTTGCAAACATCAATTCACTATTTAACAGTTTTTATTTACAACAACGATAATATCACATAAAAAAGGTTCATATACACATGTGCATATTATGGGCCTCCGTCTTACATGTGAGGCCTACAAATATGCATGTATACATTATGCTGCGAGTCTTTTTTATGTGATAATAATATTATTTTTTTTATTTAATTACTTTAGCAGAAAATAATAGCATGTAACGGTCTCATCTAATTCTTCCTTTTCTAGTAATGTTTGTCCTCCTAATTATTCCCAAGACATTCATTATGGTGTCTAACATGCCAGCTACACCCATCTTTTGACTTTTTGGAAAACAAAGCCATTTTTTGATTTCATTGACATGGTAAAGTAATTAAAAGAAAAAGAAGCCGTCCATTTCCATGAGTATATGCATTCATATGCTCCTAATTCGTTCCAACATAATCATATCACACCCAAAACTTCCAAACAAAAGAAGAAGAAGAAAATAATAATGAATTATATATATATAAACACAAAGAAACAACAGAGAGAGATTAATATTTAATAGATACCTTCCCCCAAGGCCCAAACCATCCATCATTCACATTTCTCAACTTTCTTTATTCATAAATAAAATCCATTTTACATTCTAATCATTCTATGTAATGTACTCTTTTAACTACTAATTTACTACTATATATATAGATATATAAATATAACAAAATATAGGACGACTAAATTTAAAAAACAAAAAAAAACTAAAGAGCACCCCCACCCCCATCCCCATCCCCTCTCACCCCAATCAATCGCCTACTGTGGGGTTTTTCGCTGACTATGTTCACTCTGCAGAAAGGCCCGAGACGTCGAGTACCGCTTGTCGCTATTATACTCCTTGGTCCCACTTTCTCACTCCTCTCTCTACTTTTTATTTATTAATTTTATTTTAAATTTTCTTGATCCAATTTTTTTTGTCTTATATCCTAAAATCTGGCGTCTTCAAAGCCGTGCAAGTCGCTGACTCTGTTCAACGACTTCCTCATAATCGCCACTTTAGCCAATCTTTCTGCGGCTCTCCAAGCTGATGTGGGCGTAAGCGGCTCACCCTTCTCATCCACGAAAGCAATTTCCCTTCGCGGAACTAAAGTTGCCGCAGGCTGTTGATTCCGACTCTGACGCCTCCGATGCAACTCCGATAACTCGGCTTCCAAGCCGTTAACAAACTCTTCTGTGGAAGCCGAGCTCGACTGCAACAGCAAAGCCCTAGCTGATGACAGCATGCGGTGTGCGCCGGTTAAGTCGCTCCGCTCGACTAATCTTCGTGACTCGGCTAAGGCTCGGGTAGTGAGGAAGAGATTTCTCAACCGTTGGATGCTTGGGGCAGATGATCTGACGGCTTGTGGACGTGGAACCAGGAGAGCCTGCTCCTTACCCTGTATTACCACTTGAGTTGACGGGTCTCTGTAACTACATCGGACGGACAGTACATGGTGGGCCCCGTTTGCAGATGATGGAACTTTCAGTTCAACCATTAATTCTCTCTCTTCCTCTGCGTACAAGTTACCAACCTTTGCTGAACCCGACCCGAGAGCGGCGGCCCGGAATGTGTATGAATAGACCGCTGCAATCTCCGCCGGAGCTGAACCGGAAACGAACCCTAGCTGAAGCCTGAGATCCTGAACCACTATGCTGAGTAAAGATCCCACACATTTGACAAAGGCATCTTCAGTTGGCGCATGTCCACACATTCCTGCATAATTGAATCCAATTGAGTGCACTGGAATATCCAGGTGGGCGTGGCGAGTGGAGGACACGAATGATGATTGCCGCCGTTGGTTGGCGGATGATCGATCGTCGTGTCCGTCGGATAAGAGCATAATGCTACCAGCCGGATTTTTTTCCCGTCGATCTTCTAGAACCTTTGCTGCTTTTTTCAGCGCGTCGCTCGCACTAGAAGTTCCTTCCAACACAGCCAGCGCATCTATAATTCGACGCGCCGATCGCCGGCCTTTTGTAGTCATTCTCCTCAACGGCAACAACCGCTTCGAGGTGGCGGAAAACGCCACAATGGAGAGGCGATCGGCAGAGGATAGTGAAGAAACAACCAATCTCATCGCGCGCTTCATCATCTGCATCTTCTCGCTGTTCATGCTTCCGCTCACATCAAGAACTGTAACCAAATCGATAGGAGATCTACGCGACGCCTTCTCCGGGGCCGGAGGAGCTTTTACCTTCAAAATTATTGCATAGGTCTCATAACTCCGACCAATAGACACCACAGCCGCCTCCGGCAACAACCTCACTTCAACATTTTTGGAGTTCATTTCAATTGGACTAGTACTTGCATTTACGAAAAAGCCTTGGAACTCTTCTCCTCCGATTTCGCTGTCTTCATCTCCGTTTTCATCGGATTCTGGAATGGGATTGAACCAAGCTGCAGAAGTAGGAGACATCAAAGGTTCATCATCGTTATAAACCTTCAAATCAGACCTCAAATAATGTTTCCTTTCATTGTTATTAGCTTTAATATTAACATCTATGTTTGCAGCAATCTCCCTCTTCTTTTGATCAACTAAAGAAGATTTCTGATTGTGAATGGACAAGAGAGGCATTTCTTTCCAAATTGAGCTACAAACAGGACACTCCATCTGGTTTTGCTTCTTCACGTGGGAGGCAATGCAGGGGAAATGAAAGGTGTGAGAGCACTCCGCCGTGAAAATGGCCATTCCCTGCCCTGTCTTCACACTCTGTAAACATATTCCACATCGACTCTGCCAACATAAAAAGAAGCAAAAGAAAAAGTTGAAAAAAGTGAATACTGTAAACTTTTTATGCATAATAACAAAATTCTACTGTGGAATTGGAATGATGAAAAAGGAGAGGAGAGGAGAGAAGACAAGACAAGAAGATTCTTACTTTGGAAAGGCGTAGGCTGGATTTGAGGAATGAGAAAGTTGAAGGTGAGTGAGGAGATGATGGAATAGAGGAGCGATGGAAAAACTTAGGGCTGTCCTTAACCACCGTCTTACATTGGAGCTTAGGGCTCTCAGGCAGTGATGGTGCCGGAACGGTTGGCGTAGCTGTAGGTGTGGTTGGACAGCGCAGGCCTGGGCTGGATACAGGCGGAGTGTGCAAGCGAGGTGTGGAAGGATTGGAGAAGAATCCGCCAAATTTGCTAGTTAATTTTGGACTGGGATTGGTGGTATTGGTCTGTTGAAGGTGGTGGTGTTGTTCTTGCTTCTCTTTGATAACGAGAGGCTCTGGATCGCGAGGAATTGATGTACAAAACGCTCTCCGCCATCCCAAAACCATTGTTTGAAAATCTGTAAGTAGTTTATTATTAAAATTTCTCTATATCCTCTTGGGTGGTGATTGTAGGGATAAATATGATATATGATGGAGAAGAAGAAGAAGATATCTACTTTAATGAAATTTGGTTTAATATATGAGAGAAGACGTGTAGGGAGACAGTAGTAGGTTTACAGGAAAACATAGAATTGATAATGAAGACAAAATCACTTTCTCTTATCTATTAGGATTATGATATGGATATCCAATGCCTCAATATTTGACATTAATTTCCTTCTCCTTCTACCTATACTATGAGTACTATACTACACTTGTTATCTCTCTTCTATGTTTCTTTCTTTATACTAGCGTGTCACTAGACATTAGACACCACCATTCTCTCTTACTCTCTCTCTCTGAAGTTGAAGAAAAAGGGTGGTTTACATTACGAGGTGAAATATTTTTATTTATAAAATAGGTTTTCACCGGCAAGTGGAGGTTTTTTAAGATTTAACGTGCCATACCAAGTCAACGGATGGCTGGCTTTCTTTCTTTACCTTCCTCATCTTCTGTCCATTTCCATTTCCATTTCCACAGGAAGGAACCTTTGTCCTTTGCAACGAGATCTGTTGTAACTGAGCTTAATATGGGAAGGGCACCCAAAGCTTTACCGCTCCGTTGAAGGGTTAGAACTTTTTACTACCATTTTTTAACAAAGTAACTCACGTGAGTGACTAAACTTACTGTGTGGTGGATGAATTATGAGTGTAGAACAATTTGTTTTGGTTACAACTACTACTACTACTACTATGGAGCGAGTATAATAGAAATAGAAATAGAAATAGGCATGGGTAGGAGGAGAGAGAATAACGGCCAATATGGATCATCAATGATGTTGACCAATAATTCTAACAATGTGGAGTACTTTTAATTATGTTCCTTCGTAGTAGTAAATGTTAGTTAGTGGCCCATCCCAAATGTAGTAATTAATCTTCACTGTGCTACTATTATTATAAAAACGAAACTTCAGTCTCCATACATACATACATACATACATACATATGTGGTGGAGAAGCCAACTAATTATTGTACCTTCTCTAAATTTTGACTGGACTTTAAATTCAAGTTTGTTCGGGGTTGGTTACTTATTTGAAATTGATTTACCTTAATTTATTTAAACCTACCAATTCATACTAGTATAACAGTAATAAGGAACTTTTATTTAAACTTTAAAACATTTTGGAATAATAATACTATGTGCATAAATTATACATAAAAAATTATGTATAATAAAATAAATATGTGTAAAATATTTAACATTTCTATTTTCTCCCTTTTTATTTATACTATTTGTGAACAACTTTTGTACATAAATTTGGGAAAGCGTTTTTCATATCTCATGGGTTGTTTTTCAACAAAAAATATCTAGTGTATCCCTTCTAAATAGTCACAGGCAGAGCTATCTCACCATTGGTCATCAAGTTTATTTTTGGATAAGTTGGTTAATTGGCCAACAGCTTACTGACACGCAGGCGATTCTCTATGTAAGACCTCAAATTATTAATAAATGAAATTTAAATTCCCTCTATTTATTATTTTGAAATAGTAAGTGTTAAATTGATTAATGAGGTTAGTTATGGGTAAAATGCGCAAATATTTCAAATAAGCAGGTGGTTATAAAATATTCATTGTTGTCGGGGAATATTCGTTTGGTCGTGGAATATTCTTCCTGTCGGGAAATATTCGTACGACGGCGCAGTCTTTTGTGGGCCCCATAACGGAAAGCGATTGGATGAAGAAAACGACAAGTATATGTTGTTTATTAATAACGGCGTAGTTGTTACCGTTAATACTGTTGGAATACCCGGTGGTTAAAACACAGTAATACGCGTTGTTACACAGTAGCACACTGTATTACACCAATTATTGATTCTTACGTAAGAAGGCACTACTCAATAATGGTTACAGTAATTACTGTTCAGTATTTTATTTTATTAATTCAATAATTGCTGCGTTGATATTTTATATTACTGTTGTTTCAATAATTGTCACTACACAGTATTTCCCATTATCAGATCAATAATTCATATTATTTGAATAATATTATTAGATAACATTATTGGCAATGTCTAGAAAGTTCTGTCTAAGGAGAGGTTTGGTCATCTAATTGCGCGCCAGTAAGGAGAAATCCTTATTAGAAAGCCCCCTCTTTCCTGGGAACGGCCTGGTTGTCATAAATGTGATTCTGTAGTATTATTTGTGAATAATTAATTATTGATTCATATGATAAGGAAATATTTATTTTTGTGGATATAAATGAGGGATATATTTTTGTGGTTAAAAATGAAGGAGTTAATGTTGAGGTTTTTATCAGAATTTTTGTCGGAATGGAGGTATTAAAAATCAGGGTTTTTGAGATATTTTGCGGGGGTTATAATTTTTAAACCGACCGTTGGATCGTGGTAATTTTTGGATATGTTATACATATATAAGTTGAGTATATGTCCACAAATTTTGAACCGTTAAAAATGAATGTATGATTTATTATGAATTTTACGAGATGACTAGTTCAGAAATTGTTGAATTTTCGGAGTTAATCATTTTGGTAGAAAATTCTAGAATTGGTGAGCCCCACTCTTGGTTGGTGAAGAAATGTGCTGAGATTTTTATTCAAATGTGGTGGGTGGGAATAGTAGCAGGTAAAGCCATCAGGTTGCAGGTTAAGTCTGCTTCGGCGTGCTAACATTTTCCTATAAATAGAGGGCTAAGTTAGAATTAAAAATCACACCAGAAACAAGTTTTTTCTCTTTCTCTCTCTAGATTATTGAGTGTATTTTGTGAGTATTTAGATACTTTGAGAGTTTCTATTCATCAGAGCAAGTGTCTTTCAGCCTTATACCGGTATTCCAACCAGAAGTACTGTCTTTACGAGGTAAGGGATGTTATTTTATTCAAAAATGATATTATTTCTTCAATATCATTATGCCGAAATATTGGTTGAAAATTTTTATCAAATTTAGAACTTTTCACGTCGGGGTTACTATTCACGAGTTACTATTTACGAGTTACTATTCACCGAAAAATAAAATTTTCTTCTTTTCGTCCAAAATATCTATTCTGGGTACTAGCTTTGATTGTATCCATGTTTTGATCATTCTTGAATTCTACTTCACTCTGAATAATTATAAGGTATATTTGGACATGGATAAATCGAAATACGAATCCTTAATATTTGTTATTTTGTTTCACTGGATTCATTTTCTTTAAGATATTTTTCATCATCATCAGTCCTAAATGATGATATTACTGAATATCTTTGGCCCGTAGTGCAAAGATGAATGATTAACTGATGAATATCTTTGGCCCGTAGTGCAAAGATGAACAGGTGTTGAGATGAACATGATCGACTGGTGATACAAATAAATATCTTTGGCCTGTAGTGCAAAGATGAATATTTGATTAAAGATGGTTATTGATTACTGTTACAGGGATAAAATATTGATGATGGACTTTTAAATCTTAGAAGATAGTAGAACTCATTCTCTACTTGACTCTTCTAATGGTTTGTTATTTCCGCTGCAGTTATTGATTTAAAACTTGTTGTCTATTGTATTCTATTAGATTTTTCCCTGTTGAAGACTAACGATAATTTGTTCTGTATTATCTTAGTCATAATGTTCTTTACTGGGCTAGTTGAGCTCACCCTTTTCCTTTTTGTTCCATTTTTCTCAGGAGGCGAGAATGTAGCGAGTACTAGTCGGGGTATGGAATGATGGTTCTAGAAGTTACTTTAGTAGTCCTCACCATTTTTGTGAAATAATGTATTAATAATTGTAATGAGGACTTATTTGAGTGTGGATATTGTCTAAATGACAATATTTGTATTTAAACTCACAGTTCTTGTGTTGTAATAATAAAGATGTAGTTATTTCTGTACCATGTATTTTGGCGACTCAGAATGGGTGTTGTATACCTATTTTGGGGGCGTCACAGTTGGTATCAGAGCTTAGGGATATGATCTCTGGCGGAGATCGGGGAATAGAACTAGGAGGGGAGAGACGAATAAATCCTTCGCTAGTGTGTCCTACCTAAGCTTATTTATTGGTCAGTCATAATATAGGGGTATTATGTGATTTGTTAATTTATTTAATTAACCTTTGTTTTATGGCAGTATTTGAGAATGTCGACTGAGAATGTTAACAGTGGAGTAAACGAGACCGTGGAGACACCGGTGCTTACCAACGAGGAGAACGTACAACAGGCTGGCAATGTTCCTCCTGTGAACAACACCAATGAGCAGATGATGAATGATGGAATGTTTAGAAGTTTTTTGTAATTCATGCAAAACCAGACGAGGGAGACTCGTGTTCAAAATACAGGAGGAAATGATAGCAATTCACGGTTTGTCACAGCCAAACAGTTCAAAGAATTGGGACCACCAGAATTTAAGGGAAAGCCGGATCCGATCATGGCGGAAACGTGGGTCAAGCAAATTACCAAGATATTCGATGTCTTGGGATGCACGGAGGAACAGAAGGTTCCATTCGCCACCTTTATGTTCCGTGGCGAGGCAGATTACTGGTGGGAGTCTGTGAAGCGTACCCATCCAACCGCACTCAGCATGTCTTGGGAGATATTTCAGAAACTGTTCAATGACAAGTACTTTCCTGAAAGTATTCGTCATATGAAGGAGGTAGAGTTTATTAGACTCGAGCAGAATAACATGACGGTGTCTCAGTACGAGGCGAGGTTTGCAGAGTTGTCCAGGTTTGCACCTCATTTGGTGGAGAATGAGGAACGTATGACGAGGTTATTTTTGAGAGGTTTGAAACCCGACATACGTCAATATCTCATTTCTCATAAATTTTCTCTCTATTCAGATGTTGTCAACAGGGCTCAATTATTAGAGCGAGATAATGAGTACGGTCAACTGAGGGACCACAACCAGGATCATATCGGTGACAGCAGTCATCAGAACAATGATAACCAGCGGAGAAAGAAAAATACAGACAAGAACGGCAACCACTCTGGTGGTAATCGTGGCTATGAAAATAGAAGAAGCGAGTCGGGAGGAGATTTTAAAAAGAGAAGATTCAACAATGACAATACGAAGACGTTAGCACCAGCAGCAACTGGTTCCAAGGGAGGAAAACGACCACCGATTATATGCTATAAGTGCGGAAAAGAAGGACATATCAGCCCAAACTGCCCACAACAGTTTAAGGTATGTTATAATTGTGGAAAGGAAGGACATATCGCTCGAGATTGCACTATAGCAAAACCAAGTCCAGCGGGGATGGTGACTCAAAAAGCTGTCCCAGAAAAGATAAAGTCAACGGTTCCTGGAAGAGCGTTTGTCGTGACTGGTCAACATGCGAGGAACCCAAACGAGGTGATCACGGGTAAGCTAATCATAAATTCATGCGAAGTTTATACCTTATTAGATACCGGTTCTACCCATTCTTTTATCTCTCCTGCTTGTGCTCAACGTTTAAACTTGACTCCGGAGAAGTTAGACTTTGATTTATCTGTGGAGACTCTGTTAGGAGAAACTTTCATCACATCCACTGTTTATAAATCTTGGGTGATCCAAGTTGGCACCATCACCTTACCTGTTGACCTTATCTCTTTAAAGATACTTGCTTTTGATGTGATTTTAGGGATTGATTGGCTAACTACTCATCATGCCAAAATTGATTGTTTTCGTAAGGTTGTTAGTTTTCATATTCCTAACCAACCTGTTGTACGAATTCAAACAACTAAGCCATTAAAATCAATCACTGTTATATCAAGCCATAAAGCCATTCGTTTATTAAAAAACGGATGTCAAGCTTTCTTAGCCCATGTTATGGATTTGAATAAAGACGCGTCAAATTTGAATAATATTCCTGTTGTTCTTGACTTTCCTGACGTATTTCCTGAAGAACTTCCCGGTCTACCCCCGGAACGAGAAATTGA
The DNA here is from genome assembly GCA_016801055.1 of Panax notoginseng. Taxonomy (NCBI): domain Eukaryota; kingdom Viridiplantae; phylum Streptophyta; class Magnoliopsida; order Apiales; family Araliaceae; genus Panax; species Panax notoginseng. The sequence continues at coordinate 272,248,482 of CM029012.1, forward strand.
ATTCTTTATTGATCTTGAACCTGGTACAAAGCCCATTTCTAAAACCCCATATCGAATGGCTCCTATTGAACTTCAGGAGTTAAAGGTCCAACTACAAGAGTTGTTGGACATCGGTTTCATTCGTCCTAGTACATCTCCTTGGGGTGCTCCTGTTTTATTTGTAAAGAAGAAAAACGGGAGTATGCGACTTTGTATTGATTACCGGGAATTAAACCATGTCACTATTAAGAATAGGTATCCGTTATCTCGTATTGATGACCTGTTTGACCAGTTACAAGGAGCACAATTCTTTTCAAAGATCGATCTTCGTTCTGGATATCATACGCTGAAGGTTAAAACTGAGGATATTCTAAAGACTGCCTTCAGAACTCGGTACGGGCATTATGAGTTCCTAGTCATGTCTTTTGGATTGACTAATGCTCCTGCGGCTTTCATGGATATGATGAACCGAGTATTCAAGGATTATTTGGATCAGTTCGTTGTTGTCTTTATTGATGACATCCTCATATATTCCAAAAGCCGTGAAGATCATGAGCATCATTTGAAGCTGGTACTCCAAAGGCTGCGTGAAAATAAGTTATATGCTAAGTTGAAGAAATGCGAGTTCTGGCTTGAGGAAGTAGCTTTCCTAGGGCACGTGGTGTCAAAACATGGAGTATCTGTTGACCCAGCGAAGATTGAAGCAATACAAAGTTGGGAGCAACCAAAGACGGTGACCGAAGTACGTAGCTTTTTGGGCTTAGCTGGTTATTATCGGAGATTCGTGGAAGGGTTTTCTCGAATTGCTACCCCGTTAACTCAGCTGACTCGGAAAGATATCAAATTCGTATGGAGCGAGGAATGCGAGAAGAGTTTTCAAGAGCTTAAGAGGAGACTCATTTCGGCACCTGTTCTGACAATACCATCTGGTTCGGATGAATTTGTTATCTACAGTGATGCTTCAGGCAAAGGGTTAGGATATGTTCTCATGCAACATGGGAAAGTCATAGCCTATGCCTCGCGACAACTCAAAGAATATGAGAGGAATTATCCTACTCATGATTTGGAGTTGGCAGCAGTAGTTTTCGCGTTGAAGATCTGGAGACACTACCTGTATGGGGAGAAAGTGGAGATCTATACAGATCATAAAAGTCTCAAATATTTTTTCACCCAAAAGGAACTCAACATGCGGCAGCGACGTTGGCTCGAGCTGTTGAAAGATTACGATCATACCATCCAATATCATCCTGGAAAAGCAAACGTAGTAGCTGACGCATTGAGTAGAAGATCATATGCGGGTACGAGTGCAATGTTGTTAACACAAAGGCCCATTTTGTATGACTTGCAAAGGATGGGGATAGAGATGAAGGCTCCAAGTACCCACATGATGATATCAAATATACGAGTAGAACCGACTTTAATCGATAAAGTTAAAGCTGCTCAAGCTACGGACATAGAGCTGATGCGTATGAAGAAGAAAGTGCAAGAAGGTTATATTCCAGAAGCAAGAATCGATGAAGAAGGAATACTTCGAGTCCACTCCAGACTTTGTGTTCCTAACAATTCTGATTTGAAGTACAAGATCATGATGGAAGCACACAATACACCATTTGCAATCCATCCTGGAAGTATCAAAATGTATCGTGATCTTCGACATACATTTTGGTGGAATAATATGAAGAAAGAGATTGCAAAGTTTATCTCGAGGTGTTTAACTTGTCAACGTGTAAAGGCGGAACATCAAGTGCCAAAGGGTCCATTGAAACCACTTGAGATTCTGAAATGGAAGTGGAAACACATTACCATGGATTTCGTTACGGGTCTTCCCACGGTTTCTCAAGGCATAAATGCTATTTGGGTTATTGTTGATAGATTAACCAAGTCTGCTCATTTCTTGCCGATACGGGAGACTTATTCCCTTGAACGTCTTGCTCGTATATACGTAGATGAGATTGTGAGACTGCATGGCATGCCAGTATCCATAGTTTCGGATCGTGACCCAAGATTCACTTCAAGATTTTGGGTTAGCTTGCAAAAAGCTATGGGCACAGATTTACGATTTAGTTCGGCATACCATCCTCAAACGGACGGACAATCAGAGAGGACTATTCAAACTCTTGAAGATCTATTAAGACTTTGTGTCCTAGATTTCAAAGAGAGTTGGGATAAGTACCTACCATTGGTGGAATTCTCTTACAATAACAGTTATCAGGCAAGTATAGGTGTGGCCCCATTTGAAGCATTATATGGACGAAAGTGTCGCTCTCCAGTATGCTGGGACGAGGTGGGTGAAGCAACATTGTTGGGACCAGAGTTGGTACGCATGACTACAGAGAAGATCCAAACGATTCGACAACGTATACAAACGGCACAGGATCGACAAAAGAGTTATGCGGATCTTCATCGAAAGGACGTGGAATTTGACATTGGGGATCATGTATTGTTGCGTGTGGCTCCATGGAAAGGAGTTACAAGATTTGGGAAGAGAGGAAAGCTCAATCCACGATTTATTGGTCCATTTCAGATTCTTGACCGAGTAGGAAATGTGGCCTATAGACTCGCGTTACCTCCAAGTATGTCTCGTGTTCATAATATTTTTTATATATCTGTGTTACGTAAATATGTGAAAGACCCAGACCACATTATTAAGTTAGAACCGGACGAGATAGCTGAAGACTTAACGTACGAAGAGGTACCTGTCAAGATCTTGGATAGAAAGGAGCATGTGACGCCCCCAAAATTAGGTATACATCACCCATCTTGGGTCGTCAGATACATAGTACAGAATACAAATACAACTGATTAATACATCTGTCGTGTACAATACGACAAAACATAAACTGTGAGTTTGAATACAAATATTATCTTCTAGAGAGTATTCATACTCAAAAGGAGTCCTCATTACATTTATTAACACACCATTACATAGAATAGTGAGGACTACTAACTAATACTATCATTCGGACCATCACTCCGTACCCCGACTTGTCCCAGCTACGTTCTCATTTCCTGAAGAGAACAGTGAAAGAAAGGGTGAGCTCAACTAGCCCAGTAAGAAATATTATGACTAAGATAATGCAGAATAAATTATCATTAGCCTTCAACAATGTTAAACTGATAAAATATAATAGACATCAAGTTTAACTGCAGCGGAACAAGCAATTCATTAAAAGAGTCAAGTAGAAAATAAACTCTACTATCTTTTATGATTTAAAAGGTTTTTCAACACTGCGATCGCTGAGACTCAGCTTAATAAAATAATCCACATCATCGAATCACCCATGCACTACGGCCAAGGATATTCGTGTATTCATTAATGGTCATGATCATGCCAACAACTGTCCATCAATGCACTACGGGCCAATGAGGACTTTTACCACATCATTTGTAACATTACGGTCATGATTATACCGAATAATCCCTGATCATAATCATACCAAGTCCATCTATGCACTACAGGCCACAGATGACTTTCAACATTTTATAAACATGAGGATGATGACAATGATATAAGAATTCAATAAAACAAGTTCAAGAATTAATTTATCCAGGAATTAACAACGTCCAAATTGTCAACATGATACTGCATTGTGGAGTAAAATTCAAGAATGCTTAGAAGAATATTTTCTTGAAAAGATACTGGATGAAACGCAACTATCAAGGATATTCCACAAATTTCATGGAGTATAGAAGTCAAAACTTAACCAACTGAGTACAATAAAGAATGGAATAACAAAAGAAATCACCATGCATGCGATAGACCGCACAGACAGGTTATTCCAATAGAATAATAAATAATGGAACCAGGTCCGGCGTAAACGCACAGACAGGATATTCCGACAGAATAATAAATAATGGAACCAGGTCCGGTGTAAAGCACACAGACAGGATATTCCAACAGAATAATAATAAAACGGAACCAGGTCCGGTGTAAAACACACAGACAGGATGTTCCAACAGAATAATAAACGGAACCAGGTCCGGTGTAAAACACACAGACAGGATGTTCCAACAGAATAATAGAAGAATGTCACCAAGTATAGGGTAGACCGCGTATACTGGTTATTCCAATAGAATAATAACAAATGGAATAATAGAAGTTCTCTTCATGAATATAAAAGAAATAATATTCCCTACCGTTTTAAAGAAGAGCTGAAGTAAGGAAGTAGTTAAGTAGCAGAATACTCTTCTTCTCTCTCTCTCTATAGTTTCTCTCTATAGTTTCTCTCTATAGTTTCTCTCTCTAGAGTTCAGTGAATTCGTAAGAAATAATGAAGGAATGAGCTTCTATTTATAGGAAAATGGAATGCATAGTAACTAATCCATGAACGGTCCAGATTGATTACTTTAATCTGATGGTCCATATTTAAAGAAAAATCTTTTAAATAAAATATAATATATTCTATTTATAGAATAACTTTAATAAAGTATTCTGTTTTATATAAAAAGATGTTTCTGTTTTATTACGTTAATAATACGAATAAAACAAAACGTCATTATCGCTAAATAATTCATATTATTAACTGACAATAATGGAATCAAACTGAGTGACTTCTCACATAAGCATTAATAATTAATACCGTGTGCTACTATGCAACCACACGTATTACTGTACTTTTACTACCGAGTAGTTCAACAGTATCAACGGTAAAACTTCCGCCGTTATTTTCATAAAGTATTTTTGTCGTTTTCTCAATCCGACAATAATTCCGTTGTGGGGTCCACCAATAATTGTACAGTCGTACGGATATTCCCCGACAAAAAGAATATTCTCCGACCAATTGAATATAATATGACAACTTGCATACTTTGCAAAATTTATAAATACTACCCATAACTATTATATCAAATCCACACATTAATATAAAAAAAATTATTTCGAGAAAAATTAAATATTTATTCATAAAATCTGGGGTTTCACAGAGCATGTCCTACGCACGAAGGTCATACCACAAGTTAAAGTTTTGTGGAGAAACCATGCTATTGAGGAAATGACCTGGGAGTTGGAAACGGAAATGAAAGCGAGGTATCCTCATCTTTTCGAAACACCAGGTACGTACGTCAATTTCGAGGACGAAATTTCATAAGAAGGGGAGGTTGTAAGACCCCAAATTATTAATAAATGAAATTTAAATTCCCTCTATTTATTATTTTGAAATAGTAAGTGTTAAATTGATTAATGAGGTTAGTTATGGGTAAAATGCGTAAATATTTCAAATAAGCAGGTGGTTATAAAATATTCATTGTTGTCGGGGAATATTCGTTTGGTCGTGGAATATTCTTCCTGTCGGAGAATATTCGTACGACGGCGCAGTCTTTTGTGGGCCCCATAACGGAAAGCGATTGGATGAAGAAAAGGACAAGTATATGTTGTTTATTAATAACGGCGTAGTTGTTACCGTTAATACTGTTGGAATACCCGGTGGTTAAAACACAGTAATACGCGTTGTTACACAGTAGCACACTGTATTGCACCAATTATTGATTCTTACGTAAGAAGGCACTACTCAATAATGGTTACAGTAATTACTGTTCAGTATTTTATTTTATTGATTCAATAATTGCTGCGTTGATATTTTATATTACTGTTGTTTCAATAATTGTCACTACACAGTATTTCTCATTATTAGATCAATAATTCATATTATTTGAATAATATTATTAGATAACATTATTGGCAATGTCTAGAAAGTTCTGTCTAAGGAGAGATTTGGTCATCTAATTGCGCGCCAGTAAGGAGAAATCCTTATTGGAAAGCCCTCTCTTTCCTGGGAACGGCCTGGTTGTCATAAATGTGATTCTGTAGTATTATTTGTGAATAATTAATTATTGATTCATATGATAAGGAAATATTTATTTTTGTGGATATAAATGAGGGATATATTTTTGTGGTTAAAAATGAAGGAGTTAATGTTGAGGTTTTTATCAGTATTTTTGTCGGAATGGAGGTATTAAAAATCAGGGTTTTTGAGATATTTTGCGGGGGTTATAATTTTTAATCCGACCGTTGGATCGTGGTAATTTTTGGATATGTTATACATATATAAGTTGAGTATATGTCCACAAATTTTGAACCGTTAAAAATGAATGTATGATTTATTATGAATTTTACGAGATGACTGGTTCAGAAATTGTTAAATTTTCGGAGTTAATCATTTTGGTAGAAAATTCTAGAATTGGTGGGCCCCACTCTTGGTTGGTGAAGAAATGTGCTGAGATTTTTATTCAAATGTGGTGGGTGGGAATAGTAGCAGGTAAAGCCATCAGGGTGCAGGTTAAGTCTGTTTCGGCGTGCTAACATTTTCCTATAAATAGAGGGCTAAGTTAGAATTAAAAATCACACCTGAAACAAGTTTTCTCTCTTTCTCTCTCTAGATTATTGAGTGTATTTTGTGAGTATTTAGATACTTTGAGAGTTTCTATTCATCAGAGCAAGTGTCTTTCAGCCTTATACCGGTATTCCAACCGGAAGTACTGTCTTTACGAGGTAAGGGATGTTATTTTATTCAAAAATGATATTATTTCTTCAATATCATTATGCCGAAATATTGGTTGAAAAATTTTATCAAATTTAGAACTTTTCACGTCGGGGTTACTATTCACGAGTTACTATTCACGAGTTACTATTCACCGAAAAATAAAATTTTCTTCTTTTCGTCCAAAATATCTATTCTGGGTACTAGCTTTGATTGTATCCATGTTTTGATCATTCTTGAATTCTACTTCACTCTGAATAATTATAAGGTATATTTGGACATGGATAAATCGAAATACGAATCCTTAATATTTGTTATTTTGTTTCACTGGATTCATTTTCTTTAAGATATTTTTCATCATCATCAGTCCTAAATGATGATATTACTGAATATCTTTGGCCCGTAGTGCAAAGATGAATGATTAACTGATGAATATCTTTGGCCCGTAGTGTAAAGATGAACAGGTGTTGAGATGAACATGACCGACTGGTGATACAAATAAATATCTTTGGCCTGTAGTGCAAAGATGAATATTTGATTAAAGATGGTTATTGATTACTGTTACAGGGATAAAATATTGATGATGGACTTTTAAATCTTAGAAGATAGTAGAACTCATTCTCTACTTGACTCTTCTAATGGTTTGTTATTTCCGCTGCAGTTATTGATTTAAAACTTGTTGTCTATTGTATTCTATTAGATTTTTCCCTGTTGAAGACTAACGATAATTTGTTCTGTATTATCTTAGTCATAATGTTCTTTACTGGGCTAGTTGAGCTCACCCTTTTCCTTTTTGTTCTATTTTTCTCAGGAGGCGAGAATGTAGCGAGTACTACTCGGGGTATGGAATGATGGTTCTAGAAGTTACTTTAGTAGTCCTCACCATTTTTGTGAAATAATGTATCAATAATTGTAATGAGGACTTATTTGAGTGTGAATATTGTCTAAATGACAATATTTGTATTTAAACTCACAGTTCTTGTGTTGTAATAATAAAGATGTAGTTGTTTCTGTACCATGTATTTTGGCGACTCAGAATGGGTGTTGTATACCTATTTTGGGGGCGTCACACTCTATGTGTGTCAGTATTTTATTAATCAATTGATCAACTTACTAAAAAATAAACGTAATACTAACCGGATCTCAATCATTGTATTCACTGAACTGAATCAATGAGATGATATGGGTGTAATAGGAGTCGGGCAATGGAGAATACTGGATTATAACCCCCAACCGATCAAGTTGGGTTATTCAGCCCAACGGACATTAATTAAACGTATTTTGAAAGTAGTATTTTTTTAAAAGAAAAAAAATACCAAATTTCATATTAATTCTTTCAACTTAGGAAAAGGAAAATAGAGAGCTAGAGTTTTTTCCATAAAAATACTTTGGAGACTATTCTTCAAGTTCACCGTAAAATTATACGAGAGGAGATCTTGAAAATTTTAGAGATTGTACAAATTTTCAAAACGTATTAATTTAACCAAACACCAAGTAATAAATTCTTACTCTAAACAGATATACATGGTATATAAATTTATTATTGGACATAAAATCATAAAAATGATCACAATTTTTTATTTATTTTTTAAATCTATTCCTGAAATATTTTTCCAACAATAAATACATAATCATAGGGAAGAGCGAATTCATCCTAGAGATTGTATCGCACGGTCCACGTAGTCACTGTCACGGTGAAGTTTCCAATAAGAGAGACAAGTCTGAAACAACAGTAAAGTAAAATTACATAGAGTTAGTGAGGGTCAAATTCAAATACACCTCGCTTTAATAAATATGTAATAAATCGAAACAAACAGAGAAATTTCACTCGAAATAATAAATTTATACTTTAATTTAAATTGTATTTGAAATTTTTTATTCAGATTAATATTTATTATTCAAATTCGATCTGATTCGGATCGAATTATATTCAAACTATTTACGAACTTTAAATTCAAATTTAAATTCGAGTATCTATATAATAACTAGTTTTATAATAAATATAATTATAAATTAAATTTGTTATTTTACTTATAAATGAAAAAATATATTTACTATTACACTTTATAAATATAAAATCACAATTAAAATTAAAAATAAAACAAAATAATAATAATTAATTATCCTAATTTGATTTAAATTTATATATATTATAAGAGAATATATCGAGCATCTAATCGAGTATGTATCGAATTACAATCAAAAATTCGAGTAGTTTGAATTTTAAACGAGTTGAGTATAACCTTATTCAGATTCTACTCATATTTTTATTCGATCTATTTTTACTGTTCAGATTTAAATCATATTATTAATGAATCCAAGTATCGCTCGTATTTTTTTCGAGACGAGTCCGAACTGTTTGACTCGTTTACAATTTAAAGTGTAGTAAATAAAGTAGTATTACGGGAGTGATTAGCATGCATGACATTAATTTTGATCAATATAATATTGACACACAGATAAGAGGTGATCTCTCCCTGTATGACAGTATTATATCGATTAATTTATTATAAAATTAATTTAATAATAACCGAATTGACTGCTACTATAGAAAGGACATGTATGAGTCACACCCAAAAGCGATTTGTTTCGCTTCTTCGGGTTTAATTCTGGACCGACCTACTAAGTTATCCCAGATAATTTTTTGTCATCATATTTAATTATAACTTGTTAGTAGTATCATTTTAAAAAGAATTCTTAATATGTCACCTCAGTTAATAGTATTTAAAAATATGGAGTACAGTATTATTTAAAGTTATGTATTTAAATTTTAGAAGGAATAAAGTAATAGTAACACTAATAGTAATAGGCATGGAGAGAGAGTTTATTACTACTAAACCTACACTAAGGAAGGATGCGAGTGCACGTGATTAATAGTGGGGGTCTAGGGTGGGGGTCAGAATCAAAAGCCTAGAACCTAGTCATTGGTTTGCAGGAGTGGGGGGAGGGGTCAATTAATGTAGGCAGGTGATCAGAACGTTGTGTTGTTAAATTGTATGCCTGTCTGTCTGCATGCATTTATGGTGGCTATACACAGATCTCTCTATGTTACCGCCATCTGTTTTTTTTTCTTTCTCAATTTACCACGCACCATCTCTTGTTCTTTCTCGCATGCCAATTCATTGGTACGGAATGAAAAAATTATGTTGATTCTTTTGGGAATAGGAACATATACAATAATTTATTTTAATTAAAATGAAATGAATTATTTTTATTTTTCCTTTTTTTTAGTGCAAAATGAGAGATTTATTATTTGTTTGGATGATTTTATAATTTGAATGGAACACAATTAAGAAAAATATAGTAGTAGTATCATGTAATCTGGGATGGGATGGGATTCCAAAATAAACGCCCCTATTGCATTGCATTGCATTGCATGTGTTTTGTTTGTCTAAAGGTACACATGCACTTGACTTTGACCACAAGCCTTGATAATAATGATAATAATAATAATAATAATAATATTATGCCAACGCCGAGACCTACCCAGTACCCACCCTCGTCTTCCTTTTGACTTGACAAGGAATAGAAAATAGTAGTAGTAGTCGTGATCATGAATCAAGAAAGTCGGTTATTTTAATCCTAGTTGGAATTAATAAACCTGATTAATTTGTCCACAAATTAAATTAAGGACATGTGATGTGAACACTGAACACTACTCCCCCAAGGAAGGGTTAGGGAAGGGAAGGGAAGGGATAAGTAATTAACACACACAGGACAGGGCGGCTGATCTCATTGGGAATCCAAAATTATGATGAATCATACTAGGGTGAAATTAAAGAACATCGATCGATCGATCTCACATGGAAGATCCACTTAATTAATTAACCTCACGTACATATAGTTAAGTAAAACTTAAGTTTATTGGCCTCCTAATGGAGACAGATTCAAAACTTTAAAAAATAGATATACATAATAATTGAACACGGATGTTTTATAATTTTACATATTTATATTTTTACAAATAGATGACACCATAACGTTTTTCTTTAAAAAAAATTTGAAATTCAACTTTACTCTGTTAATTTAAGTCATTAATTATGTGATTTAATTAATTTTGTACACAAACTTAAAATTTTTTTTATTTAAATTCAATCTTCTCACCGTCCTAATCCTATTACTTCAACATGTTTCATGTGACTTCTATCTATTTAAACCCTAAAACATGTTTACAACTCAGGTCATGATGAAAGTCAAAGATACAAATTCCAGGCTCATTTTTGAATTCCTTCGATTTATTTGTTGACTTTTTATTATTATTATTATTTTTATGAATAATGTACTAGGGTTTTCATCTGAGATATTTAGAAGAAAAAAAAGGTTTTATAACAATATTTTTTATTTCCTAAAAAATTGTAGTATATTAAATTTAATTAATGAACCGAAAAGCCGTGTAATTTGATAGAAAGAAAATAAAAAATCTTTCGGGTCAAGCAAGACATAACAGATGAAGATGCAAGCTTGAGTTGTGTGGATATAGTATCCCAAAAAATAACTAATTAAGGAAACGACAGTAGAAGTATTATGGAGTATTATAGTCAATATCATGGTCTTAATTAATTTTATAGTATTAAAACGTAACTAGCTTATGATTAGGTGCGGTCACATCATCACATGGATACGCACGCAGGATGAGAATAAGTGGATCATTATTTACAACTCCCTACTTCTAATAAAATACACTACTACTACTACTGCTGCTACTACTACTACTACTATACATGCATGCATACATACATACAAGGTGAGTGAGTCCATACAGAACTGTTACCATTTGAGATGTTTGGTTATTATTGGATCACATGTCATGAACCTCAATAATTAACTGCTTTATATATATTGTATTTATTTAAATATATTAAAGCAATTTCAAAACAGAGTAATTTTTAATAGAAATATGTAGTCTACTTTGGGAAGCATCTTCACTTCATATATACCAAGATGGCAAGATGGATTGAATCTTTGTAATTAAGTAATTACTACTACTTCCTGGCCTGTTGACATAATAAAGAAGGAAAAGTAGTACTACCATTCGTTTCACCAAATTCTATAGCAGCTGCTGCTGTTTTTGATCAGCCTCATAAATTATCATGATTGTAATCATAAAGAATTGGTTGGTCATGAATTTACTGCATGCCCTGATGAAGGAGTATCCGTATGGACCATAGGATAGGATAGGATAGGATAGGATATAAATATTTTCCTTCCACACAAGTAGTAGTAGTTTTTATTTAGTTTTTGATATATATATATATATATATATATATATATATATATATATATATATATATATATATATATATAAATAAAAAAAAAGTGTCAAAAAATCTACAAGTCTAATGAAAATTTGTAGCTTAACAAAAACAAAACAATTACTAGGGTATTATTTTGTTGAGCTTAATTAATTCTTTCCCTTTGTTTCCAAATGTAGAAACATACATACACCATCGCACTACAACTGTGTAGACGGGCCCAATAAGTATGTTGGACCACCTCCTTATCTAAAAAGTTAATCTATAAGGTTGAGGCTCTATCATACTTATTAACTCATCTACACTATTAAATTTATCTAATGTGAGATTCACGTGAAATATCCCAACATTTTGTACTAGTAACGTAACTCTCAACGGATGAGTCTCAATCTGAGCAGGAAGGAAAATGAGATGGGGCGGTGGAAGAAACACGTACATGAAATAATCTTCACAGGAAGAGAAAGTATTACCCTAACCAGAAGATATGTATGTTCCCACGCCTGTAGCCATCGGTGTTATGCTAGCTGAAACATGCATGCGATTTGGCATCTTCGATCAGGCACATGCATGTAATACATACGTGTGTGATGTGAAGCTTGGCATTTACTATTTGTACAAAATATTTAATGAGGTAAGAAGTGGGAGGAGGGATCAATCTCTGTCCAATATAAGGCCTACCTACTAGGAGACTCCCATTATTTATTTATTTATTTTATGGAATATAGCAAGTATAATAATATAATGTTTTCAAGTTTAAACCCAAATGCTATCAAAGCTTTAAGGTTTAATTATTATTACTCCTAAGACACGCATCATTCTTTTGAAATGGAATTCTTAAGGAAGGGCGGACAGAGGGAATATCAAGCTGTGTACCTAAACCTAAAACTTAATTAATTACTCATGAGCAGTTTATAGTTATAAACTATTTAATTTAGTTACTTGAACATTTGGGATGACATAATAATGCAATCTAAGTGGTGTTGGTATTGCCTGCCTGCCTGCCTGGATAAATAATTGCCACGAATATATATCACTGATTTCTTAATCAATTCTTATATTTATGTGTACAGCTGTTGTTCTGTTCCTACCCACCTCCAACTTTTTTTAATCTAGAGGTTTTCTTTCTAAAATGCTTGAACATTGAATCTGACAAAGAAACTACTTGGGGTTGAATTCATGGACTAAATGATGATCTTTTGAATCCCGAATACGTGACAAAGTTTGACCCATAAATATAATAATATGCTGCTTTTGTAGTTGATGCTGATTAAGGATGCACTCAAATCCCACTTTTGATTAGTAGAAATCAAGAAATATCTTCCCACAAGAAAGTGATTTCAACTCTAAATATATCCGTCCCTTACTTGGTGATATTTTGGAATCTCTCCTCCCCTCCCCTCCTAATTCTCTGTTTTCTTTTTAATATTTAATTTCGAGTGGAGAGTGATCCATGCTTCAAATAATTAATTTATACTGGGTAATATTTTTTTTTTAATCATTTCGTTAGGGCGAACAGATTGTATGCAAAGGAGGTGCCTTTTTTACCAAACACCTAGTCAGGAATGTAGTTCAATCTACCTATTTTTAACTGTCGAAGTTGAAGGGGAAGGACCTATGTACAGAGACGTTTGACACGATTTTGTTTGGGTAACATGACCTTAAGACTTGGGTGAGTGCCTAATTGCATATATATACAAATCTTTCTTGCATTCAACTCTTATATTTTCAACTTTGGACAAAACGACTGCTAACACGTTACACTACGTTTGAATTCCAAGTAAATTCGCAGCTATCCGTTTGGTGTTGGAACCTCGATCAATACGTTAAAAGTCATTACCTGAGTACACTTTCTAAATAAAGTACAGAGGAACTTCTTTCAGTAGAGTGAAGAAATGAGCTACAATTTCTTTACCCCATCTCCACCCCTGTTTTCCAGTCCTCTGTTTCACTCGCAGCTTACGAAGAACTTAACACTAGGTTAGAAATATTTTACCAGACCCTTTTAACTCTCGTTCTTCATACATAGATAGGTCTTCAGGAATATAGAAGCCAACTTTTCCTTGCCAAGGCTGAGACGCTATCTGCAATACATTCTCGTTTGCAATGTTCCACCGGCATTGCCCATATATTAGATAACACCAGAATACATTATCATAGTACAGTTAATAAAAGTAAATATGTCAGAAACCACAACTTTCACCAGGTTTTATCACACGTTCATCAAAATAAATTGCTCTCAACACTTCGGATTCATATAAAGAAATATTAACTTCACAAGCATTAATCTTTCTCAACATTATACATGTCAACTTCTCCATGCAATCAACATATAGACAAGGCCAAGAAAGGCATCTAAGACCGTGATCCGCAGACCAGCCCAAGCTATCCTGTCACCTTCAATAATTCTGCAAACCATTTAACCTTCTGTTCTGTCCATCCACTTCAGACTAAGCAGCTGGAAAGCAGTTCATTATGCCCTTGTAAAACCTAGTTTCTGTTTTTGGATTTTTCCATGGCCCTGGGAGCTGTGGACCAAAACCAACAACAAAATGTTTATAATTCTTTGTCATGTCATCATGATGTAAAATGAGGCAACAGCTTTTCTCACTTGTTTAGCAAAAGAAACAGAAGAAAATGCAAATTCATAATAAAGATAATTTTCAGACACATTGAAGTTACAATTCAGAAGCAGGGTAATCTCAAAACTACTCGCAACAAATTTAGTTTCTAGCAGGTAGAGACCAAAACATGTATTACTACATCAATTACCACAATTTAAACATCTACGAGATAAAATTGACATCTCCATGATACAACCAGGTACAGTATATATACAAGCACATGCAATCCTTTTTCCTAGTCTCGATGCATAGCTTTTGTATAAATGGTAAAAAAACGGATTAACAAATAGTACACACCTAATCCAATAGCATCAGAGCCCTTCATGATTTTCAGCCTCTTGCAAGAATCGATAAACATCCTATGAAAACCAGTAAGATAATTAGCACAGTGAAAAGAGAGGAATTAAACATCTTACATCTAGTCCAGTTTACAGTCATCAGGCAGTTCTAATGAACCTCAACACAGCATCTCATTGACATTAATTTTGATCAAGTTGGGATAGGTTGGACACCTTCAATATATCCAGGGTTTATATGAAATGAACAGACTACAAAGAGCTACTATCTAGAGAGAAAAGCATATAAAATATGGAAGTCAATTCCAGGTAACATAGTTAATCACCTGATCACATAACATAGTACTTGTAAAACCAACAAGCAAATAATAAATAGAACCCATGTACTACTGACATCTGGTTTGATATCAAGGTTAATTTCCTGTAAAGGTACATTTGACCAATATTTAGGGTAAAATATTTGTACTACATGGGTAAAGATAAGTTCATCAGTGTGAAATTTACAAATACGCTGCTTTATTTTCAGTGCATATTGTAGCAATTACTTACCTATGATATTCCTTCTTACACTTAACAAGCTTATTTCGAAAAAAGAAAAGATTGATATAATATGCAAGTTTTGAAATGAAACCATCTTATTAACTTGAGAGCTTAATTAAGTTTCAAACTTCTCATTTCAAATGCTGTTTAGCGTGAAATCTGATATGATAAACCAAACTTTAGCCAAATGACGAAGAAACAGAAAGCATGTGTACTGCCGGTTCTCCACATAATTTGTGCATGTGCATGTGCATGTGCATGTGCATGTGCATGCCCAGAAAATCAAGACTAACATCAATGATCACTGGACGTGTATAGATTCACTTTGCACAACTTAAACAATGGCTTTATATGGCACAGCATTTAGTGCAAAAAGATGACAACTTAATAAACTCATGTCCCTATCAATGAGAACTGCTAGAGTTTCCTATAATACATGATAATCAAATCTCTACTCCTTCACTTTATGCAAGACAACAGATAATAGCACATTTCTGTATCACTATTATTTACTATTGTAGGAAAGAGAGAGAATCAAGAACCAAACTAAACAAGTGAAATGGATGTGATCTTACTCCCACGGAACATCTCCCACAAGCATCCAGTCACCATCCTTGTCCTCGTACGTGAGCACATATTCTGACCCATGCAAAAGATCTCTCAACTTGCTCTCACTCAACATTTCTCTGCCAGAAGTACTCTGAGATCCGCATTGACCTGGAATTGTTGTAAAACCGTTAATTCTAATCCATGGTAAACGATTAGTAATTTTGATATTAGCTAAACTTCATACAGAACTGAAACCAATATTTAACCAAAATACCACTAAAACTGTATCAAATATAGCTCACCAATAGTAAAACAGCTGAACATTTTCTCAAGAGCAGAAGAAAGCTCCTGATATGTAGAATATATTCTCAGATCTACCTTCCTCAGATAAGGAGCGCCATCCATGCTGACCTTAACAAATAGGGCACCAGGGCCTGGTTTTCCATCAACTTCTTCATTGTTCTTTGAACTGGTAGCCAGTGTATTCTTCCTAAACGATCTTATAGGAGGCCATCCAACTACCTGTGCCCTATGGAGAAAATAAGATTAGTAAGCAAAGTGCTCCGGAGTGCTACACTGTATCAACACACTTTATTCCTCTTTTCCCATGTGTATATGGGTCAAAACCCCTAGAAGTAAATAATTTGCTCTTACTTGGCAGCAGGTGCACTGCTATTGTTGTTAGAACCATTCATTTTGTTATTAGTTCCGGTTTTCAAATGATGCCCCCCTTGGGATGCTTTTAGAGGAACCTCTTTCATTCCAGCAGCATGGGTAACAGCTGACCCAGACGATAGCATTACATTAATACTAGCATTGCCCAAAAACTTCCCATGTCCAACAGGTTTTGGAGTTTCAGAATCAGATCTGGCCGTATTAAACATCCAATTACCTTCAGTAAATGACGAACATTTTATTTCTGAGAAGCCGTCCATAGTGTCAGAGAACCCCCTTTTGTTACCTGAAACAACGGTCTTTTGCGATAAGCAGCAGATACCATCCTTAGAAGGAATCAAAGGAAACAAGGGTTTCTCATCAAGTTTTCCCAAGACCAGCAGATTAAATTCTGGATCTCGTTCTGGGGACTGAGATCCAGGAAGACCAAGCCTCAGTTCTGTAGCCTTGAGATTTAGATTACTCTTACTCTCATCAGATATGCTCGACGCCGGAGAGCTGTCTACTGAGGAACAATCTGACAATCCAAGGTAATTTCGTTCTTTCAATCCCAAGCCAGTAGGAGAAACAGAGTCCATGGAGACTTGAGAAGCCACTAAAGACGCATTGCCCTGGCCTACCCCCTCAACACTCAACAAAGGCGGAGACATCAGACACCAAAAATTCTAGAATTCGCTCAAAACCTGCAGAAGTAATGACATATTAATAACCAAGGCTGAACAACGCTGTCAAAAACTAAATACAAATGAAAGTCCATTAGTGAATGCAATAACTGAAGATTCTGTATGCCATGAAAAAGAAAGGAGTTTGACCCTAATTCTACTGAAAATGACCAGCTCCAAAGCATATTAAAGTAGAAGTAACACAGAGAGATGTGAGAGTATTTTTAGATTATAATAAAAAGGAAAGTATAGAGACAACTCAGTCAACCATGGAAAAACATTTCAAAACAAAAGACCATCCATGGGAGGCAGGTAGATAAGCTGGTGAAAATTAATCATCAGTCGGTTTTGTAGTATACAGATGGGTCTAAATTGTCGGAATAAATTAATTCTTATACCAAGCTTGTTTTAACTGATTATTGAAAAAGAAAGCTAAGAAGAAATTTATGCAAGCAGTCCTTTTTGCCGACCCCTGCAAGCAGTTAAAACAAATCCTTTTTGCCGACCTGGTAGACCGACCTCGTAGAAAGACTCCAACCAAGAATGATTCAAATACATCCTAATAATCAAATTGAAAATTGACAAATATCAAACATATTACGAGCCTGTTCGGGAGCTCCTTACCAACTTATAATGAGCTTTTTACTGTTTGAGTGTTCGGGAATGACTTATTTTATGACTTATTTTGACTTAAAAGTCAAAAATAATAAGCAACAATTTGTAACTTAAAAAAAATGACTTCCAAGTCATTCTTAATAAGCTATTTTGACCAAATGTAAAGTCTATTTTACCCTTCTATTATATGGATAAATTACATCTCTACCCCTTATAACCCCAAACCCCTTATCTCTTTCTCTTCTCTTCTAACGTAAACATTCCAAATTGATGGTAATATTCCAGATGCACAGAGAAATGCTGCAAAACATAGCTTATAAATGTAAACTAAATACAACAAAATAATCCACATAAAGAATTACCTGGGTTTCTAGTGAGAGAATTTGTAAAGAGAAAGAGGAAGAGAGAAGTAACAGATCTTTAGACGGTGGAAAATCCTACACAGTTGACTGTAAAGCATTCCAAATTTCGATTGAGTGCAAGGAGGCGGCCAGTGACTGAAATTTTTTGGACTTCGTATTTTGGAGTTTGGGTAGGAGACGACTTTGTATTTGGGATCTTTGGACTTCGTATTTTATGAGTTTGGGTAGGAGACGTGTTTGGGAGTTTGAGTAGGAGACTTCACAAAATTTTATTAGTTTATACTTTATATTTTTTAATTTTAATTATTAACATTAAAAGTAAAATAATAATTTTAATGTTTTGCTTAAATAATATTGGGTTATATTTTTACCACCATAATATGTAGATCTTAATATAATATGGGCTTTTCAATAGTTAAGTATAAAATTGGGGTTGTTTTATTTTTAAGTATTGAATATAGTTGTATCAATAAGTTGTTTAAATAATAAGTTGGTTATCAATAAGCCGGTTAAATAAGTTGTTTACCAATAAGATGTTTAAATAATAAATTATTTATCAGTAATAAGTTGTTTGCCAATAAGCTGTCTATATAATAAATTATTTTTATCAATAAGTTGTTTACCAATAAACTGTTTATCAATAATAAATTGTTTACCAATAAGTTGTTTAAATAATAAGTGTTTATTAATAAGTTGTTTATCAATAATAAATTGTTTAACTGTTTAAATAATAAGATATTTAACTAATAAGATGTTTACCAATAAGCTGGTTAAATAATAAGTTGTGTACCAATAAACTGTTTACCTATTTAAATAATAAGATGTTTACCAATAAGTTGCTTAAATAATAAGTTGTGTACTAATAAGATGTTTATCAATAATAAGTTGATTACCAATAAGTTATTTAAATAATAAGTTCGTTATCAATAATAAGTTGTTTTACCAATAATAAGATGTTTACCAATAAGCTGTTTACATAATAAGTTTTATACCAATAATAACTTTCGATATGATATTTAATCAATATATCTTTTTATAATGCCCTTTGGAGTAATCTTACGTTTTATTTTAACTTATAAGTCATTATCAGCCGAAGACCTTGTTTTAACTTAATTTTTGACTTATAAGTCATTATCAGCCGAGCGTTTTTACTTATAAATCACAACTTATAAGTTAACTTACAAGTCATTTTAAAATAAGTCATTCCCGAACAGGCCCTGTAGTACATCATTAAACTTACTTGCAATAAAGAACAATGCTATGTAGAGTATTGACAATAGAGCAACATCAAAATAGCAAAGCAGAACCAACTAAAACAATGATCCATCCACACACAAAAAAGGGAAGGAAGGAAAATTTATGTTCGTCTGACATATACAAGGAAAATTCTAAACATGAAAGAATCTATTAAAAACTTTTTCCTAGTCTTGTTTTGATGATGAGAAAATGATCAAGTGAGAGAGTGAAAATTAGTAGCAATATAATAAATAAACGTTTTGTACCTACGGAATGTAAATCAGAAAACAAATTAAAGAGAAAAAAAAAAGCATCCATATGTTTTGCTAAATCAAATCTCAGTTTTCGAGTAATTCTCCGTTTTCAACTTTGTAATTATATTTACTACTAGAAAGGGAAAAAAGAAAGAAAAAATAGAAGGAACTGTAAATAAAAGATAGTAGGTGTTATAGAATCTGTTTTGAAAATAGATCTAGAATCACCAAAAATTCCTCCTCGTAATCTCACAAATATAATCTATTTTCAGCACATTGCTCAGAAAGCTAAAAAAAACTCGGTTAAGAGAGAACAGTTCATTTCAGGGAAATAACTTAAACAACAGTAATCAGAATGCCCTGATTAACTACCTAAATTCAGGTAACAGAAAGATCACAGCTCACAAAAATCAGATACAGCTTAAATAACCCCAATCATAGACAATAACTGTAAAAAATGACATTAAATATCACGTTATTAAATATATGCAAAGCTCATACCTGAAAAAGTCGTTGCTTTATTTTTTTAAAACAGAAAATCGCAGACAAAAGATCAGTCGATGGCTTGAAGGCAGAACTTAGAAAACACGAAAGCAGAAGAAAGAAAGAAAGAAAGAAAGAAAGAAAGAAAGAGCGAGTGAGTTTAAGGTCCCTCCATCAAGCAGAAAGAAAGCAAACAAAAGCTTTAACTTGTGTATGCCGAGGAATGAGAAGATTATGAGAGAGTAAAATGAGAAGAAGAAAAACAACGGAAAGGGGGGGATGGGGCAAAAAGGAAATTTAGAGATAAAGTTTGTGTTAAAATAAAAGTCTGAAATTCGGACTGATGTGATTTATACTGCCCAAAATTGGGGAAGGAGTGTAATAGAAGGTTAAGATTAATTGGCTAAGGAGAATCTGGACCGTTGATCAGGAAAGAAAGAATTAAATATCTGTCGTCGTTGCAGGTGGTATCCCTGGTATAGTCGTATGGGGTGGTGTTGTTTTTTTTTCATTTATTTTCCCAATGGAAAAGGTTTCGTAAAGTTAGTTTCTGGTTCTTGCTTTCTAGTTTTGGCTAAATGCTCTATATTTCTTGGGATCAAATGACGGGAATATCCTTACTTTTCAAAACAGAATATCCTTACTTTTCAAAACAATTAATTGTCAAAGCTGTCATTCTATTCGCTTTCCTCCTTATAAGAAAATTATTATCACGAATGTGAAATTATTTATAATAATATTTTGGTGACAAAAAATTGGATATAAAAATATAATATTATTTTATTTAAAAAAATTAGAGATATATTAAGATTTTTTAAAATTAATTTGTGAAATTTTAAAATTTAAAATTGATATGAAATTATTTAATTTGTTATAAACAAATATAATAATTATAAATTAACTATAAAATATTATTAATGATCAAATTTGTTGTTTTTAAAACTTGAATGAAATTGTATTAATTTTGAGTTTTAAAATTTTATAAATTGACTCAAAAAAATAAAATATATTTCTAATTTTAAAATTGAGGGAATATATATAAAATGATTTGAATGATGCTAATTGAATATAATCATTTGACTAATTCATATATAGTGAAATACAATTAATTATAATCTGATATGTTATTTTATATTTATTTTTTATAATCATCACTTTTCACCGTAACATTACTCAATTGTTTATTATTCATGTGAGATACTCTTTCTAAAAATGTTTAGAGTACTTGCAAAAATATTAATTTCTCTATATCCAGTCTTTACATTTTGAGGTACTACTGCTTCTTCTCTTTTCTTTTCTTTTTTTAAGTAAAACGACTAGTTTTATGCAGACGTATAAATATTTATTTTCACATGTCTCTCAATAAAATTGTGAAATTCATTTAATAAAGTATTACTATTGTGGTAAAATAATTTATTATATATGGATGTACTTAATGATAATAAACGATAAATAACCATATTATTTTATATCTATTTTCTTTTTGGATTTACCATATGTCTGCCCCGCTGGCTGATAACGGAAGTGGAAGACATAAAAATGAGAGCAGAGCCGGCCTGGGCAAGGGCCATCTGAGCAACCGTTCAGGGCCCATAATTAAAGGGGTTTAAATTTTTTTATAAATTTATGTATTTATGTGTATAAAAAAATAAAATAATAAAAAAATTAGCAATATTATGCATTAAAAATAATATATTAGAAAATATTAAATATAATAATATAATTTATGATTTTGCATTTAAAAATGCAACAAAAAGATATTTTAAATGATATTTTGTGGTTTAGATTTTATTGGGCAAAACTAAAGAAATACCCACTGTAGTTGGTAGGTTTTACTGATTACACAATTGAATTTTTAATTTTTCAAATTACACAACTAAACTAATTATTATTTTGAAATTGGGTCATTTCGTTAAAAATAAATAAACGAACGTTAATTTTTTATCTACAAAACTAATGAATTATTCACTGTAGTTGATACATTTAACTGATTACACCATTAAATTTTTAATTTTTCAAATTACCCATCAAACTAATTAAAAATAATTATTTTAAATGTAACAACCCCAAAATAGGTCAATACTATCCAACCCATTTGGAGTCACCAAATACATGGTACAGAAAATAACTACAACTTTATTACAATAATTATCGCACAAAATACAACAACACATATACGGTGAGTTTGGATACAAGTATATACCAAATGTGACACATATCCCAACCGTGGACAGCATGTAAGACCCCAAATTATTAGTAAATAAAATTTAAATTCCTCTATTTATTATTTTGAAATAGTAAAGGTTGATTTGATTAATGTGGTTAATTATGGGTAAAATGCGCAAATATTTCAAATAAGCAAGTGATCCTAAAATATTCATTGTTGTCGGGGAATATTTATTTGGTCGTGAAATATTCTTGTTGTCGGGGAATATTCGTACGACGGCGCAGCCTTGTGTGGGCCCCATAACAGAAAGTGATTGGATGAAGAAAACGACAAAAACAAGTTGTTTATAAATAACGGCGTAGTTGTTACCGTTAATACTGTTAGAATACCCGATGGTTAAAACACAGTAATACGCGTTGTTACACAGTAGCACACGGTATTGCACCAATTATTGATTTTTACGTAAGAAGGCATTACTCAACAATTGTTACAGTAATTACTGTTCAGTATTTTGTTTTATTGATTCAATAATTGCTGCGTTAATTACTGTTGTTTCAATAATTGTCACTACACAGTATTTTCTATTATCGGAGCAATAATTCATATTATCTGAATAATATTATTAGATAAAATTATTGGCAATGTCTAGAAAGTTCTATCTAAGGAGAGGTTTGGTCATCTAATTGCGCGCCAGTAAGGAGAAATCCTTATTGGAAAGTCCCCTCTTTCCTGGGAACGGCCTGGTTGTCAGTACTGTGATTCTGTAATATTATTTGTGTATAATTAATTATTGATTTATATGATGAGAAAAATATTGATTTTATGTGGATATAGATGGAGAAAATTTTTAATGTGACAATTGTTGAAAATTAATATTTTATTAAAATAATTCATTTAAATATATTATTGATGGTGATATTTTTACAATGAATGTGGGATATATGAGTATATAAGGAGGAAGAATATTTTTGTGGCATTAAATGATTAACACATGTTTTGTGTGTTGGTGGATACAATTCTTGACCGAAAATTTATTATTGACTGTAAAATCGCCCGTTTGTGAATTTCGGTCAATTTCTGTTTAAAATTTGGAAAAACTTTCTTCTGCAAAGTTGTAGAGAATTGAATTTTTTATAAAAACACGCGAGATTCGAATTTTCTGATAAAAGGGCTATTTATTATGAATTATTGAAGTTCTGAAGTTCCGAAATAATTGATTTTTGGAAGTTTTATTTATTAGTTTGAAGAAAAACGTTTTTTGTATTTTGTTGGACATCATTAACATGTGTGGCTGGTGTTTTTGACCAAAGGTGGGCTAAGGAAAATTTATATAATTATATTAATATTATATTCAATTTTCTACTTTGGTGTTCTAAGCATTTTTCTATAAATAGGGTGCTTAGGTTAGAATTGAAAATCACACCAGAAACACAAGTTTCTCTCTATTTCTCTCTCTATATCGAGCGTATTTTTGTGAGTATTTGATACTTTGAGTGTTGCTATACGGTGCAAGTTTCTTTCAGCACTATATCTAGTATTCTAGTCAGAAGTACCGTCTTTTCGAATTAAGAGATGTTATTTCTTCTTAAATGATATTATTTTCTTCAATATCATTATGCCGAAGTATTGATCTGAACTTTTTATCAAATTTGGAACTTTTCATGTCGGGGTTACTATTCACGAGTTACTATTCATGAGTTACTATTCACGAATTACTATTCACGAGTTACTATTCATCGAAAAATGAAATTTTCTTCTTTTTCGTCCAAAATATCTATTCTGGATACTAGCTTTGATTGTATCCATATTTTGATCATTCTTGAATTTTACTCCACTATGATTATTTATGAGGTATTTTTGGACATGGAATAGTTGAAATACGAATCCTTAATATTTATTATTTTGTTTCACTGGATTCGTTTCCTTTAAAATATTTTTCATCATCCTCAGTCCTAAATGATGATATAATTGAATATCTTTGGCCTGTAGTGCAAAGATTAATGATTTCTGATGAATATCTTTAGCCCGTAGTGCAAAGATGAACAGGTGTTTAGATGAACATGACCAACTGATGAATATCTTTGGCCTGTAGTGCAAAGATGACTATTTGATTCAAGATATTTATTGATTGATGTTATAGGGATAAAATGTTGATGATGGGCTTTTAAATTCATATATAATCGTAGATTTCATTCTCTACGTAACTCTTCTATGAATTATTATTTTCCGCTGCGAATATTGATTTAAAACTTGTTGTCTATTGTATTCTATTAAATTTTTTCCTGTTGAAGACTAACGATAATTTGTTGTATATTATCTTAGTCATAATATTTTTTACTGGGCTAGTTGAGCTCACCCTTTTCCTTGTTCCATTTTCTTCTCAGGAGGCGAGAATGTAGCGAGTACTAGTCGGGGTGTGGAATGATGGTTCAAGACAGTTGTTTTAGTAGTCCTCACTATTTAGTATAATAGTGTATTAATAAGTATAATGAGTTCTTAGTTGAGTATGAATACTGTCTAGATGACAATATTTGTATTTAAACTCACAGTATATGTGTTGTCGTATTTTGCACGACAATTGTAATAATAAAGTTGTAGTTATTTTCTGTACCATGTATTTGGCGACTCAGAATGGGTTGGATGGATTGGACCTATTTTGGGGGCGTCACAGTTGGTATCAGAGCTTAGGGATATGATCTCTGGCGGAGATCGGAGAATAGAACTAGGAGGGGAGAGACGAGTAAATCCTTCGCTAGTGTGTCCTACCTAAGCTTATTTGTTGGTCGATCATAATATAGGGATATTATGTGATATGTTAATTTGTTAAATTAACCTTTGTTCTATGACAGTATTTTAGAATGTCGACTGAGAATGTAACAGTGGAGTAAATGAAACCGTGGAGACACCTGTACTCACCAACGAGGAGAACGTGCAACAGGCTGGCAATGTTCCTCCTGTGAACAACACCACTGAGCAGACGGTGAACGATGAGATGTTTAGAAGCTTTTTGCGATTCATGCAAAACCAGACGAAGGAGATTTCTGTTCAAAATATAGGAAGAAACAATGGCAACGCACAGCTGGTCACAGCCAAGCAGTTCAAAGAGTTGGGACCACTAAAATTCTGGGGAAAGCCAGATCCGATTAAGGCGGAGACATGGGTCAAACAAATTACCAAGATATTTGATGTCTTGGGATGCACGAAGGAACAGAAGGTTCCATTCGCCACCTTTATGTTCCGTGGCGAGGCAGACTACTGGTGGGAGTCTGTGAAGCGTACCCATCCAGCCGCACTCAACATGTCTTGGGAGACATTTCAGAAACTATTCAATGACAAGTACTTTCCTGAAAGTATTCGTCATATGAAGGAGGTAGAGTTTATTAGACTGGAGCAGAATAACATGACGGTGTCCCAATACGAGGCGAAATTTGCAGAGTTGTCCAGGTTTGCACCTCATTTGGTAGAGAATGAGGAACGTATGACGCGGATGTTTCTGAGAGGTTTGAAACCCGATATACGTCAATATCTCATTTCTCATAAATTTTCTCTCTATTCAGATGTTGTCAACAGGGCTCATTTATTAGAGCGAGATAGCGAGTATGGTCAATCGAGGGACCACAACCAGGATTATACCGGTGACAGCAGTCATCAGAACAACGATAACCAGTGGAGAAAGAAGAATACGGACAAGAACGGCAACCACTCTGGTGGTAATCGTGGCCATGAATATAGAAGAAGCGAGTCGGGAGGAAATTTTAAAAAGAGGAGATTCAACAATGATAATACGAAGACGTCAGCACCAGCAGCAACTGGTTCTAAGGGAGGAGAACGACCACCGGTCATATGCTATAAGTGCGGAAAAGAAAGACATATCAGCCCAAACTGCCCACAACAGTTTAAGGTATGTTATAACTGTGGAAAGGAAGGACATATCGCTCGAGATTGCACTGTAGCGAAACCAAGTCCAACGGGGGTGGTGACTCAAAAAGTTGTTCTAGAAAAGTCAAAGTCAACGGTTCCTGGAAGAGCGTTTTTCGTGACTGGTCAGAATGCGAGGAACCCGAACGAAGTTAGCACGGGTTAGTTAATTATAAATTCTTGCGAAGTTTATACCTTATTAGATACCGGTTCTACCCATTCTTTTATCTCTCTTGCTTGCGTTCAACGTTTAAAATTGACTCCGGAGAAAATTAGACTTTGACTTATCTGTTGAAACTCCGTTAGGAGAAACTTTCATCACATCCACTGTTTATAAATCTTGTTTGATCCAAGTTAGCACCATCACATTACCTGTTGATCTTATCTCTTTAAAGATACTTGCTTTTGATGTGATTTTAGAAATTGATTGGTTAACTACTCATCATGCCAAAATTGATTGCTTTCGTAAGGTTGTTAGTTTTCATATTTTTAAGCAACCTGTTATTCAAATTCAAGCAACCAAACTATTGAAGTCAAACTCTTTCATATCAAGCCGTAAAGTCATTCGTTTATTGAAAAACGGATGTCAAGCTTTCTTAGCCCATGTTATGGACTTGAACAAAAAATACGTCAGATTTGAGTGATATTTCTGTTGTTTGTTTCCTGACGTATTTCCTAAAGAATTTCTTGGCTTACTCCCAAAGCGTGATATTGAATTTTGTATCGACTTTGAACCCGGTACAAAATCCATTTCTAAAAACTCATATTGAATGGCTCCTATTGAACTTCAGGAGTTAAAAACCTAACTGTAGAAGTTTGTACCCGAGCCTCTATCTGGTGACTTCCTTTGTGAAATGCACTGAAGCCAAACTCTCCGTAGGGGATGCCATATTCGTTTGGTAGTAACTTATAGGTGCCATTGTGACGTGATATCCAAAATTGGGATATGAGTCACAGTTGAGAGCAACCTAAGTTAGTAATCGAAATACGTAGCTTTCTGGTTATTATCGGAGATTCGTAAAAGGATTTTCTCGAATCGCTACTCCATTAACTCAGCTGACTCAAGAAGGATATCAAATTCGTATGGAGCGAAGAATGCGAGAAGAGTTTCCAAGAGCTTAAGAGGAGACTCATTTCGGCACCTGTTCTGACAATACCATCTGGTTCAGATGGATTTGTTATCTATAGCGATGCTTCAGGCAAAGGGTTAGGATGTGTTCTCATGTAACGTGGGAAAGTCATAGCCTATGCCTCGCGACAACTTAAAGAATATGAGAGGAATTATCCTACTCATGATCTAGAGTTGGCAGCAGTCGTTTTCGCGCTAAAGATCTGGAGGCACTATCTATATGGGGAGAAAGTGGAGATATATTCAGGCCATAAAAGCCTCAAATATTTCTTCACTCAAAAAGAACTCAACATGCGACACCGACGTTGGCTCGAGCTGTTGAAAGATTTCGATCATACCATTCAATACCATCCTGGAAAAGCAAACGTGGTAGCTGACGCGTTGAGTAGAAGATCATATGCAGGAACGAGTGCGATGATGTCAAGTATACGCATAGAACCAACTTTAATCGATAAAGTTAAAGTTGCTCAAGCTACAGACCCGGAGCTGATGCGTATGAAGAAGAAAGTGCAAGAAGGTGCTATTCCAGAAGCAAAAATCGATGAAGAAGGAATACTTCGAGTCCACTCCAGACTTTGTGTTCCTAACGATTCTGATTTGAAGTACAAGATCATGATGGAGGCACACAACACACCATTTGCAATCCATCCTGGAAGTACTAAAATGTATCGTGATCTTCGACATACATTTTGGTGGAACAATATGAAGAGAGAGATTGCAAAGTTTATCTCGAGGTGTTTAACTTGTCAACGTGTAAAGGCGGAGCATCAAGTACCAAAGGGTCCATTGCAACCACTTGATATTCCGAAATAGAAGTGGGAACACATTACCATGGATTTTGTTACGGGTCTTCCCAAGGTTTCTCAAGGCATAGATGCGATTTGAGTTATTGTTGATAGATTAACCAAGTCCGCTCATTTCTTTTCGATACGGGAGACTTATTCCCTTGAACGTCTTGCTAGTATGTACGTGAATGAGATTGTGAGGTTGCATGGCATGCCAGTATCCATAGTTTCGGATCGTGACCCAATATTCATTTCAAGATTTTGGGTTAGCTTGCAAAAAGCTATAGGCACGAATTTACGATTTAGTTCAGCTTACCATCCTCAAACGGACGGGCAATCAGAGAGGACTATTCAAACTCTTGAAGATCTATTAAGACTTTGTGTCCTAGATTTCAAAGGAAGTTGGGATAAGTATCTACCATTGGTGGAATTCTCCTACAACAACAGTTATCAGACAAGTATAGGTGTGGCTTCCTTTGAAGCATTGTATGGATGAAAGTGTCGCTCTCCAGTATGTTGGGATGAGGTGGGAGAAGCAACGTTGTTGGGACCAGAGTTGGTACGAATGACTACAGAAAAGATCCAAACGATTCGACAACGTATACAAACGGCACAGGATCGACAAAAGAGTTATGCGGATCTTCATTGAAAGGACGTAAAATTTGACATTGGGGATCATGTATTATTACGTGTAGCTCCATGGAAAGGAGTTACAAGATTTGGGAAGAGAGGAAAGCTCAATCCACGATTTATTGGTCCATTTTAGATTCTTGACCGAGTAGGAAATGTGGCCTATAGACTCGCGTTACCTCCAAGCATGTCTCGTGTTCATAACGTTTTTCACATATCTATGCTTCGTAAATATGTAAAAGACCCGAACCACATTATTGAGTTAGAACCAGACGAGATAGCTGAAGATTTAACGTACGAGGAGGTACCTGTTAAGATCTTAGATAGGAAAGAGCATGTCCTACGCACGAAGGCTATACCACAAGTTAAGGTTTTGTGGAGAAACCATGCTATTGAGGAAATGACCTGGGTGTTGGAAACGGAAATGAAAGCGAGGTATCCTCATCTTTTCGAAACACCAGGTACGTATGTCAATTTCGAGGACGAAATTTCATAAGGAGGGGAGGTTGTAAGACCCCAAATTATTAGTAAATAAAATTTAAATTCCTCTATTTATTATTTTGAAATAGTAAGGGTTGATTTGATTAATGTGGTTAGTTATGGGTAAAATGCGCAAATATTTCAAATAAGCAAGTGGTCCTAAAATATTCATTGTTGTCGGGGAATATTTATTTGGTCGTGAAATATTCTTGTTGTCGGGGAATATTCGTACGACGGCGCAGCCTTGTGTGGGCCCCATAACAGAAAGTGATTGGATGAAGAAAACGACAAAAATAAGTTGTTTATAAATAACGGCGTAGTTGTTACCGTTAATACTGTTGGAATACCCGGTGGTTAAAACACAGTAATACGCGTTGTTACACAGTAGCACACGGTATTGCACCAATTATTGATTTTTACGTAAGAAGGCATTACTCAATAATTGTTACAGTAATTACTGTTCAGTATTTTGTTTTATTGATTCAATAATTGCTGCGTTAATTACTGTTGTTTCAATAATTGTCACTACACAGTATTTTCTATTATCGGAGCAATAATTCATATTATCTGAATAATATTATTAGATAAAATTATTGGCAATGTCTAGAAAGTTCTATCTAAGGAGAGGTTTGGTCATCTAATTGCGCGCCAGTAAGGAGAAATCCTTATTGGAAAGCTCCATCTTTCCTGGAAACGGCCTGATTGTCAGTACTGTGATTCTGCAATATTATTTGTGTATAATTAATTATTGATTTATATGATGAGAAAAATATTGATTTTATGTGGATATAGATGGAAAAAAATTTTAATGTGACAATTATTGAAAATTAATATTTTATTAAAATAATTCATTTAAATATATTATTGATGGTGATATTTTTACAATGAATGTGGGATATATGAGTATATAAGGAGGAAGAGTATTTTTGTGGCATTAAATGATTAACACATGTTTTGTGTGTTGGTGGATACAATTCTTGACCGAAAATTTATTATTGACTGTAAAATCGTCCGTTTGTGAATTTCGGTCAATTTCTGTTTAGAATTTGGAAAAACTTTCTTCTGCAAAGTTGTAGAGAATTGAATTTCCTATAAAAACTCGCGAGATTCGAATTTTCTGATAAAAGGGCTATTTATTATGAATTATTGAAGTTCTGAAGTTCCGAAATATTTGATTTTTGGAAGTTTTATTTATTAGTTTGAAGAAAAACGTTTTTTGTATTTTGTTGGACATCATTAACATGTGTGGCTGGTGTTTTTGACCAAAGGTAGGCTAAAGAAAATTTGTATAATTATATTAATATTATATTCAATTTTCTGCTTTGGTGTTCTAAGCATTTTCCTATAAATAGGGTGCTTAGGTTAGAATTAAAAATCACACCAGAAACACAAGTTTCTCTCTATTTCTCTCTCTATATCGAGCGTATTCTTGTGAGTATTTGATACTTTGAGTGTTGCTATACGGTGCAAGTTTCCTTCAGCACTATATCTAGTATTCTAGTCAGAAGTACCGTCTTTCCGAGTTAAGAGATGTTATTTCTTCTTAAATGATATTATTTTCTTCAATATCATTATGTCGAAGTATTGATCTGAACTTTTTATCAAATTTGGAACTTTTCATGTCGGGGTTACTATTCACGAGTTACTATTCACGAGTTACTATTCACGAATTACTATTCACGAGTTACTATTCACCGAAAAATGAAATTTTCTTCTTTTTCGTCCAAAATATCTATTCTGGATACTAGCTTTGATTGTATCCATATTTTGATCATTCTTGAATTTTACTCCACTATGATTATTTATGAGGTATTTTTGGACATAGATTAGTTGAAATACGAATCCTTAATATTTATTATTTTGTTTCACTGGATTCGTTTCCTTTAAAATATTTTTCATCATCCTCAGTCCTAAATGATGATATAATTGAATATCTTTGGCCTGTAGTGCAAAGATTAATGATTTCTGATGAATATCTTTAGCCCGTAGTGCAAAGATGAACAGGTGTTTAGATGAACATGACCAACTGATGAATATCTTTGGCCTGTAGTGCAAAGATGACTATTTGATTCAAGATATTTATTGATTGATGTTACAGGGATAAAATGTTGATGATGGGCTTTTAAATTCATAGATAATCGTAGATTTCATTCTCTACGTAACTCTTCTATGAATTATTATTTTCCGCTGCGAATATTGATTTAAAACTTGTTGTCTATTGTATTCTATTAAATTTTTCCCTGTTGAAGACTAACGATAATTTGTTGTATATTATCTTAGTCATAATATTCTTTACTGAGCTAGTTGAGCTCACCATTTTCCTTGTTGTTCCATTTTCTTCTCAAGAGGCGAGAATGTAGCGAGTACTAGTCGGGGTGTGGAATGATGGTTCAAGACAGTTATTTTAGTAGTCCTCACTATTTAGTAAAATAGTGTAACAATAAGTATAATGAGTTCTTAGTTGAGTATGAATACTGTCTAGATGACAATATTTGTATTTAAACTCACAGTATATGTGTTGTCGTATTTTGCATGACAATTGTAATAATAAAGTTGTAGTTATTTTCTGTACCATGTATTTGGCGACTCAGAATGGGTTGGATGGATTGGACCTATTTTGGGGGCGTCACACAGCACCTCACAATGACACCTTAAATAAAGGTATAGTTAAAAACTGTTTTAGAAATTAAAATCTTTGGAAAGTGCTCAAGGAAACCTTCGTACATGGGAGGCCATGCGTCTAGGTTATGATAGATATCATATGGCCACAGAATTATCCTTGGTTGACCCAATAAACCCCAAAGAAAAAAAAGAAGATTACTATCATATTCTTCCCAATGGTGAGTCTTCTCTTGACTTATCATTATCTCCACTGTCTCTAATTGAGAATTATACTTCAAACAAACACCAAGATTATATAGGTAGTGCTCGTAAATATACTCAGCAAGTGGATGAGCACATCCCTGTCTTATGATGATACGAGGCTGTATGTCATTAGACATCTTGTATGATAGTGACAAAACACCCTTCCAACGTTGGGTTCGCCTCACCCTCAACAGCTATAGATCGCCGTTCTATTCCCCTGTTATCCCTCACTCGACCCAGCTACACTTTTATTACCTGAAAGGAATTGTGAAGCAAAGGGTGAGCACAATTAGCTCAGTAAAGAATATCATGACTAAAGATAATTAAATTATCAATAGCCTTCATCAGTAATAAATCAGAGATTTAGAACATATGGTAAATGATAAAAAATTTCAACCATAGTTGCAGCGGAACGAGCAATCCATTAGAAGAGTCAAATAGACTATAAAATCTATTATCTTTTTCATGTTAAAAATCCACCAACAATGTTTTATCCCTGTAACATCAATCAATAATTCTGGTCCACAATCATATGAATAACTCATAATCATAACTGTAGTTCTAAATTCCTCTTCTCATCCAGGACGAAGATAATTTTCATCACCTATCTTTACCTGAAACATCAAAGATCATGGTTACACCAAATCGCATTTCCTGTTCATAATCATACTAATAACTTCATCTTTGCACTACGGCTAAAGATATTCATTTGTATCACCAATTGGTTATGTTCATCTCAACACCTGTTCATCTTTGCACTACTGGCCAAAGATATTCAACAACATGTCATTTTGCACTACGGGCCAAAGATATTCATCAACAGACCATCTTTGCACTACAGGCCAAAGATATTCATCTACAATTCATCTTTGCATTACAGGCCAAAGATATTTCTCAATAATTCATCTTTGCACTACAGGCCAAAGATATTCCTCAACAGTTCATATTTGCACTATAGGCCAAATATATTAATATCTCAAAGAATATATAATCATTTCAGAATTTATATAAACAATAATTATAACCATGTTGATCATTTCACCTTTTCACTTAAGTTAAAGATATTCAATTATAAATTCAATGGTCATGATCATATCAGTCAACAATTTAACTTTGCACTACTGGCCAAAGAGAACCCATAGTCATGATCATACCAATAATCTACCTATCTTTACACTCAAGTCAAAGAGAAATATCATCATTAGGGTTATAAAAATGTTATATATGATAATAAAATTAATATAATCAACATATAGATTTAATCTCAAGAGTAATATTCATAAATCAACTATAATTTGGTCAGAAAAAAGAAACCAATTTTATCGTGAATCGTGAATAGTAACTCATGAATAGTAACTCGTGAATAGTAACTTGTAAATAGTAATCCCGACACAAAAAGGTAAAAATTCCACAATAAAATACATGCCAGTATTTCGGTATAATGATATTGAAAGAATAATATTTCTTAAGCTTATAAACAATTTATTTTAATTGTTTACACTTTACTAAATAATGCATTTAATCATCCTAAAATGCCAAACTCTTAAGATTTCATCACCAATAATCAAAATCTTCATAAAAAAGCTACATATAACTCATATATGATATTCAAGCCATAAAATTATATTTTTCAATTTTCTTACTTCACATAACATATTTAATTCATTTACTCATAATTAGACCATTTTCATGAAAAATACTAAATCAGTTTTAAAAATATTTCTTTTCTGGGATTTAGCAGAATATAGTCCCATATTGAACATATATTTTTTTCGGAATTTTTAAAATTCATTTACTATTTTTCATATGGCCAAAACTGCCGAATATTTATACATTTATCATAAATAGTACTTTTATCCAAAAATCCCAAAACTCACAGAGTATACTGATATTATATACATATACTTCCAATAAAAATTTCATCAATTTTGGAGTTAACCACAAGGAGTTATAAGCGGTTACTTTTAAAATAGTCTTTTCCCATAAAATTCATAACTCTTAATCTATACATCCAAAAATTACCATTTTTGGACACAATCAAGAAAACTCATCAAAATATCATTTCAAAATTTTCTAGAATTTTTGAAGGATGGAAGAAGTACGAACTGAAAAATATAACAACCCTTAAAATCCCTTACCTCAAAAGAGCAGTACTTCTGACTGAAATATCGGATGAAAAGCCGAAGGAAACTTCTACTGAATAGCAACTCTCAAAATATCTAAATACTCACAAATATATGCTTAATAATCTAGAGAGAAAGAAAACTTGTTTCTGGTGTAATTTTTAATTCTAACATAAGCACCTATTTATAGGAAAATGCTAGAACGCCAAAGGAGACAAAAATAATATAATAATATTATTTCTTTTCTTGCTTCTACGCCACTTCACCAACCAAGCCACCAGCAGCCATTAAGGAAGAAAATTCAGCAGCCCACATGCTTATAACATAAGTGGGTCCCACCCATAATTTAATAAAAAAATTATTTTATTTTCTGAAACTTCAACAATTCATAAAAAATAACTCTTTTATCAGAAAATTTGAATCTCGAGATTTTTTATAGGAAATTCAATTCTCTACAACTTTGCAGAAGAAAATTTTTTCAAATTTCAAACAGAAATTGACCGAAATCCATAAACGGACGATTTTACAGGCTATAATCAAATTTCAGTCAAGAAATGGGGTCAACCGACACATAAAACATGTGTTAATCATTTAATACAACAAAAATATTCTTCCTCCTCATATACTCATATATTCCACATTCATTGCAAAACTATCACCATTATTATATTATTAAATATAATAATAAATTATTTTATCAGAAAAGATAAATTATCATTTTTCAACAATTGTCACTTTAAAAATTTTCTCCATCTATATCCACATAAAATTAATATTTTCCTCATCATATAAATCAATAATTAATTATTCACAAATAATATTACAGAATCACAGTACTGGTAATATTACCAGGCCGTTCCCAGGAAAGAGTGGGCTTTTCAATAAGAATTTCTCCTTACTGGCGCGCAATTAGATGACTAAACCTTTCCTTAGACAGAACTTTTTAGACATTACCAATAATGCAATCTAATAATGTAAGACCCCAACTTTTATAAATAAAGATGAATTTTCTATAAATATCATTTTTGAATATTATGGAGTTAATTTGATATAATGTTATAGTTGTGGGTAATATTTATAAATTTTGCAAAGTACGCAAGTTGTTATATAATATTCGATTGGTCGGAAAATATTCGTTTTAACAGGGAATATTCGTACAACGGCACAATCATTGGTGGACCCCACAACGGAATTATTGTCGGATTGAGAAAACGACAAAAATATTTTATTAAAAATAACGGCAAAAGTTTTACTATTGATACTGTTGAACTACTCGGTAGTAAAAGTACAGTAATACGTGTGGTTGCATAGTAGCACACGGTATTGATTATTAATGCTTATGTGAGAAGTCACTCAGTTTGATTCAATTATTATCAGTTAATAATATGAATTATTTAGCGATAATGACGTTTTGTTTTATTCGTATTATTAACGTAATAAAACAGAAACATCTTTTTATATAAAACAGAATACTTTATTAAAGTTATTCTATAAATAGAATATATAATATTTTATTTAAAAGATTTTTCTTTAAATATGGACCGTCAGATTAAAGTAATCAATCTGGACCGTTCATGAATTAGTTACTATGCATTCTATTTTTCTATAAATAGCAGCTCATTCCTTCATTATTTCTTACGAATTCACTGAACTCTAGAGAGAGAAACTATAGAGAGAGAAGAAAAGTATTCTGCTACTTAACTATTTCCTTATTTCAGCTCTTCTTTAAAACGGTAAGGGGTGTTATTCTTTCTTATTCATGAAGAGAACTGTTGTTATTCTATTTCTTATTATTCTGTTGGAATAACCTGTATACGCGGTCTACCCTATACTTGGTGACATTCTTCTATTATTCTGTTGGAACATCCTGTTTGTGTATTTTACACCGGACCTGGTTCCGTTTTTATTATTATTCTGTTGGAACATCTTGTCTGTGTGTTTTACACCGGACCTGGTCCCGTCTTGTTATTATTCTGTTGGAACATCCTGTCAGTGTATTTTACACCGGACCTGGTTCCATTATTTATTATTCTGTCGGAATATCATGTCTGTGCGTTTACGCCGGACCTGCTTCCATTATTTATTATTCTGTCGGAATATCCTGTCTGTGCGTTTACGCCGGACCTGGTTCCATTATTTATTATTCTGTTAGAATAACCTGTCTGTGCGGTCTATCGCATGCATGGTGATTTCTTTTGTTATTTCATTCTTTATTATACTCAGTTGGTTAAGTTTTGACTTCTATACTCCATGAAATTTGTGGAATATCCTTGATAATTGCGTTTCATCCAGTATCTTTTCATTAAAATATTCTTCTAAGCATTCTTGAATTTTACTCCACAAAGCAGTATCATGTTGACAATTTGGACGTTGTTAATTCTTGGATAAATTAATTCTTGAACTTGTTTTATTGAATTCTTATATCATTGTCATCATCCTCATGTTTATAAAATGTTAAAAGTCATCTGTGGCCTGTAGTGCATAGATGGACTTGGTATGATTATGACCAGGGATTATTGGGTATAATCATGACCGTAATGTTACAAATGATGTGGTAAAAGTCCTCATTGGCCCGTAGTGCGTTGATGAACAGTTGTTGGCATGATCATGACCATTAATGAATATATCCTTGGCCGTAGTGCAGGGGTGATTCGATGATGTGGATTATTTTATTAAGCTGAGTCACAGCGATAACAGTGTTGAAAAACCTTTTAAATCATAAAAGATAGTAGAGTTTATTTTCTACTTGACTCTTTTAATGGATTGCTTGTTCCGCTGCAGTTAAACTTGATGTCTATTATATTTTATCAGTTTAACATTGTTGAAGGCTAATGATAATTTATTCTGCATTATCTTAGTCATAATATTTCTTACTGGGATAGTTGAGCTCACCCTTTCTTTCACTGTTCTCTTCAGGAAATGAGAACGTAGCTGGGGTAAGTCAGGGAACGGAGTGATGGTCCGAATGATAGTATTAGTTAGTAGTCCTCACTATTCTATGTAATAGTGTGTTAATAAATGTAATGAGGACTCTTTTTGAGTATGGATACTCTCTAGTAGATAATATTTGTATTCAAACTTACAGTTTATATTTTGTCGTATTGTGCACGACAGTTGTATTAGTAAGTTGTATTTGTATTATGTACCATGTATCTGGCGACCCAAGATGGGTGATGTATACCTATTTTTAGGGGCGTTACAAATAATATTATTCAAATAATATGAATTATTGATCTGATAATAGAAAATACTGTGCAGCAACAATTATTGAAACAACAATAATATAAAATATCAACGCAGTAATTATTGAATCAATAAAATAAAATATTGAACAGTAACTACTGTAACAATTATTCAGTAGTTCCTTCATACGTAAGAATCAATAATTTCAAAAATACTGTGCAATACCGTGTGCTACTGTGCAATAACGCGTATTTCTGTATTTTAACCACCGGGTATTCCAACAGTGTTAACGGTAACAACTACGCCGTTAATTATAAAAACTCAATTTTTGTCGTTATCTTCATCCGACCGTTTTCCGTTATGGGGTCCACAAATAGTTGCGCCGTCGTACGAATATTCCCCGACAGAAAGAATATTCCATGACCAACGAATATTCCCCGACAACAATGATTATTTTATAATCACTTGTTTATTTTGAAAAAATTTCACATTTCACCCATAATTTTAATTTTTTTATCAATTTAACCATTTACTGAATTGTAATTATAAGAAAAATTGAATACTTTTATTTCATAAAATTCGGGGTCTTACATTAAATATTTTTAAAAATAATTATTATTTTAAGTAAAAAATATTATTATTTTAAGTAAAAAATATTAGAAACTTTTTTTTTCTTCATAAAATAAGTAGAGTTTCATAAAATATAGATTCAAAAAAATTAAAGTGATTTTAAATTAAATTAATGTTTACTTAATTTTTTAACTGAATGACTCAATCTTAATATTAGAATTTTTTTAAAAAAAACTAAAAATAGAAATAAAAATAAAAAAACAGTAAAAGATAAATAAAAAAATTGATTTAATTTTAAAAAAAAAGAAATTAATAATTTTTATAAATAAATATTATTTTCAAGAAAAAATTGGGAAATTCTTCATATTTTAAAAAAATGAGTAAAATTTTATAAAATATAGATTCAAAAAAAAAACTTTATTTTCAAAAGAAAAAAAAAAGATTTTTTTAAAAATCAGTAAAGTTTTATAAAACTTTAATTTTTTTTAAATCTATATTTTATGAAATTTTACTCATTTTATGAAAAAAATTAAAGTTTCTAATATTTTTTACTGAAAATAATAATTATTTTTAAAATATTTAAAATAATCATTTTTAACTAGTTTAATGGGGTAATCTGAAAAATTAAAAGTTCAATGGTGTAATTAGTAAAACGTGCCAACTACAGTGGGTAATTCATTAGTTTTGTAGATAAAAAATTAACGTCCGTTTATTTTTTTTAACGGAATAACCCAATTTCAAAATAATAACTAATCTAGTGGGGTAATTTGAAAAATTAAAAGTTCAATTGTGTAATCAGTAAAACTTGTCAACTACAATGGGTATTTCATTAGTTTTACCGATTTTATTTATATTTATATTTTGTAAGTGCATATGATGATTCTTTGTTTCGATAATATTTTAAAGTGTTTTTTCTTATCTTTTGTAAATTCTTATAATTTTAATAAAAATAATCAGTTAATAATTTATTTATTTATTTATTTAATTTATATAAAAGGGCACACTTGATAAAATTTATCCTTGCCTTAGAAAATCTAGTACCGGAGAGGGAGAGGGAGAGGGAGGGTGAGGGTGTGGGTGTGGGTGTGGGTGTGGGTGTGGGGGTGGGGGTGGGGGTGGGAGAGCGAGGGGAGCAGGGGAGGGGCCAATGTGTGATATCCAGTATTTGCAGAAAATGACACTACTATTGTTTGTGAAATGCACAAAATCAGAAATTGGTTTAGCCAAAGATATCGAATTCAACAACTCCCCACCCATTATTATTATTATATTACTCACAAGAATCATGTTCCCAACTTGATTTACTCGTACACCCTCCCGTCGCTCCAACTTCATCCCCAAGCTAGATAATGAGAACAAATGAGAAAGAGAAAGGGTAGAAAGGGGAAAACATAGGGTGGGTGTAAGTCACGTAAGGGGCATTAATGAAAGGGAGAAGGATTAAAATGAGGGGGGAACAGAGGAAAACAGGGGAGAAGAGTGTAATGGGGGGACAAGAAAGCGGCCTTGCCGGCTCATGACCGGGACATATAACCTCTTTTCTCTATCCTAATCAATATTCTTTTCCATCACTACCCTTCTTATCTTACGCATGGAGGATATCTACTAATAATGCCACAGCCATCATTAGGCTGCCATTTTAGCTTTGCGCACGCTTGTCCTAAAAACCTGTTAAACTTACTTTCCATGCACAATGCATGACAAATCTTCAGATGCCCGCTGTGTAGTACTCCCTCCGTTCTTTAATATAAATCATTTTAAAGTTATGTACTGTGACGCCCCCAAAATTAGGTATACATCACCCATCTTGGGTCGTCAGATACATAGTACAGAATACAAATACAACTGATTAATACATCTGTCGTGTACAATACGACAAAACATAAACTGTGAGTTTGAATACAAATATTATCTTCTAGAGAGTATTCATACTCAAAAGGAGTCCTCATTACATTTATTAACACACCATTACATAGAATAGTGAGGACTACTAACTAATACTATCATTCGGACCATCACTCCGTACCCCGACTTGTCCCAGCTACGTTCTCATTTCCTGAAGAGAACAGTGAAAGAAAGGGTGAGCTCAACTAGCCCAGTAAGAAATATTATGACTAAGATAATGCAGAATAAATTATCATTAGCCTTCAACAATGTTAAACTGATAAAATATAATAGACATCAAGTTTAACTGCAGCGGAACAAGCAATCCATTAAAAGAGTCAAGTAGAAAATAAACTCTACTATCTTTTATGATTTAAAAGGTTTTTCAACACTGTGATCGCTGAGACTCAGCTTAATAAAATAATCCACATCATCGAATCACCCCTGCACTACGGCCAAGGATATTCGTGTATTCATTAATGGTCATGATCATGCCAACAACTGTCCATCAATGCACTACGGGCCAATGAGGACTTTTACCACATCATTTGTAACATTACGGTCATGATTATACCGAATAATCCCTGGTCATAATCATACCAAGTCCATCTATGCACTACATGCCACAGATGACTTTCAACATTTTATAAACATGAGGATGATGACAATGATATAAGAATTCAATAAAACAAGTTCAAGAATTAATTTATCCAGGAATTAACAACGTCCAAATTGTCAACATGATACTGCATTGTGGAGTAAAATTCAAGAATGCTTAGAAGAATATTTTCTTGAAAAGATACTGGATGAAACGCAACTATCAAGGATATTCCACAAATTTCATGGAGTATAGAAGTCAAAACTTAACCAACTGAGTATAATAAAGAATGGAATAACAAAAGAAATCACCATGCATGCGATAGACCGCACAGACAGGTTATTCCAACAGAATAATAAATAATGGAACCAGGTCCGGCGTAAACGCACAGACAGGATATTCCGACAGAATAATAAATAATGGAACCAGGTCCGGTGTAAAACACACAGACAGGATGTTCCAACAGAATAATAATAAAAACGGAACCAGGTCCGGTGTAAAACACACAGACAGGATGTTCCAACAGAATAATAAACGGAACCAGGTCCGGTGTAAAACACACAGACAGGATGTTCCAACAGAATAATAGAAGAATGTCACCAAGTATAGGGTAGACCGCGTATACTGGTTATTCCAACAGAATAATAACGAATGGAATAACAGAAGTTCTCTTCATGAATATAAAAGAAATAATATTCCCTACCGTTTTAAAGAAGAGCTGAAGTAAGGAAGTAGTTAAGTAGCAGAATACTCTTCTTCTCTCTCTCTATAGTTTCTCTCTATAGTTTCTCTCTCTAGAGTTCAGTGAATTCGTAAGAAATAATGAAGGAATGAGCTGCTATTTATAGAAAAATAGAATGCATAGTAACTAATCCATGAACGGTCCAGATTGATTA
Organism: Panax notoginseng; assembly: GCA_016801055.1. NCBI lineage: Eukaryota > Viridiplantae > Streptophyta > Magnoliopsida > Apiales > Araliaceae > Panax > Panax notoginseng. The sequence goes on from CM029012.1 coordinate 272,289,710, forward strand.
CTTTAATCTGACGGTCCATATTTAAAGAAAAATCTTTTAAATAAAATAAAATATATTCTATTTATAGAATAACTTTAATAAAGTATTTTGTTTTATATAAAAAGATGTTTCTGTTTTATTACGTTAATAATACGAATAAAACAAAACGTCATTATCGCTAAATAATTCATATTATTAACTGACAATAATAAAATCAAACTGAGTGACTTCTCACATAAGCATTAATAATCAATACCGTGTGCTACTATGCAACCACACGTATTACTGTACTTTTACTACCGAGTAGTTCAACAGTAACAATGGTAAAATTTCCGCCGTTATTTTTAATAAAATATTTTTGTCGTTTTCTCAATCCGACAATAATTCCGTTGTGGGGTCCACCAATGATTGTGTCGTTGTACGAATATTCCCTGTTAAAACGAATATTCCCCGACCAATCGAATATTATATAACAACTTGCGTACTTTGCAAAATTTATAAATATTACCCACAACTATAACATTATATCAAATTAACTCCATAATATTCAAAAATGATATTTATAAAAAATTCATCTTTATTTATAAAAGTTGGGGTCTTACAACCTCCCCTTCTTATGAAATTTCGCCCTCGAAATTAGGGTACGTACCTGGTATGTCGAAGAGGTAAGGATACCTTGATTTCATTTCTGATTCTAACTCCCAAGTCATTTCCTCAACATCGTGGTTTCTCCACAAAACTTTGACTTGAGGTATAACCTTGGAGCGTAGAATATGTTCCTTCTTATCCAAGATTTGAACAGGAACTTCTTCATACGTCAAATCCTCCGCTATTTCGTCCGGTTCTAACTCAATAATGTGGTTCGGGTCTTCCACATATTTGCGTAACATGGATATGTGGAAAACGTTATGAACACGAGACATACTTGGCGGTAAAGCGAGTCTATAAGCCACAGTTCCTACTCGATCGAGGATTAAAAATGGACCGATGAATCGAGGATTTAGCTTTCCTCTCTTTCCAAATCTCGTAACTCCTTTCCATGGAGCAACACGTAAGAACACATGATCTCCTACATCAAATTCCACGTCCTTTCGATGAAGATCAGCATAACTCTTTTGTCGATCTTGTGAGGTTTTTATACGTTGTCGGATCGTTTGAATCTTTTCTGTAGTCATACGTACCAACTCCGGTCCCAACAACGTTGCTTCGCCCACCTCATCCCAGCATACTGGAGAACGACATTTTCTTCCATACAATGCTTCGAATGGAGCCATGCCAATACTTGCTTGATAACTGTTGTTGTAGGAAAACTCCACCAATGGTAAGAACTTGTCCCAACTTCCCTTGAAGTCAAAGACACAGAGTCTTAATAGATCTTCAAGAGTTTGAATAGTCCTCTCTGATTGTCCGTCCGTCTGAGGATGATATGCTGAACTAAATCGTAACTCCGTGCCCATAGCTTTTTGTAAACTAACCCAAAATCGTGAAGTGAATCTTGGGTCTCGATCAGAAACTATGGATACTGGCATACCATGCAGTCTTACAATCTCGTTTATGTACATACGAGCAAGACGTTCAAGTGTATAAGTTTCTCGTATCGGTAAGAAATGAGCAGACTTGGTCAATCTATCAACAATGACCCAAATCGCATCAATACCTTGAGAAACCCTAGGAAGACCGGTAACGAAATCCATGGTAATGTGCTCCCACTTCCATTCTGGAATTTCAAGTGGTTGCAATGGACCTTTTGGTACTTGATGCTCCGCTTTGACTCGTTGACAAGTTAGACACCTTGAGATAAACAACGCTATCTCTCTCTTCATATTGCTCCACCAAAATGTATGACGAAGATCATGATACATTTTGGTACTTCCAGGATGGATTGCAAACGGTGTGTTGTGCGCCTCCATCATGATTTCATACTTTAAATCAGGGTTGTTAGGAACACAAAGTCTGGAGTTGACTCGAAGTATTCCTTCTTCATCGATTCTTGCTTCCGGCATAGCACCTTCTTGCACTTTCTTCCTCATACGCATCAGCTCCAGGTCTGTAGCTTGAGCAGCTTTAACTTTATCGATTAAAGTCGGTTCTACTCGTATATTCGCCATCATCACATGGGTCCCTGGAGTCTTCAACTCTATCTCCATCCTTTGCAAGTCACACAAAATGGGCCTTTGCGTTGTTAATATTGCACTTGTACCCGCATATGATCTTCTACTCAATGCGTCAGCTACCACGTTCGCTTTTCCAGGATGGTATTGAATGGTATGATCATAATCTTTCAACAGTTCAAGCCAACGTCGTTGTCGCATGTTGAGTTCCTTTTGAGTGAAGAAATATTTGAGGCTTTTATGATCCGTAAAGATCTCCACTTTCTCCCCATACAAGTAATGCCTCCAAATTTTAAGTGCAAAGACAACAGCTGCCAACTCTAGATCATGAGTAGGATAATTCCTCTCATATTCCTTGAGTTGTCTTGATGCATAGGCTATGACTTTTCCATGTTGCATGAGAACGCATCCCAACCCTTTGCTCGAAGCATCACTGTAGATGACAAATCCCTCCGAGCCAGATGGTATTGTTAGAACAGGTGCTGAAATGAGTCTCCTCTTGAGTTCTTGAAAACTCTGCTCACATTCTTCGCTCCAACCAAACTTTGTATCTTTCCGAGTCAGCTGAGTTAATGGAGTAGCGATTCGAGAAAATCCTTCCACGAATCTCCGATAATAACCAGCTAAACCAAGAAAGCTACGTACCTCGGTCACTGATTTAGGTTGCTCCCAGCTTTGAATAGCTTCAATCTTTGCCGGGTCAACAGATATTCCACGACTTGATACTACGTGCCCAAGGAATGCTACCTCTTCCAGCCAGAACTCGCATTTCTTCAACTTGGCATAAAGTTTGTATTCACGAAGCTTTTGGAGTACCAGCCTCAAGTGTTGCTCATGATCTTCACGGCTTTTGGAATAAACAAGGATGTCATCGATAAAGACGACCACAAAGTGATCCAAATATTCCTTAAATACCCTGTTCATCATATCCATGAAGGCAGCAGGAGCATTAGTCAATCCAAAAGACATAACTAAGAATTCATAATGCCCGTACCGAGTTCTAAAAGCCGTCTTTGGAATATCCTCAGTTCTAACCTTCAGCTGATGATATCCAGAACGAAGATCGATCTTTGAAAAGAATTGTGCTCCTTGCAACTGGTCAAACAGGTCATCAATACGTGGCAATGGGTACCTATTTTTGATGGTGACATGATTCAACTCCCGATAATCAATACAAAGTCGCATACTCCCATCTTTCTTCTTCACGAACAGAACAGGAGCACCCCAAGGAGAAGTACTAGGACGAATAAAACCAATGTCTAACAATTCCTGCAGTTGGGTCTTTAACTCCTGAAGTTCAATAGGAGCCATTCGATATGGGGCTTTGGAAATGGGTTTTGTACCGGGTTCAAGGTCGATACAAAATTCAATTTCACGCTCTGGGGGTAGGCCAGGAAGTTCTTCGGGAAATACGTCAGGAAATTTATTAACAACAGAAATATCATTCAAAGCTGACGTATTTTTGTTTAGATCTGTGACATGAGCTAAGAAAGCTTGACATCCGTTTTTCAATAAACGAATAGCTTTATGGCTTGAGATGACAGCGATTGATTTTAATGGTTTGGTTGCTTGAATTCGCATAATAGGTCGATTAGGAATATGAAAGCTAACAACCTTACGAAAACAATCAATTTTTGCATGATGAGTAGTTAACCAATCAATCCCTAGAATCACGTCAAATGCAAGTATTTTTAATGAAATAAGATCGACAGGTAATGTGTGGGTACCAACTTGAACCAAACAAGACTTATAAACCGTGGATGTAATGAAGGTTTCTCCCAATGGAGTTTCAACTGCTAAGTCAAAGTCTAATTTCTCCGGAATCAAATTTAATCGATGAGCGCAAGTAGGAGAAATAAAAGAATGGGTTGAACCGGTATCAAATAAAGTATAGACTTCGTTAGAGTTTATGATAAGCTTACCCGTGATGACCTCATTCGGGTTCCTTGCGTTCTGGGAGGTCACAACAAACGCTCTCCCTTGCACAACCGGTTTTGACTTTTCTGGGACGGCCTTTGGTGCCTCCATCCTAGCTGAATTTGTCTTCGGTAAACGACAAAATCGGGCTAAATGACCTTCTCTTCCACAATTATAACATGCTTTGGACGGCATCGCGCAGTTTGGACTGATGTGCCCCTCCCCTCCGCATTTGAAACATATGATAGGTGGTCGTTCTCCTTCCTTAACGACAGGTGCTGGTGCTGACGTCTTTCCATCATTGTTGAATCTCCTCTTCTTGAAATGTCCATTCTTATTGTTTTGGCCCTGATTACCACCGAAGTGGTTACCATTTCTGGCCTGTTGATTCCCTCCACGCTTGTTGTCACCGCTTCGATGACTGCTCTCACTGGTATTATCATTTTGCCGGCTGCTCTCTTTTGGTTGCGTTATCTCGTTATCGCGCTCCACCAACTGAGCCCTATTTACAACATCTGAATACAAACACAGTTTATGAGAAACAAGATGTTGACGTATCTCCGGCTTCAAACCTCTTAAAAACATCCGCGTCATTCTTTCTTCATTATCCACCAGGTGGGACGCAAACCGGGATAACTCCGCAAATTTTGCCTCGTACTGCGACACGGTCATATTATTCTGCTCCAATTTGATGAACTCCACCTCCTTCATGTGACGAATACTCTCGGAAAAGTATTTGTCGTTAAACAGCTCTTGGAACTTCTCCCAAGACATCTTCAGTGCGGCAGGTTGAGTACGCTTTATCGATTCCCACCAGTAATCTGCCTCTCCTCGCAACATAAAGGCGGCAAAGGGAACCTTTTGCTCCTCGGAGCAACCCAAGACATCAAATATCTTGGTGATCTGCTTTATCCATGTTTCAGCTACAAGTGGTTTGGGTTCTCCCTTAAACTCCGGTGGTCCCAGCTCCTTAAACTGTTTAGCGGTGACCGCCTGAGAGTTTCCAGTATTTCCACCTACGTTGTGGACAGGAGCCGCTTTCACCTGTTGTTGCATGAATTGCATAAAGCCTCTGAACATTTGATCATTCATCATTTGGTCAGTGTTGTTGTTTGCATGAGGATTGACACCTTCCTGATGCACATTATCCTGATTATTGATATGTGGTGAATCAACAGTCGTCTGTGCTCCATTGCTATTCTCAACATTCTCAGATGCCATTTTCAGATACTGCCACAAAATAAAAATTAATTGATATGTCATATATTATCCTTATATTATGACCGACCAATTAAATACCATGCAAATAAACTTAGGTAGGTCATACTAGCGAAGGAATTCCCCGTCTCTCCCCTCCTAGTTCTATTCTCACATCTTAGCCAGGGATCATATCCCTAAGCTCTGATACCAACTGTGACGCCCCCAAAATTAGGTATACATCACCCATCTTGGGTCGTCAGATACATAGTACAGAATACAAATACAACTTATTAATACAACTGTCGTGTACAATACGACAAAACATAAACTGTGAGTTTGAATACAAATATTATCTTCTAGAGAGTATTCATACTCAAAAGGAGTCCTCATTACATTTATTAACACACCATTACATAGAATAGTGAGGACTACTAACTAATACTATCATTCGGACCATCACTCCGTACCCCGACTTGTCCCAGCTACGTTCTCATTTCCTGAAGAGAACAGTGAAAGAAAGGGTGAGCTCAACTAGCCCAGTAAGAAATATTATGACTAAGATAATGCAGAATAAATTATCATTAGCCTTCAACAATGTTAAACTGATAAAATATAATAGACATCAAGTTTAACTGCAGCGGAACAAGCAATCCATTAAAAGAGTCAAGTAGAAAATAAACTCTACTATCTTTTATGATTTAAAAGGTTTTTCAACACTGCGATCGCTGAGACTCAGCTTAATAAAATAATCCACATCATCGAATCACCCCTGCACTACGGCCAAGGATATTCGTGTATTCATTAATGGTCATGATCATGCCAACAACTGTCCATCAATGCACTACGGGCCAATGAGGACTTTTACCACATCATTTGTAACATTACGGTCATGATTATACCGAATAATCCCTGGTCATAATCATACCAAGTCCATCTATGCACTACATGCCACAGATGACTTTCAATATTTTATAAACATGAGGATGATGACAATGATATAAGAATTCAATAAAACAAGTTCAAGAATTAATTTATCCAGGAATTAACAACGTCCAAATTGTCAACATGATACTGCATTGTGGAGTAAAATTCAAGAACGCTTAGAAGAATATTTTCTTGAAAAGATACTGGATGAAACGCAACTATCAAGGATATTCCACAAATTTCATGGAGTATAGAAGTCAAAACTTAACCAACTGAGTATAATAAAGAATGGAATAACAAAAGAAATCACCATGCATGCGATAGACCGCACAGACAGGTTATTCCAACAGAATAATAAATAATGGAACCAGGTCCGGCGTAAACGCACAGACAGGATATTCCGACAGAATAATAAATAATAGAACCAGGTCCGGTGTAAAACACACAGACAGGATGTTCCAACAGAATAATAATAAAAATGGAACCAGGTCCGGTGTAAAACACACAGACAGGATGTTCCAACAGAATAATAAACGGAACCAGGTCCGGTGTAAAACACACAGACAGGATGTTCCAACAGAATAATAGAAGAATGTCACCAAGTATAGGGTAGACCGCGTATACTGGTTATTCCAACAGAATAATAACGAATGGAATAACAGAAGTTCTCTTCATGAATATAAAAGAAATAATATTCCCTACCGTTTTAAAGAAGAGCTGAAGTAAGGAAGTAGTTAAGTAGCAGAATACTCTTCTTCTCTCTCTCTATAGTTTCTCTCTATAGTTTCTCTCTCTAGAGTTCAGTGAATTCGTAAGAAATAATGAAGGAATGAGCTGCTATTTATAGAAAAATAGAATGCATAGTAACTAATCCATGAACGGTCCAGATTGATTACTTTAATCTGACGGTCCATATTTAAAGAAAAATCTTTTAAATAAAATAAAATATATTCTATTTATAGAATAACTTTAATAAAGTATTTTGTTTTATATAAAAAGATGTTTCTGTTTTATTACGTTAATAATACGAATAAAACAAAACGTCATTATCGCTAAATAATTCATATTATTAACTGACAATAATAAAATCAAACTGAGTGACTTCTCACATAAGCATTAATAATCAATACCGTGTGCTACTATGCAACCACACGTATTACTGTACTTTTACTACCGAGTAGTTCAACAGCAACAATGGTAAAATTTCCGCCGTTATATTTAATAAAATATTTTTGTCGTTTTCTCAATCCGACAATAATTCCGTTGTGGGGTCCACCAATGATTGTGTCGTTGTACGAATATTCCCTGTTAAAACGAATATTCCCCGACCAATCGAATATTATATAACAACTTGCGTACTTTGCAAAATTTATAAATATTACCCACAACTATAACATTATATCAAATTAACTCCATAATATTCAAAAATGATATTTATAAAAAATTCATCTTTATTTATAAAAGTTGGGGTCTTACATGTACAAGTATTAAGGAAATAATTATATAGCGTTAACTATAATATCAATTGTCTATATTGTCCATATATTGAAATGATAGATTGTTATTTATTGGATAAAAAATAGTGAGAGAACCAAAATTACATTTAATACTTGAGGTAATATTAGAAACTAAGCAATTAATGCTTACTTAAAATTCTCAAACGACTTATATTAAGGAACAAAAATATTTCTCTAAAACGACTTATATTAAAGAACGGAGGGAGTAATTATTTTCTTTAATTTTAAGAAAATCCTCAATTTTAAAATCAATACTCCTTCCATTTAAAAATATATATATCAGAAAAAAAGGGCGAGAATCGAATCTCCATTTTTGCTAATGTTACCAACTAGATTCATCTTAAGTTGATTTAAGATATTTTTAAGGAGTAATGCTACACATATCATATTTTTATATATGTATCCAAATTATACCTAAAATATTATATTTTATAAAAAATTTTGTTAAAATAAATACTATATATTTTTTGAGAGTTATAAGCAAAAAAAAAAAAGAAAAAGAAAATGTCCAATAAAAATGTTTGCCAAGACTTATTCATTTTTAAATTAAAGGTTAAAGATTTTATATAGTTTATTTAATTTTTGAAAATAATAAATTTTTATAATTAGTAATAATATTAAAGTATATGTGTTAGAATTAGGATCACACACGCACACGACAATAGAGAACACACACAGATTTACGTGGTTCCTCAATTTGGGTACTCCAAAGTCAGACTTGTTGTTTTATTGATTATTTTTTGTTACATAAGACTTTACAATAGATAATATTTATAACCACTAATCATATTACAATCATACTCCACATTTTTGCTCAAATACCCATAATGTCCTTTCAAAAAATAAACCATTAAACTTCAGTCCGTCAACTGGCGCGGCCCGCGCCACATGGGCAGAAGTTGCACCAATCCCGGCACGCCCCACGCCACTCCCGGTCTTGTCTGGTACGCCCCGTGCCATACTTGCAAAAACTTTGTACCGTTTTGTGTAAAAGACCTCTCACTCCGCATTAGTTTTTTTCAATAACTTTTATATTATGAGTCATAAATTTTAACAATACGAGTTACTCGTAGCTTCTTTTTCAGTAAGTAATTGTATCAAAAACACAAATATTGACTAATATGGAATTAAAGTACTTATCAGTAATCATGTTCTCTACCACGGACCAACTTCTTAAATTTGTCAAAGTATTTTATAATTACTGTGAAGATTAGACCTTAAATATTATTTTAATTGTTGTATAAAAATACACATCTGGTGATTGTATTTTATAGTAATAATAATTTATCTCTCACCCCACCCCATGCTATGGATGCCAAACCTTATCAATTTTTTGGATAATATATGGATGGATGATTATAAAGGTATAAATGAACTCAGTATTGAATTATTTAAATTTAATTCACAAAATTTATTGAGTATTAAATAAAATTTGATTGAAATTTCTTCAGCTACCGAGTCGAATTCGAATAGTTTGAACTTTTCGAACTAATATGATATTAATATCAATAAAAAATTATAATTTGAAAAAATTTGAATAATTTATATTTCAAGTTGAACGAGTACGAATCGAACTCGAAATAATTGTTCATTTTACAGGATTAGATGAGTATACAAAAACTAGAAAAAACATGATAAGTAGGTACTCCCTCCATCCCTAAATAATTGACGTTTTGAAGGTTTTCACACTTATTAAGGAAGTCATTTATTACTCTAATTTTGTCATTAAGATTGATATGTATTACCACAATTACTCTTGCATTAATTAAGAAAAATTGTATTCCATATAGTTGTCTAGATAAATGAAATACTCTATATAGTTGAGGGCAATAGAGGAAAAATTGTAATTAATACTTCCTAGAAATTTGAAAACGTCAAATATATTGAGAAATTTTGAACTTCCTGTAACGTCAATTATTTTGGGATGGAGGGAGTATAATGGGTGATAATTAGAGGAAATCAAAAAATAAAGATGAAGGTTGAGGGCCACAGGTTCTTGCGGGGTTGTGAGAAGACTAAGGGACCCAATGCCGGGAGACCCCCGGTTTTTCCGGTGAGTTTAATCCAAAACCTAACCCTGGTTAAAATTAAACATAAACATGGTTAAAAAGATCCTGTGAATTATGTGATGGTTTCTTCTGGAATAACTACTCTTCTGATAAGTGTCCAGAGGGGAAGGTATCGGCAGGCACAGTTGTTTATGGCTTCGAGGCTTCCAATAAGAGACTGACACGTTATTGCCTCGGAAACAAGTAATTTCAGTTGTCATGTGCCGACTGACGCATATACAAATAGCACGGAATAAAGTTCAAATATTAAGTTTACTACCATATTTTTGTGTAACTGTTTGTTTAATGTGTGTGGACACTATTAATTTTATACTCTCTCCGTTCCCGGATAAAAATCTTTATTACATAAAAATCCTTATTATTCTCTTCGTTCTTTAATATAGGTCGTTTTAGACATATACACAAAAATTAAGGAAATAATTAAAAATCATTAACTATAGTATCAATTGTCTATAATACCCTTCACCTCACTTATTTCATAAATATGGATCAAAAGATTAATAAGGGACAATTTAAAAAAAATAGTTATCAATTCTCCTAGATAACCACAAACGACAAATAATTAGGAATAAAAAAAAAGTCTAAAACGACCTATATATAGGAATAGAGGGAGTACTATTTTAGATAGTCCTATGTTAAATATTAATTTTTTTTAATAACCAAACTTTTACATAATTTTCTCTATTATACTCTTAGTATTAAATATCTCATACTTTTCTTATTCTAATTCTCTCTCCATATTTAATAAGTATATTTTGAATTGAAAAATTATAAAGTCACTCTCTCACCTACATTGAAAATGATTAATGAAATATTATTATGGACAATTTTATCATTTCATTTCTCTTCTTAATATGTGTGAAAAATCCATCAGAATTTTTATCCTCGGACGGAGGGAGTACTAATATTAATCACTTTTTTATACTATGAGAGACGCACGTGACCATTTTATACTACTCATTCCGTTCCTTAATATAAGTCGTTTTAGAAAAATATTTTTGTTCCTTAATATAAGTCGTTTTAGAATTTCAAGTAAGCATTAATTGCTTAGTTTCCAATATTACCCCAAGTATGAAATGTAACTTTGGTTCTCTCACTATTTTTTATCCAATAAATAGTCATCTCTTATTCCAATAAAAGGACAATATAGATAATTGATATTATAGTTAATGTTATATAATCATTACTTTAATACTTGTGCATAACTTTAAAACGACCTATATTAAAGAACGGAAGAAATACTATTAATCACTTTTTTATACTATGAGAGATGCAGCACGTCACGTGCGAGAGATATGTATAGGACTACTCCATGTGTGCTTTTACTCGACTTCAATTCGTTGGATTGGTATTTGAAATTTTATTACTTTTAGTTTCGAAATGAAAATGTATCTTCTTTGAAAAAGTTTAAATTAATTTATTTGTTCTAAACAATTACTCCCTCCGTCTCTATTTAAATGACGTTTTAGAATTTTTTATTTATTTCTAATTAATTAACGTTTGTTCAAATTTAAGAGAATTAATGATAATTTTTCTAAAATTACCCCTCATTACTGTACCTATTTCTTGGTTCTTTAAACTCTTGTGCTATGATAAATTAATGATTTAAGGGTATTATAGACAATTAAATATTATATTTAATGCTTTCCAATCATTATCTTAATTCTTGTGCCCATCTCTAAAAAGTCATTTAAATAGGGACGGAGGGAGTATATAATAATAAAATTTGAAAAATTAAGATAAGCTTTTTCTAATGTTTAAAAGAATTCTGTTATGTATAGCGAATTATTTTTTTTTGCTAAATATATGCGTATATGAGATAGATAATACTCCATCCGTCCTTATTTAAATGACCTTTTAGAGATGAGCACAAGTAAGATAATGATTGAAAAATATTAAATATAGTACTCAATTATCTATAATACCCTTAAATCATTAATTAATTTATCATAACAGAAGAGTTTAATGTACCAAAAAAATAGGTAGAAGGTAGAGCAATGAGTGATAATTTTGGAAAAATTGTCATTAATTCTCCTAGATTTGAACAAACGTCAATTAATTAGGGACAAATAAAAAACTCTAAAATGTCATTTAAATAGAGACGAAGGGAGTAGTAACTAAGAATGACTCACATATTGATCATTTTTCTTTTTAGAATTCTGATACTCAATCTGTTATTAAAAGATTGTCGTTTTAAAAGAAAAAATTTGTTCCAAAAAGTTTGTCGTTGTATTAATAATTTTTAATTTCTCATAAAGGGGTAGTGATGGAATTTCAAATAAATTTTAATTGTTAAATGATATTAATATTAAATGACTTTCTTAATATATGTGTAAAAATCTTAAACGAAGAAAGAGTTGGTATTTGATTGAGCATTCATTCTCAGGTAAAAAAATTGTGAAGCGTGAAATTCAATAGGACAGTATGGTGGGCAGCTTAGAATTAAAGAAGCTAGTAGGAGTAGGAGTATTTAATAAGGTTGTGGTTAGTTAACGTAAAAGAACTTGTATACGTAGTAGAGTTGTTGTCGTCTCGTCGTCTTTGCCAAAACTAAAAAACATCTATTTTCTGTTTTTGTTTTGGGTCCAGATGAACATTAGTGGTTAATTCCACTTTTCACGTAACCGTCAAAAATCACAATCTATTACTACTTCGCATTGACATGTCCAATCTTTTGTTAACTTTAGAAAAAAGAAAAAAAATAATTTCTTTTTCTTTTTCTTTTTCATTTTTAAATACACAAACATAAATTAATCGGACCTCATTTCATATTCCATATAACAAGACCAATACAAACTTTCTGTTTCTTAATTTTGTTATTCACTTCATCTTTGAAAGCCGAATATAAGTTGAATTGATCACTGTCTATTGATGTGTATAAGTTTGGGCTGCAGAATAAAAACATAAAAGTAATCAACCTAATAATGACCATATAAAGTCCAGGCCCATAAGTTCGTCACACACTCGCTCTCTTTATAAATAAGTGACATATTTTAGAGGATTTCACACTTATTAAGAAATCCAATTCTGTCATTAAAATTAATATGTATTACCATAATTATCCTTGCATTAATTAAAAAAATAAGATAGTAAAAAGATACTTGAGGGCAATAGGGAAAAAATTATAATTAATGCTTCTTAGATATTTGTTAACGTCAAATATATTAAAAAAATTTGAAATCCCTAAAACGTCGCTTATTTAGAAATGGACGGAGTATTTTGGAAGAATTCAGCTTCTTTTTTTTTAACCGACTCGTACCGTTAATTTTTTTTTAAAATACACAAACATAAATATATCGAGCTCATTTCATATTCCATTTAACAAGAATAAATTACTTAAGTCGTCATATCTTGCCAAAAAAATATGTTGGCTTATTATTACAAGTAGACATACCGTTAAATTCAATGCTCCCAAATCAACTCTTATGAGCATTTAGCAGGGTTGAACAAGAGTCCCGTTCAATTTTTAGTTTGGGTCTTTCTAATTTTTATAAGTTTGTTATTTGGTCATGACATACTTGGACAGTATTTTTTTCTTTTTTTGTATTCAGAAAGGTTATTTAAAGAAAAATGATATATATGTCCACAAATATGTGATGAAATTAGATTGCGACTAACGTAGAAGTTGTTGCAATAAGAAAGAATAAATTGAAGTGAGACCATTATTAATTTCTACGAATCCCACATGAATATACGTCGCAATTATAGTTGGATTGAAATTTTTTGTAATACAATAGCAGGAGTCTAGTATTTTGTCCAACATTGATTACTAATTTTTTTTATAAGGTACAAATTAGCATATATTCTTATGAATGTAATGGGACATTAAATACATAGATAGATATAATAAGAAATAAAAGCCAAATGTAACATAATTTTATTGAATGAATTAAATAAGGAGAAAGTTCATTTTAATATATATGATGAATTATATAGTAGTGTATAACGTGGACCAAACTCAAATAAAAAATATCGGAATTTAGGTTAGGCAGACCAGCCTAGATAGCAAAGTGAGTGTAACATTCATACCAAATAATGCAAATATACCTGAGATGACATGACAGTGTACCATAGTTGGGATAATGCCAATGTCCCCAATCTCGCTGGTATTCATTAATGTAGGAGTAGGACAAGTGAATAAGAAGAATACACATGGAAGAATAGTCCATTTAAACTAAAGCAAGCACTATATTTATATGCCCTTTTTGGACATTCAGTTGTGGCTACCTAGCTAGCATTAGTAATTAATTGCCTAACTGGAGAACATGAAGTTGGAGTATTATGCACCAAAAGGATATGAAATTCACAAATTAGGACTTGAGCCAAGATTTATTCCAAGTTGTTTCATACAGTATCAAACTAAAGAAAAGAAAGAGTCTGCTAGCGCAAAATCAAGAAATATAGTCGGTGTGACCTCACGTAGTAGGAAGTTTGAAACTCACTCAAATTGTTTTTATAATTGTATGCATGTATATATCTGAAAGCTTGATACCAAATGGTTCTAATAGTCCCTTTATATATATTAGTCTCCGCGTACCTGCTCAAGTAGGAAAAAAAATTACACTCCCTCCTATTCAGATTAAATGACGTTTTAAGGAGTTTAATTTTATTCTATTTAAGTGTCGTTTTGGAATCTCTATGTAATATTACACTATTTTTTCCTAATTTACCCCTCTATTTAATATGCTTAGTAAATGCAATTGAAATAATTAATTAGGGACAATTGTGGAGAATGAGAAGAGACAATTGTGGAGAGAGAAATAATTAATCAGGGACACAAAAGACATTTTGTGTTATTTTTTAATAAATGTGCTTAATTCATATAAGATAAAGAATTAAGAAAAATGATACGATATAAAATATGGTAATTAGCCAAAAATAAAATAAAATGGTGCGACTCAATTATACCAAAAAGAAGTTAAAAAGAACAAGAGAGAATGTAATTGTATGTATTAAAGCCTAATCGGCTGATACTATAACAATTAATTGTGTAAACGATTCAAACTTGAGCTCCTCAGGACAAATCTTCCAAGAGACTTGGCAGCTCGACCATATGTACCAACTGGTCCTACTGATAACTACTACTAAGAAAAAACCCGACGTTGATGTCTTAATCTTATAGTTGCTCTCGGCCCCCAAACCCAAACCCAAACCCGCTAATATATATTGATCTATATGTTCTTAAAAATATAAGATGGTTATTAATTTTTTAAAAATGAATTTGACATATTTTTAAAAATAAAATTTATATAAATTCATTAATTTTAATTAAATATAATAATTAATTATCTATAAAATATTACTAACTAAGATATACTACCAATTAATAACGTAATAATATTGCGTATTTCACTAAAGAGCCAGAATTCTTAGACATTAGTGTATATCACTAGAATTATGAATTACTTCTCGATCGATCAGTATATTTTTTTTCATTGATTTCTCTGTACTCTCATGTTTTTTCCAATTACAAGAAGTCCGTTTTTTCAAGGCAAGGTTTTGGTTTTAGTAATTAAGAAATCAAGTGGATTAATAGTCCCTTCCCTTCCCTTCCCTAGGAACTTAGAACTGTCCCTACTCCTACCCAAAAAGAAAAGATCGAAATGTCCTTTCAGATACCAAAAGGGCAATTTCCTGATTACTGACCACCGTGAAAATGAACGATAGAGAATTAAGGGCCTTGAAATTGAGGGAAAAGAGAAGAAGAGATTGTAACAGAGAGGAATTCAATTAAAGATTTTAGCTCATTTTGTGGATTAAGCTTTCTACAAAACAGGAGATACTAAGTTCGAACCTTGACAGTAGACAAGTAAGGTGTGTGTCGACCATATATAAATGCATGCATGCATATATATGTAGAATCATATAAATAATGAAGTATATGATCAAGTACAGATTTGGCTGATAATTAATTATAGACACGAGAACTGATCATATGCTAATTCCATGAGCATGATGGAAGTACAGGTCTGAAATTTAATATCCTACTTAATTTGCAGAAGTTGTGTATTTAGATTTAGATGCAGATTTCGATTTCGCCTGTTCGGAGAGTACCGGACATTGGACAAGTTAATTCCTTTATCTTAATTTGTTTATTCTGCACCAAAAAATGAAACTAGCTTGTCATGCAAATTGCTTAGCACCAAATGCAAACAGTAGATAAATCAAGTACAAGATGGCCCATTGGCCCCTGGCAGCCCCCCTGTTTCCGTACGTGCAGTCAGCACTTGTACCTTTACACGTACCCATTCTCACCCGCCTGCCTCAAACTTTATATATTCACACGCCTTTTTCTCATATTTTGCATCCTCATCAAATCTTGTAACAAGATTTGTATACCCTCCTTTTTCCTTTTCTTTTTTTTTTCTTCTACCCTTCATTCATGAGAGGAGCAGGGAGATTAAGTAGTAGCACTATTATTATTTCAAGTGATTATCATCATCAAATTCGTCATCATACTAATAGTAATACTAATGGAGACTCCTTATTATGCACCACCCCACCACGATCCGTCGCGGCCGTCCCTGGGCTTTCCTCTTGGGACTGCTCTGCTTTTGATCATCGTTTTCAGCTTGAGTGGCATCTTCTCCTGTTGCTACCACTGGGACAAGCTCCGATCCCTACGTCGATCTTTCTCCGGTGCAGGTGCTGATGATGATGATTCGCCCACCAAACCTAAACCCACCCACATGGTAATTAACTAATTAATTTCTTTTTAATTCTTCCGAATTAACCAACTCCCTAATCAACTTCTCATAGTACGTACTTATACTATGGTCTATATTCATGAAAAAACCAAAAGATTACTACTCCATTATTTAGAAGTATGCTCGGAACGTACTGATACTAGTACATGCATTTTATTTTTATGTTTTGCCCCCCCCCCCCGGCCGCGGCAGGATTCAAAGCAAAAACCGAATGTAAGTTTGCCAGTACTAATGCCCGGGGATCGGATTCCAAAGTTCATTGCAATGCCATGTCCATGCCAACCTCCGCGAGCAGAGGAAATTATTGTCCAGGTGCAGAAGCCGCCTAAGCCACCACAGATAGCAGTGCCTTTGTAGTAGCCAAAAAAAATAAAATATACTATAGCTATGACCATTTAATGTAAATATGGAGTACCGTATATTATATTTAATTTAATTTAATATAATATAATAGTAGTTGAATTCATATCAAATTTCATTCCTCTGCTCCACCATCAATAAGATTTTGACTGATTATAGCTAGCGTTACAACTTTTCTTGTAGCCGGCGTCTGTAAATATTCCCAGAAATATCTCTCTCTCTATAGATATGATGAGTTGTGTACCCAGAAATTACATATACATCTCTCAATCCTTCAAGTTCTAATTAACAGTGTTTACATCAGTGCACATATGAAAACAGCTAAGCAAAATTCAATCATTTTTTATGAAAGGAAAAGAAAATATCGAATAGGGTTGTGCCAAAAGAATCAAGAAATTATTAATTATCAAAAAATTGAGTGTGCGATAATGAAAATGCATAAAAATTGTGAGTTGATTTTTGGTCATTTTCAGTTGGGATGTACGTGTCAAAATTAAACTGCATGGTGGTCCGTTTAGTTTGTAAGAAAACAATGAGTCGTGTGAAGGACTGCGGGGGGGATTGGTTCTAATCTTTTCTTTATAGGTTGCCGGTTGGTGGTTGTGACCCTACCACCCTCTGCTAGATGAATATTATTATGACACACCAACTTAATTTACTCACAAGTACCCTCCCTTAATAATTATTGGGTTCTTGTAGCAATTGATCACATCTTGAAACAAATAAATGTTAGTAAACTGAAAATGGATAATATATATATATATATATATATATATATATATATATATATATATATATAAACTTGTATCAAAATAAATTTATCAAGGCTTGTATTTAGTATTATATTTTTAAGACAATTATGTCTTTCGTATGGTGTTTAAAGTTGATAACACTTGTCTCTTAGGATACAATGACACTGTATACTATAGTAGCACTTTAAATAGTATACTCAACGAACAAAAATAAAATACTTAGAACTCTCTCTCAAAAAATAAACTATAAATTGCTAATGAAATGAAGAATAAGAAGACTTGAATACTTATACTTGAATGAATTGAATGAATGAAAATGACAGCCCCCCTTCTCTATTTATAGTAGGGTAAGTGACCCATCAGAAGGGACACAACCCATTGAAAATACATGATTAAGTCAAAAACGACGTAGTTTTGACTTTAAACAGAAAAGACGCGTCCATTCGGAGTAAAAACGACGTAATTTTAGGTTCAGCAGAACAAAAATAACATAGTTTAATACTTTAACAGAAAAGACGCGTCCGTTCAGGCAAAAACGATGTAGTTTTATAGCGCCTGTTCAGGTAAATAGCCTTTCCCAAAACGACGCAGTTTGAACGCGTCCGTTCGGCAGGTAATGCTTCACAAAACGACGTAGCATAATAAATATTGTTTATCAAGACGACACAATTTTGATAATTAGAACTAAATAAAATAAAATATAAATAAATTTTAATTAAAAAATTTAGATACATTTTGTCCAAAAAATTATATACAAGAACCTGGACCTGCGAGCTGGGCTGATCAATTGACGGCGCATGTAGGTTTGAACCAAACCTTAGTTAAGTCATCTCCCTTCCACAAAAATGAGTACCGACCCAAATCTAAGAGCAACTTTCATGCATATAAACCTATTAAATCTTTAATTCTTAACCAATGTGGGACTTAACTTCCCATATATATTTATCATCATTTATTTTTTTAAGGGTGATTTTTGAGAATTAATATCTCATTCATTACTCTATGAATTTGAGCTTCCAAATATTTAATTTAATCTACTCATAGAATAAAACACATTGATATATAAATTTATTTAAAATAATTATTAAAACCCATTTTTATTTTATCTCAAATTCTAACAATAAAATCATGCGTGCGCTCGAGACTCATTGTCCACGGAAGTTCTTTTTATTTAATGCAATATATATTGAATAATAAAAAGATTACTGAATTTAAACATCAAGAATTTAAAAACCTTGAAAACTCCTTCCAAATCTTTTTGTACTCGGATATTCTAAATAGAAAGAAACAAGAACATAGGCAAAACCATATTTTTATTAAAAGAAGAGGAAGAAGAAGAAAGAAACGTGAGCAATTATATTAAATATGGTTTTAATATTTTTGATATAGTAGTGGACAAACATGTCAATTACCTGGAAAAGTAAATTGGGGGCTCACCATGACCGAAGATTGTGAAAAGTTAGGAAAAGTAATATACACATGAAGTTAAAACATGCATGATTCCCCATGAAGACTAATAAGTCTGCAAATTCTATTCCTGACCTAATTCTTCTGTTGATAGCAATTGATGAGATAATTAATTCCACTTTCCCCTGTGGCTGTACTCGTACGTGATTCCACTACGTACTATTCCCCTACATATATCATATCATCACCCTTTAATTACTACACTCGATTCTTACATTTGCCAAAGAAAACTTGAATAAAAGTATATTGGTAATGTTTACAAATTTTATAGATAGAACTGAAATGATTTTGTAGGATGGAGGGACTAGTAACAAATTTTCGTTTTCATGTGGAGTACTTCTTTTTCTAGGTACACATGAATAAGGTTGTAAAATGAACAAATAGTTCGTGTTCGATTCGTATTCGTTCGATTAAAAGTTCGATTCGACTCGAAATATAAATGAGTCAAATATGAGCAAATTTTAAAATTC
This sequence comes from Panax notoginseng, assembly GCA_016801055.1. Lineage (NCBI taxonomy): Eukaryota > Viridiplantae > Streptophyta > Magnoliopsida > Apiales > Araliaceae > Panax > Panax notoginseng. Next base: position 272,309,183 of record CM029012.1, read on the forward strand.
GATAAATTACTCAAACATCCTCAAATTGTAATTTTCTATTGATACTCGGATTATATTCGTTCGAAAAGTTCAAACTGCTCGGACTTGACTAAGAATCGTGCTCGATTCGGTAGTTAAATGAGCCTCAATCAAATTTTATTTTATACTCAATAAATTTTATGAACCAAATCTGAACAATTTAATACTCGGTTGGACTCTATTCATTTATACCTTTACACATGAATTTCATCATCATAAATTGGAGGAGGATAAAGAAAGATGGGATACGGAACCTCTCAACAAGCCACTAAACACCAAAAAACGTACAGAAGCAATTAACATGACATTTTCAACCCACAAAATTTATGATCCATCAATAAAAATAACTTCATTTTGTTTCCCTTTCTTCTTTTCTTTTAGAGTACTGAATTTTCTTTACTTTGTTGATCCTTACAAATAGATAATTTTTCACAGGTCGACCTGTACGTGTGACGACTCACAAACATGACCTCTCAACAAAAGAACCAGTAATACAAACATTGGTTTAGGTACTCAAGTAGAGATGCTAAATTAGTTTATATCGACCTGTATCAATTTGTATTTGTAATCGATTAAAAACTATTTCGAACAATTTAATATAAAGTTCGCATCAAATGTACTGTTTGATTCGAGTCAAGATCATTTTCACTCCTAACTATAATGTGTCTTCCAACTCATGGCACTTTGGTGAACAAGTCTTTTTAAATTGGTACTAAAAGATTCACTTACAATTACTCACATTTTAATTATATATATATATATATATATATATATATATATATATATATATATATATATATATATATGAGAATATGGAGGTGCACAGCCGTGTAACTTTTAAAGTTACACATTCTACGATCGTAGAGTAGTCACTCCACGATTTATGAATTCACTCTACTATCGTGGACTACTCTACGATAGTAGAGTGAATTCATAAATTGTGGAGTGTCTACGATCGAAGAGTGAAATCACTCTACGATCGTAGACCGTATAACTTTAAAAGTTACACGGCTGTGTATCTCTATTTTTACCTTATATATATATATATATATATATATATATATATATATATAGGGTTCGAATCTTAAGCTCACCTCTTATTTAATATACCTTGTTCACCCCCCTTTAGCGACGGATTGGACGACGATTCGATCCGTGCTATATATATAACCATCGTCTTAGCTTTTAACTACGGACAATATATAGCGACAGACAATATATAACAACAGACCGAATATATAACGACGGATCGAATTGTCGATCCGTCGATCCGTCGATCGCAAAAAATATAAGATTATATTTTGAAAAGTAGGTAGTGAGTAGTAAATGTACGGTTGATAAGCACTCCACTGCAGTAGGCCCAGTGTGCACCAAAATCACATGGAGATATCTAAGGACAGTAGATAGTGGGTTATTAGTGGTCTTATCTCAACAGCTGATCATGTAACATGGACTTTTTATTTTAATATATCCCTATACAATTGTTATTGTATTCTTATCGTAATGGTTAAAATTAAGGACCTTAAGATTTTATATTTGATTTCCACTTTTGTATAAGTTACCCCATGTTTATCTTATTCTTTTTATAATTATTTGTTTTTCTCCTTTATGCTAAGTTAACGTAATTGATTATTGTAATTTTTAATTGCTAAAGTGAGTTTGATAATTAATATTATCTCTTATTATAAAGGTAGAGCAATGAATAGAGGCTCTCCCCCTTATTTTCTTAATTTTTTAATTCTATTTCCCATAATAGATAAAACTCTTGTTATATTTTTATGCTAATTATACACGTAACGCGTTTATAAGGCCGGATGTATATGGAGGACAGTATAAACAACCTACTGAGTTTTTTTTGAGTGTAGGAGTAGGGGTAGGGGAAGGGGAAGGGGCATAAATATAAAGTTAATAAATTTAAGATGACAAATTAATGGAAGAGTTAAACTTGAAGGGGGCAAAAAGAAAAGTTTCATTCTTAATCTAAATACAAATTACAAACTCTACAAAGTTTCATTCTGCTTCTACCTTTTTTCGTTGCTGCGTTGCTCATTCTACTTCTTTTACATCTCTGCCACTACATCTCCAGTTCTCCACGACTTCATCGCTTTACGAATTCTCCTCTTCTCCGCGACGAGTGACGACCATCGTCCAGGCGTCCACTGACCTCGTCTCTGTGAGAGCGAGACTGTGACTCTGCAGCTCAAACTTAAAAGATAACTAAATTAATGGCTTTTTTTCATTTGATAATTTAAAATTTATAGTTTGTTTGAATTTGTTGTTGGTTGGGAACTTGCATTTTAATTAATTTAGGCAATAATGACATGTGGTCAAAATTCAAACCTTCTAAAAATGAATAATTAATATCACAAAAAAATTAGTTAAAATCTACTTCTGTTAGGAAAATTTCCTGAATCTGTCCCTGCGTGTGCCACTTAGACTAGTAATTATAATTGTATATATTATGTGGATTATGAGAGTTCTTAACTTGCACAATACTCCAATTATGAAAAATTGATTACTTATTAATTTAAATGATGATATTTAAGATTTTGGTGTCTGGGATTGTAACAACATTTCCAGAACTTTCATGCCATGGAATGTGAAACTAGTCATATGCTTCTTGAATGCTTGAGCACTAAACATAGGATTATGGATAAAATAGACCATAATTTATACCAACGATGGATAATTGAATTTCTTCTATTCTTTTACTTGCCTTTTGCAATGGAGTTGTTTGGTTTTGGTTCTCCTTCCGCTTCTTTTCTAATTTTATTATACAACCACCAACTTTAATGTATTGACTTAAGAAAAAGGGATCCTCCTCAATAGACCTAATATTTAATAGAGATTATCTTATTATTTGGTGCGTTATATATTTTTAATTTGAGGAATTTTACTACACGCTAACTAAAAGTGTAAGGCTGATGTAGGTGGTGTAGATTATTATGTACACAAGAAAGAATAAATCAAGGAACTGATATTTCTATATCATTTTCACACGTAGAGTTCATATATTAGTTAATAAAAAATTGACACATCAGCTAATATATGAGTTATACATATAGATATATCAAAAAATGATATGAAAATATCGATTTTCTAAATCAATAAAGTACAAATAGTGTAAATTTTTGCAAAAATCTCTTTAAAAAAAACATTGGTATATTGTGGCTGCATACTAGGAGAAAGCGCATAAAAGACATTACAAATAGATCAAATAATGTTATTGCTATGTTGAATTGCGGTAATGAAGGTGAAAATAGAATGAAGCATTCCTATGGAATGAAAAAAATTGTATTTGGTTGCGATTGAAATGGTTCTTATTCCCTCTAAATTTATGAATTTTATTCATTGGGGAGGAAGAGTTTGGAATAACTCATTCTAAATATATTAGAATGAATCATTCTATTCGCTATTCCATTCTTTCAATCCAAACGTATCATAAAGATTTCAGATAATATTTGAAATGATGTAAAATTATCTCATGGTAAATTATTTCATAAGTATAATATATGAAAAAATTGAATTGTCACCAATATATAAATTTATGCGACAAAATAGAATAAATTAAAATATTATAATTCTTAATTTTGATCTATTCATGTATGCTCAATTATAATATAATAACTATTTGTGGTACGTATGGACTCTTATTACATCAAAGATGATAGTTGAAATTTTACCCGTTCTAAATTTCTATGCGAATTCACATGTTGGACTGACGTGGGTGAACGGAAGAATGTCTAAATAATTGTCCATGATCCATTTTTTAAAAGAAATATATGAAGCTCACAAACTTTAAATAGCATTATTCAATGTGGCCTGTATCAAAACCGACCAATTCTTTTTTTGCTTACTATTGGATTGGGCCTTATTACCAATAAGAGAGTACTGAAAATTAGGCATTGTCCTTCATCTTTCCCCGACCCAAAATAAAAGACCTCCTTCTGTGAAAGCAGCACGTTTAATAATGTTTTTGTTATAATATTCTGATTTCCTTAAAAGTCATAAGCTAAGGATAGATCCATGAATTTATGGATCTTGATTCGATGTATGTTTTCCTTTTCTTTGCTTTTCTAATGAAAAAAGACGCACCAAAATAGAGAGAAAATTCTCTGAACTTCTATCTTGCAAATATGTCTATTTCTTTAGTTCTATATTAGACCGGTAAAATCGGTCTAAGTCCGCGGGCCGGCTCGATCCGCCCATCAAAAAGCGGATTTTGGGCTTTATTTTTTCAACTCAACAAAACCTGGGCCGTTTTGGCCCGGTTTGTCAATAGTTCGGCCCGTTTGGGCTAAGCCCATAAATGTGTAAAAATTTGATTATAAATTAGTCCAGGCCCGCGGGCCAGCCCGGCTCGCCCGTCAAAAAATGGGTTTTGTGCTTCACTTTTTCAGCCCACCAAAACCTGGATCGTTTTGGCCTGGCCAACCAATGGCCCCGCCCGACGATGGCCCAACCCGTTTGGGCCAGCCCACCCCATTTGCCATGTCTAAGTTCTATAACACGTTATCAGCACGAAACTCCAACCAACAGAGATGGTAAAATTTTAAATTCTTGCAATTAAGCATTATACTACATTGGCTTGGCTTTGCCGCCATTTATATTCTTTAACTGTTAAATTATATTCATGTTTTGTTGTTGTGAGACCCCAGATTTTATGAATAAATATTTAATATTCTCGAATTTTTTTTATATATTATGGTATGGATTTGATATAATGTTATAATTATAAATTTTGTAAAGTATGCAAGTTGTTATATAATATTCGATTGGTCGGAGAATATTATTTTTATCGGGGAATATTCGTACGACGACACAATTATTGGTGGACCCCACAACGGAATTATTGTCGGATTGAGAAAACGACAAAAATATTTTATGGAAATAACGGCGGAAATTTTACCGTTAACTGTTGAAACACCTGGTGTTAAAAGTACAGTAATACGCGTGGTTGCATAGTAGCACACGGTATTGATTATTGATGTTTATGTGAGAAGTCACTCAGTATTGTTCAATCGGGTATTCGGGACACTTTTTGTGTCGGAGTACTATTCACGAGTTACTATTCATAAGTTACTATTCATGAGTTACTATTCACGAGTTACTATTCACGGGTTACTATTCACCCAAATTACTATTCACTCTAGTATTGTTCACTCGAATATTTGGGACACTTTTCGTGTCGGAGTACTATTCACGAGTTACTATTCACGAGTTATAATATTAATGATGAATATTGTTTGGAGTTGAATTTGGTGACGCGGACGTGATATTTGAGTCCGGAACGTCGAAATTAGTAAAAATAGACTATAAACACAAAATTTTCCGAAATTCACTATTTGGTTAAAAAGTCAACAGTTGACTTTTTCGAAAAAAGTCAAACTTCGAAATTTCAAAATTTATATTTTGATAAAAATGGTTTCATTATGTTGGAATTGTTTGTGTTAGTGAAAATCGACATTTATTTCGATAATAATTGATATCTGGAGGTTATATTGACCAATCGAGTATTTAACCGGATAAATGAGCAATTGATTGCTATTATTTCACATGATTATAACTATTTATTCACATGTTATACTATTGACTCACATTCTTGTTACTATTAGGGGAGTTGGTGCAAGATTGATAATACTTGCATGACTAAGTTAAAAATGGAGGTATAGAGGGAGGTACTATATTGTAATTAATTTTTCACATGTTTAGAACTATTGAGTCACATGATTTTACTATTGATTCACATGATTTACTATTAGGGGAGTTGGTGTAAGTTTGATAATACTTGGATGATTGAATTAAAAATGAAAGAAAAGTTGGAGGTATTGTATTATAATATTTCGAGCCCCAAAACGTGCAATTATCGAAACTATGTTTTCCTATAAATAGAAGCTCATTCTTCCTTCATTTTTCACCAATTCACTAAAGCTTTAGAGCCATTATTATAGAGAGAAATTATAGAGAGAAGCTATAGAGAGAAAATCTATAGAAGAAGAGAAGTCTGCTCCCTCAATACTCCTATATCCAGTTTCTTTCAAATGTAGGGAATATTATTTCTTTCTTTCATCTTCATGAAGAGAACTTCTGTTGTTCCATTCTTTGTTATTATGTTGGAATAACATGTTTATGCGAAGTACCGCATACTTGGTGAAATTCTTCTATTATTCCATTCCTTATTATTCTGCTGGAACATCCTGTCTTTGCGTTCTACGCCGGACCTGGTTCCATTATTTATTATTCTGTTGGAACATCCTGTCTGTGCGTTCTACGCCGGACCTGGTTCCGTCTTTATTATTATTCTGTTGGAATATCTTATCTGTGCGTTCTACGTCGGACCTGGTTCCGTCTTTACTATTCTGTTGGAATATCCTGTCTGTGCGTTCTACGCCGGACCTGGTTCCGTCTTTACTATTCTGTTGGAATATCCTGTCTGTGCGGTTTACGCCGGACCTGGTTCCATTATTTATTATTCTGTTAGAATAACCTGTTTATGCGGTCTATCGTATGCATGGTGATTTCTTTTGTTATTCCATTCTTTATTGTACTCAGTTGGTTAAGTTTTGACTTCTATACTCCATGAAATTTGTGGAATATCCTTGATAATTGCGTTTCATCCAGTATCTTTTTATGAAAATATTCTTCTAAGCATTCTTGAATTTTACTCCACAAAGCAGTATCATGTTGACAATTTGGACGTTATTAATTCTTGGATAAATTAATTCTTGAACTTGTTTTATTGAATTCTTATATCATTGTCATCATCCTCATGTTTATAAAATGTTAAAAGTCATCTGTGGCCTGTAGTGCATAGATGGACTTGGTATGATTATGACCAGGGATTATTCGGTATAATCATGACCGTAATGTTACAAATGATGTGGTAAAAGTCCTCATTGGCCCGTAGTGCGTTGATGGATAGTTGTTGGACCATTAATGAATACACGAATTTCCTTGGCCGTAGTGCAGGGGTGATTCGATGATGTGGATTATTTTATAAGCTGAGTCCCAGCGATAACAGTGTTGAAAAACCTTTTAAATCATAAAAGATAGTAGAGTTTATTTTCTACTTGACTCTTTTAATGGATTGCTTGTTCCGCTGCAGTTAAACTTGATGTCTATTATATTTTATCAGTTTAACATTGTTGGAGACTAATGATAATTTATTCTGCATTATCTTAGTCATAATATTTCTTACTGGGCTAGTTGAGCTCACCCTTTCTTTCACTGTTCTCTTCAGGAAATGAGAACGTAGCTGGGACTAGTCGGGGAACAGAGTGATGGTCCTAGATGATAGAATTAGTAGTCCTCACTATTCTATGTAATAGTGTGATAATAATTGTAATGAGGACTCCTTTTGAGTATGGATACTTTCTAGAAGACAATATTTGTATTCAAACTCACAGTTTATGTTCTGTCGTATTGTACACGACAGTTGTATTAGTAAGATGTATTTGGATTTATGTACCATGTAAGTGGCTTCCCAAGATGGGTGACGTATACCTATTTTTGGGGGCGTCACAGTTGTCCATTTTTAAATTTTATTATTTACAGTGGTACCATTTATCCTTGTTGATCTTACAAGACTTGGTAGGAACTTTTTTACCATTTATTAATTTGTGGAAATAACCTGACTACGCACACTACCGCATGCTTGGTGAATACCCTTTCGTATTAATTCCTTATTAGTAATTTGTGGAAATAATCTGTCTACGCGGACTACCTCATGCCGGGTGAAGATCCATTTGCAGTTTTGTACATGTACTCTCTCAATAATAGTGCAGTTCATTTTCTCAGCCACATCATTATGTTGTGATGTACCAAGAATAGTCTGCTCATGTCGAATGCCATGTTTATTACAATATTCAGCAAATTCCTTTGCAGTGTATTCCCCTCCATTGTCGCTACGAAGGCACTTCAACGATTTTCTAGTCTCCCTTTCAACCATAGCATGAAAACTCTGAAAATGTTGGAATATCTGGTCTGTACAGTCCCTGTTTCTTGTATGTATCCAAATTACACCTAAAACACTATTTTTTACAAAAATTCCAGTTGTAATAAATACTATGTATTTTTTGAGAGGTACTACAAAAAAAAAAGTCACTAAAAAATATCTCCCAAGACTTATTGTATATTTTTTGAGAATGACAAGAAAAAAAAATAAAAAATAAAAATGTCTAATATTTCGGTCTGAAATTAAATGTCTTTTCGGACATCCTTTGATTCAAGTGTAGATGGGACTATAGCTATTTTACTTGAACGTAAAGAAAAGGACAGTACTAATCTGTCACTAAATTCTACACATGCATATATTCTTTTATACGCGTAGCTAGGTTCCACCATCTCATATAAAAAATTGTAACTAAATATATTCTTGTTTATTGATCATATATAGGATAGGATAGGAGGAATAATTCTCTTCTCTTCAGCATTAATAACACACTTCCCTCCCTCCCTCTGGAACAGATCCATAATACAATTTAAATTTGGCACGAATCTAATGAAGAAACAACACCTACAAGCTTAGCATACAGAACAACATGCCTTCTGCTCCTGAAAAAATCATATTGAGAAAGATATACTCCTTCCTAGCTATTTATTTGTATTAATTCCATACATTTCTAGCTAGCTGCTACAAACATCTCCCACCATAACCGGCATTCATGTGCAATGCTTGTTTTAGGTCTTCACAACTTACAACTGCCCGATGCTCCGCTGCCTAAAACCACCATTCCAAAATCATGTTAGAATTTAATATCACACCATAATATATGTAAATAATGTAATTACATATATATACCTACCTCAGAACAAGAAGCTTGCAGGGAAAAATCATTGAAGCAGCTAATAACACATTGCTGAATGTCGAGACCTAATGCTTCGATTGTGTTCACTGTTGATAACAACAATCCCGGCTTTTCTGCGCATGAGATCTCAATCCCTATACTTTTATCCCTTCTTTCTACATCAAACTAACAACAGTATATTGTTGTAGGAAAATTCAGTTTTAGGAACTTAATATCTGATCTTAATTGTCTTGATGCATGTGTATGTATATGTATATACTATTCACTATTGTTTACATTAATTAATTATACCTTGGATGAATTCTTCGCATGATCAGTTGCTTCTTTCATATTTAGCTCCTTTAAGTTCCCCATCGAGTTTATTTGATTGCTGCCATCCGCTTCGTTACGATCTTTCCCTTGTAACTTATGGATTTTTTCCAAGAGCTCTTTCATATAATCTATGGTGTCTCCCAGTATAGATGTTCTGTCCATCTGCTTATTCATGCATTCTTCCATTAATAAAAGAATAAATTAAGCTAGCAAATAATTTGGTGCGTGCTAAAAATACTGGCTGGTTTGCTGTGTAAAACTTGACAAATGATAAGAGTATAGTCAATCACCTTGCTTACTTTGGGAACAACTGATCTGAGCATGGAAAGGCGGTCGTTGAGTCGCTTCCTTCGCCTTCTCTCTGCCATTAGATTCTTTGAGGGCTGCCCTTCAACCTTTCTAATTTTTCTCCTCCTATCTTCAGATGTGCCCATGTCGAAAACTGGAATATGATCTAGACAAGCTTGCTCCTTAGATGAGCTGCAATTCATTTCTTCGAAATTGTAAACACCAAAATTTCCATTATTCTTGATGGAGTAGCCGTTGACAAATGGGTAGATTTCATTGAAAGAACATGCAAAGCTAGGTGATTCTACTTGTGAATTAGTTACGAGTATTTCTGATAATGAACTGTTTGATGTTGTAAAATCTAGGCTCTCATAGCTCCATCCACCAGGGAATAACTCATCATCATCATTATAATTATTCACTTGAGCAGATGGAAATTTTGTCCAATTCTCTCTACTTGGACCCAACAACTCTTCTAGTAAACTATATTGACTAGGCTCCATCTTTAATTCTCGTCTCGTCTCGTCTCTAACAAAGACTAAAGGAGGAGCTAGGCTCGATAACAAGATGTTGAAACAGGAATAGTAAGGAACGTATATATATATATATATATATATATATATATAGAGAGAGAGAGAGAGAGAGAGAGAATGGTATACTTAATTAGCTTGTGTATAATACATTATAGTATGTGCACATGATTGAAGAAGTGGAATCTGCCTTTTCTTCTCTCTCTGTTTGATTTTTGTGTTTTATGGGAATTTTAAATTAGACAGACTTATTAATTTTAATTTAACCCCATATTCTGAAAAGGTTTGATCACCCACAATTATGTCTCAACCGAAAAGGATGAAGTAGGAATCAATCAAGGACATTGTCAGGTTCCTAGCCTCTTCTTGTTCATTAAAAAGCTTTTCATGGCTACTCTTTTCTCAATAATCTCAATGCCCTAAGCTCTGGTTTCTTGGTATTCACTATTTACCGATTCTCTTCACATACTTTTTTTAAGCATAGAAAACTCTTCTGCTTGATGACTTTGTTTGTTTGTGGTAGAAATTAATTAGATACCATCATGCATGTTCCTTCTTTTGTGATCGCTTAGATGTTGGAATATCTTAATTTTGTGCCTTCATGTGATGGAGAGGAGAGGAGAGAGACTTTGGAAAACTGAAAAAATTAAGTTTGTTGATTCAAGCTAGCTTTTCTCTAAATGGATGAGGTATAATTTTTATACATTAATTGGGGCCTACAGGGCCTAGAAAACGACAGCCATACGATCTCCTAAAATTTTAGAAATTACCCGAAGGGTAAAAATATGTTTAGATTTTGTAACAAGAAAATTAATGGACGAGGAGTAACAATATTTACTTACACTTTACTATAGTATCATGACTTGATTTGTTGAGAAATCTGATACGAGGTCTAGACGAATTTGGGATATCCGCCAAGACTTTTTTTTAATTTTTTTATTTTATTTTTATTTTTTTCTCATGTAGTATAAGTAATTATCTGTAGTCACTGCCTTTCAAGTGTGCACCGATCCCCAAGGTGCTTTTGCATTATTTTGATCTTATAATAAGTAGTATCAACTAAATGCACTTATCAATAAGCTGTGTTAATTAACTACATGAAATCTGATAGAATAATCAATTATTCCTATCATTTACCAACTGTTAATCTTAAGATTAATAGTCGTAAGTCTAAATTTAAAAATAAGCAAGACAATTAAGATTAATAAATCTATCCCAAATGACCAAATATAATACTTGCAAACAAATATAACCCTAGAGTCTAGGAGTGCGACTATATATATATATTTCATCACATTGAGACCATTAGATCAACGTTGCCTTCATACTATTAATTAACTATGGATTGAAATGGAAGTGGATTGGCGAAAGAGTATTACAATTGTTTTAGATCTAAAAGAGAACTACTGTCACTTTAATTTGATCAGCATATCATCGTGTTACCGTTGTTTTATTAATCATAAGCCTTCAAGGACTTGTACAAGTCTATTTTTCTCGGAGTACTATTTTAATATATATTTTTGATATTTTTATACGAAAACGAGTCAAACTCACACTATGCTCCAGAAAATTATATAAAAGTATCATGATCAATTTTTTTTATTTTTATTTTTACCAACAAAAGGTCCAAAACATATTCTTTCACGTAAAGAATAATGCTAGAGACACAAACTATTCTATAAATATTTTATAAACAACTGATGTGGCATACTCCACCTCAGTATATTGTGTGGGACCGAAAATTATATTGAAATAATTTGTTGATCAATATACTGAAGTGGAGTATACCACATCAATAGTTTGTAAAATATTTATAAAATAGTTTGTGTGCGTAGCATTACTCTTCGCGTAAAAGCACCTGCAATATCAGCAACAATATGCTTGAATGAAAGAAGTACGCGTGTACCGTTCACCAGGAACTTTTAAATTGATATACATATATATATATATATATAGAAGTTCGCATCTCGAGGACTGTATGGTGATGATCCCGAGACCACGTGAAACAGCATCAACTTGAATCAAGTGGCGGACACTTATCTCTCTAACCCCATTGTCAAATTTTCAATTCCTTAAAAAGGCCAAGGCAGTAGTTAGAAATCATTTTTGTCCACAATTTTATATTACTCCCTCCGTCTCAAATTAATTGTTCAGTTTTAATTTTTTAAAATAAAATTGACCATTTTTAAAACTAATTTTTTTATTATTTTTACTAAAATATAGGTGAAGAGATTATAACCAAAAGAAAGTATATACAATTTATTACTAACCCCAATTTTTATAATTTTAAAAATATATTTATATATGCTTAATTATTAATTTTAAAAATAGTCAATTTGACTTAAAAAAGTCAAAACTGAACAATTAATTTGGGACGGAGGGAGTATTTGTTAAATATTTTTGTCCATTAATGTAAGTCTTAATCTACAATTATGTTCTATAATCCAGTAATATTAAGAGAAATTTTGGCCTAATTACCAGATCCATAATAATATCCCGATCGCAAGTAATGTTGACATATTAATTAATTATATATTATAGTGATAGGGAATTAATATTTTTACAATAAAAAATAATAATTTTACAAGCTTCTTTTCATATAAATAATAAACAAATCTCACAATCATATAAAAAATATTTTATAAAATTAAATATCAAATTTTATTTATAAAAATATCAATTTTCATTAATAATTTTAAGGAGTTGTTCTCTTTGTATGTATTAGTGCGCTTCTTCATTAATTAAAAATAAGTAGAGCGTGACTAAATAAACATATATGTATTTATTTATTCATCAACATATGGGTGGGTGAGTGCGTGGTCATTCAATTTCAGTACTGCAAAAGCTAACAACTGCCAGTTTATGTCATTATATATATATATATATGTATGTATCTATTTATCACTAGCTTGTTGCATCTGTTTGATATATCAACAAAAACAATGCTATTAGCCTATTATTTTATAAAAAAAACTCAAATAATGCTCATATACACAGACTCTCGTCTGATATGTGAAATTTATAAATATATATGTATGTAGTGAATTTTTTTATGTGATAAAAATATTATTTTAGATATATACTCTATAGTCTATATCCCAGAAGAGGAGACAGGGTAAAAAGGTAAATAAGAATGGATCAAGTACCGATGCATCATGCAAGACGGTAAAGAGTCGAAAACTAACGGCATGAGAATGAATGATGTGATGTACTTGCTACGTACGTACAACCACGTACCATTAAAATTTACTCCAAGAATTACCTTATAGGAGTAATATTATTTACTTTAGGAGAAAGGGGAATTGTACGTAGAAGACATCAATTCTTAGCACAAAAATATCATTAAATATAACTTTTGGGGTTGAGCGTGTGGTGGTGAAGCAAATGATCGACCGAGTTGATGACAACGTAACATACGAATTGAGCTTTGTTAGTTTTTAGTCATGAGCCAGAACTGTTACAACAAATAGCATCAAAGTGGTGGCTCTTGTATATATAAACTAAACTCCTTATAAGATCTCTACTCTGCCTGCAATCAAAGATGTTCACAAATCATCGAGTAATTTTGTTTTTCTCAAGTGGTAGTTCAGTGTGGTGCAGCCCACAATATATAATTCGTTCCCAAAGGGATCCAGGATCAGAACAACTTTACATACGTCCGTCTGAATTGGTCTTTGTTAGAAAAATAAGATCACACACGCACACAAACGATAGAGAATTAAGAAGAACACAAGAGATTTACGTGGTTCCCCAATTTGGGTACTCCACAGGCGGCGGCTAATTGTTTATTGATGATTCCTTGGTTACATAGGGCTTTACAATAGTTAGTATATATACCTACTAATCCTATTCCAACCCTACTTCATATTATGGTCAATTACCCATAATACCCAATCCAATTAACAATCAGCCAACTGAGTTACCGACGCAGCGTGGACCGCGCCGCGCCAAAGGCTTCCGCAGCGCGCTCCGCGCCACTTGCCCAGACACCTCCTTCCAAGGCAGCGCGCTCCGCGCGACCTGTCTACTATCACCAGCGCGCTCTGCGCCACTAAGGCATTACCATACCTAGCTAAAATAGTAAAAAGATTAGTTTCAGGATTGCGTTCGGTGCAACCCTGAAAGGCTAGTGCGTCGCTTCGCTCCGCTCCGCTCCGCTCCGCTCCGCACTAGCCCTTTTCCAGTGGCTTCTTTATTATGAGTCACAAGTTCCCAACAGTCTTTTTATATTGTTTGCTTTTGGCCTTTGGGATGGATATATATATATATAGGCAGTGGCGAAGCCAGAAAATATTATCAGTGGGGGCGAAATTATTACCAAGTTATAAATAATTTGGCGGGGGTTCCCCAAGCCAATTTTTTTAATACTTTATTCTTTCGAATATATATATATATATATATATATATATATATATATACAATAAAAATATAATGAGTAATAATATATGGTATATATACACTATATTGACTCATAATAGACTTTTTTAATCACAATTGTTCATAAGTAAGTAATTCATTATTTATTTTTAAAAGTAATATAAATTAGATTATTATTTAGTTTAAAATATTATAGAGAGAGATACATATATTGAGAGGATATGAGTCATATGCGGTTAAAATTTGATTAACAATTTCAGTGTAAAAAGAGTGGGTGCAAATTTCAATGGGTGCAAATTGCTTTGAAACGGGAAAGTCTAATACCCAATTTCAATAAAGTGTAATATCCAATTTCAGTGGGTGCAAATTGACTCTTTTTACCATCAAAAAAAATTTATTTATCATATATAAAAAAAAATAAATCCAGTGGGTGCAATTGACCCCACTGGCTAACAAGTGGCTTCGCCCCTGTATATAGGTCCCATTATCGACAACTAATTGATTCTCTTTCTCTCTCTCTCAATATATATAATATACGTATATTATATATATATATATATATATATATATATATATATATATATATGTTTGAAAGAGTCAGTAGCTTTAAAATAGTCAGTAGCTTGTTGAATAACTAGGCCTATATTTCAGGCTTATTTTGTTTGATAAGTCCTATTCTACAGGACTAGTAGTTGTTCTGAAATATTCTTCTAGTAGTGCCATATTTATAGGATAGTTAGACGTGGCTGTTATCCTCTGTTTTGGTTGTATGGCTATAAAAGCCAATGTTCTGTTTTGAATTGCAGTAGTGAGTAGTTTTCTTTAATCAACTAGTGTTTGTGTTTACATTGATATCTTACAATTTGGTATCAGAGCCATCACTGAGTCTGATAAAAGAAAAGAGTGAAAACTGTGATTCTTGAGAGAAACTGAGAGAAGGATGAGTGAAGAAAAGAGTAGTTTGACGAAGATTCCACACTTCGATGGTCGTCACTATGACCATTGGAGTGAATTGATGGAAAACTTACTCAGGGCAAAAGGATTGTGGAGCATGGTGGAGAACAGCTTCGAGGAGCCAACAGAAGAAACTGTGCTAACCGATGCACAGCAAGTGCAGCTCAATGATGCGAGGACCAAAGACCACAAAGTCAAGCACTATTTGTACCAAGCCATTGACAGGGTCACTTTTGAACAGATCCTAGACAGACGCACTTCAAAAATTGTCTGGGACTCTTTAAAGCGAAAGTTCGGTGGCAATGAACGAGTGAAGAAGTCCCTTCTCAACACCTTAAGAAGAGATTTTGAAATACTAGAAATGCAGAAAGGGGAGACAATCACCGAATATTTCGCAAAGGTTATGGCTGTGGCTAATCAAATGAGAACCAATGGAGAGGACATGCCGGACTCAAAGGTGGTCGCGAAGATTTTGAGGACGTTGACGGAGAGATTCACCTATGTGGTGGTATCTATTGAAGAGTCAAAAGATATCTGCACAATGACCATTGATGAGTTGCAGAGCTCACTAGTAGTTCATGAGCAGAAGTTTAAGAGGTTGGATAGAGCAGAAGATCAAGCTTTGCGAGCTTCCATTGGTGATGAGAAACTCGGAAACAGGGGAAGGGGTCGTAGCCCGTTCCGCGAACGAGGAAGAGGCAGAGGTAGGCAGCCCTTCAAAAAGGAACTTGTGGAATGCTACAAGTGCCACGAGTTGGGGCACTTCCAATACGAGTGTCCTAGTCTGGATAATAAGGCCAACTATGCAGAGTTAGACGAGAAAGAAGAGTTACTTCTGATGGCACATGTGGAGTTGCATGATTCAAAGAGAAAAGACGTGTGGTTCTTGGATTCGGGATGTTCAAATCATATGTGTGGGAAAAAAAGATGGTTCTCACATTTGGATGAAAGTTTTCAACAGACTGTCAAGCTCGGGAATGACACAAGGATGGCTGTTACCGGCAAGGGAAATATAAGATTGGAAGTTGGAGGACTGATACAAGTAATTACGGAGGTGTACTACATACCAGAACTCAAGACTAACCTACTTAGTATGGGACAACTTCAAGAGAAAGGTCTGGCCATTTTGATTCATGGAGGAGAATGCAAGTTGTATCATCCACGTCGAGGGTTGATCATGCAGACGAGGATGACTGCAAACCGAATGTTTGTGCTTCTAGCTTCTGTCTCACCTAAGAAAAATTCTGTATCTTTTACTCCTACTTGTTTTCAAGCTGCTACAGAAGATGCGTCCCACTTATGGCATTGTAGGTTTGGCCACTTGAATTACAAAAGTCTGCGGACAATGCAATATAAGAAGATGGTAACTGGCTTATCTACACTCAAAACTCCTAGCAAGGTGTGCACTCACTGTTTGATAGGAAAGCAGCACCGAGAAAAAATGCCAAAGAAGAGTTCGTGGAGAGCAACTAGGAAGCTGCAGTTGATACATGCAGACATATGCGGACCAATCACTCCGACGTCAATTAATGGAAAGAGGTATTTACTTAGTTTCATTGATGATTTCAGCCGAAAAATTTGGGTTTATTATTTGTGTGAGAAATCAGAAGCATTTGGGGTGTTTAAAAAGTTTATGAAATATGTTGAGAAGGAGTGTGGTGAGTCTATAACATGTTTACGTACAGATAAGGGAGGAGAATTCACTTCTCTTGAATTCAATGATTTTTGTATGGAGAATGGCATTCGAAGGCAGTTGACGGCTGCTTATACTCCCCAACAAAATGGGGTAGCAGAACGAAGGAATATGACTATAATGAATTCTGTTCGTAGCATGTTGTCTGAGAAGAAAGTGCCCAAGGTTTTTTGGCCTGAAGCAGTTCAGTGGTGTGTGCATGTGATGAATAGAAGCCCAACAATAGTAGTTAAAGACAAAACTCCAGAAGAATCATGGAGCAATGTCAAACCAACAGTAGATTACTTTCGTGTATTTGGGTGTGTAGCCCATGTACATATTTCTGACCAAAGAAGAATTAAGTTGAGTGACAAGAGCTTCAGTTGTGTGTTGTTCGGGGTAAGTAGTGAGTTCAAGGCCTATAGACTTTATGATCCTGCTTCTAAGCGCATTGTGGTAAGCAGGGATGTTGTATTTGAAGAAGACAAGTGTTGGGAATGGGAAACAAGCCTAGTAGAAATGAACAAGGTGCTAGAATGGGAAGATGGCGAAGAAGAATACAGTGAAAGTGAAGATGGTGAGCACGAAGAAGCAGCAACTGCAAACGAAGAAGAGAAAGCAATAACAATAGAAGAACCAGTGCAATCAAATCAGAACACACGTGCTGAAGATCAAGGGAGGACTAGAAGAACCCCAAGAGCTTCGGTCTGGTTAAGAGATTACGAGAGTGGAGCTGGTTTGGGTCTCTCAGATGAAGAAGCAGAAGTTAGTAACCTTGTGTTTTTTACTGCTCTAGATCCCATTAATTTCGAAGAAGCTGCGAAGAGTAAGAAATGGAAAGAAGCTATGGATCTTGAGATCCAAGCAATTGAGAAAAACAAAACTTGGGAATTGATGGAGTTGCCGGCTGGTGCTAAGAGAATCGGTGTAAAATGGGTTTTCAAAACGAAACTCAACGAGTTTGGTAAAGTAGACAAGCACAAAGCACGTCTTGTGGCAAAAGGGTATGCTCAAAAACAGGGAATCGATTACAATGAGGTGTTTGCGCCGGTTGCAAGATGGGACACAATCAGATTGGTAATAGCTCTTGCAGCACATAAAGGTTGGAATCTTTACCAGCTAGATGTTAAGAGCGCTTTCCTCCACGGAGAGTTGCTTGAGGAGGTGTTTGTTGATCAACCACCGATTTTTGTACAGAAAGGAGAAGAGCACAAAGTGTACCGGTTGAAGAAGGCTTTGTATGGTCTTAAGCAGGCTCCAAGGGCGTGGTACAGTCGCATTGAGTCCTACTTTGTGAAGGAAGGTTTTGTAAGGTGCCCTTCTGAACATACACTCTTTATTAAGTCTGATTCAATGGGTAGAATTCTTGTGGTTAGCCTTTATGTAGATGATCTTATATTTACGGGGAATGATGTGGGAATGTTTGAGGAATTTAAGAGGTCCATGATGCATGAATTTGAAATGACTGATCTTGGAAGGATGAGATATTTCCTCGGGGTAGAGGTGTTGCAGAATGAAGATGGCATATACATTAGTCAAACAAAATATGCTAATGAAGTGCTTGAGAGGTTTGGCATGTCGGAATGCAATTCTGTCAAAAATCCCATTGTGCCGGGGTCGAAACTTGTGAAGGATGAGAAAGGAGTCAAGGTTAACCCTACTACTTACAAACAAATGGTTGGTAGTATTCGTTATTTAACAGTACCAAGGCCCGACTTGATGTTTGCGGTAGGTCTAGTTAGTAGATATATGGAGAATCCCACCGAGCTTCATTTTCACGCTGTCAAGAGGGTGCTTCGATATATAAAAGGGACTTTGCAGCTGGGAATATTTTATAAAAGAGGTGGAGCTGGAAATTTCATTGGCTATACAGACAGTGACTACGCAGGGGACCTTAATGATAGGAAGAGTACTTCAGGATATGCATTTTTGTTTGGAGAAGGAGCTGTGGCTTGGTCATCGAAGAAACAACCGGTGGTGACTCTATCCACCGCTGAAGCTGAATTTGTGGCAGCAGCTTCATGTGCATGTCAAGGAATCTGGATGAGGAGGATTCTTGATGCTCTTAATCATTCTCAAAGGGAGAGCACAATGGTGTACTGTGACAATGCCTCCACTATCAAACTCTCAAAAAATGATGTGCTACATGGAAGGAGCAAACATATTCATGTAAGGTACCACTTTCTTCGTGAGCTAACTCAAGATGGAATTATTGAGCTTATTCATTGTGCAACTGAGAATCAGACAGCTGATATCATGACCAAGGCTCTGAAGCTCGAGTCATTTGAGAAGTTTAGAAAAAAACTTGGAGTACGTGAAGTACCAAAGACAAACTGTCTGCAGACTACAGAACAGTTTAAGGGAGGAAATGTTTGAAAGAGTCAGTAGCTTTGAAATAGTCAGTAGCTTGTTGAATAACTAGGCCTATATTTCAGGCTTATTTTGTTTGATAAGTCCTATTCTACAGGACTAGTAGTTGTTTTGAAATATTCTTCTAGTAGTGCCATATTTATAGGATAGTTAGACGTGGTTGTTATCCTCTGTTTTGGTTGTATGGCTATAAAAGCCAATGTTCTGTTTTGAATTGCAGTAGTGAGTAGTTTTCTTTAATCAACTAGTGTTTGTGTTTACATTGATATCTTACAATATATATATATATATATATATATATATATATATATATATATATATATATATATATATATATATATATATATATATATACACACGTGGGTGACATGCACGTTTATTTTAGCATGTGAGGTAGATATTTGTCCTTTAGAAATTAACCAAGTTCAAATTTGGCATGCTGCAATACTGTAGTATTGATTTGAAACTCGTACTAAATAATCAAGAATTCAACACCTTTCGCTCTTGCTTAAGCATATTTATTCCTATGCTATAGCTTCAGGTGAAATAAATTGTTATGTTGTGTATGTACATTATGTAGTTTGAAGGTCTAAGCACGTATCATCAATTTAATTGTGCGGCTTTGTGGAAACTTTTATTTCTTCTCCTCAACCTATTAAAAAGATAGATAAATGGTTAAGGTCTCCAATTTTTTAGTCTCAAATGATGTGTCTGTAAGGAACAAGCTGCTGTTTTAGCTCAAACAAACAGAATATGCAACTAAGTTGATGGTTATGTAAGGAAGCGATAGTATTCTCAGTGTTACCACTATGAATCAGTGAGTTATGTATAGATTCTTATGAATAGTTAGAACAGAAATTCAGATAGAGGGAGAGAGATTTCAGAGAGAAAGGGAAGGAAATCCAGAAGAGATTAGAGAGAAGGAATTTCATTCAAATTTCACATGCTCCAATACAACGATGTTCACACCCTTATATCTCAGCATGCATGCACCAAGCAACAGACTCTCATAACAGAATTGAAACAGGAAAAGACTAACAAGACCTCAACTATTATAAGCCAAGACTAAACTATCCTTGCCTACTATATCACTCAATTAATAACTAACTAGTATTAACTAACTGTGATTTTTAATGGAAAGTGCACTAAAACAAAGATAAGTTATGATCTGGAACTGAGAAATGCTTTACAGTGTCATCGTTACATTCATTGAGTAAATCTCTTATTTAATACCACGTTGTTTGAGACAACAAAAATGAGATCAATACCCTAAAAAGATAAATTTGAGATCTGTAGGGGCAGAGAAAGATAGATTAAAGATCGATTTCAATATTTGGCTGTTGCTTTAAAGTTTGATGAATATGTTGTTATATTCTTTTTTTGTTTGAGGAATAAATAAATAATTTGTTGGATCTAATTTAATTATTTTCACAAAAAGAGTCTCATAATTGTTAACATTTATAAATATGAATGATGTATTTTTGTTTTATATTTTCTCCAAAATTATCAAGTCTTAGTTTAGTAGTGATGAATTGTTAATAAAATTGATATATATATATATATTCTGCTATTGAAACTTTTTTGTGAAACAAAAGAGGAGTATATATAATTATGTACTAGTATTTTATTTCTATTAGTTTAATTTTGGGTGGGTTGGTATTCATTCTATATATGCGAGTTGCAAATTTATATGGGGCGCCTTAGGCCCTGACAAATTTGATAACTTTGAGTGGAAACAAACACCTTCTGTGATAAATATTATTATAACCCATATATTGTTGTGGAATTGGATTCAGAAGGTTGGACATATATGCAGTTTTTGTGATCCAAGAAATTCCTCCCTCTCTCCCTAGCTCCCTCAAGCCGACAATAAAGCTTAATTATATTTATTTAAATTTAGCCACATACTAGGTGAGATCTAGAACTAAATTAAGTTTATCTCCACTTGGTGGGAGCTAGGTGACGAGTGCCGAAATAAACAACCGGAAACATATTCATCAGTTGCTTACACAGGACATGAGGCAGTGCAATTGTCCTATAATGAGACAGACCTGCACCTCCCGTGTGAGCCAGCGATCTCGTTTACCCCTCTCCGCTACCTAGCTACTCATACATATTATAAGGGACTCTCGGTCACTGTCGGTAAAATTGCATACTATTTATTATACTTGGAATTCTTAAGATTAATATTCTATCTTTCTCCCAAGTTACTGAATTTTTCAGTTTTAATATCGGCCATTGATTCCTATATTGAATGATAGAGATGATGTATTGTAATTTTTGATCCATAATAAATAATATTCGTCCGTCTCTCCAGCGAACCATGAGTAGCAAACTAAAAACGAACCGACTATTACAACAAATTTTTTCGTCGCTATACCATAGAAAATCTCTATGTCCCTGTAGTTAGTAGAAATTTAATTTCAAATTAAAGAAGTGTAAATAACAACGTCCTAATAAGGCTTAAATATGATTTACTACCCAAAACTATAGGCCATATTCCACTTCGGTGATCCACCTTTTAATTTTGTCAATTAGGTGATTGAACTATCAATTTTTTTCGATTTCATTCAATTGGGTCTGCCACGTCAGAAATTGCTGACGTGACATCCTAATAGGCACTAATAGGCACCAGGAGTGCTTATGTGTAAAAATATTATATATTTTTAATGAGATCAAATGACAAAAAGGTAAAATAAGAAATAAAACAACTAAAAATTACACAAATAATATAAATTAGTTGTATAATTATTTATTTATAGTTATATAAATAATATAAATTATTATATAAATAATATAATAATTATTTTTATTAAAAATAATTATTTTTATTAAAAAAACTGTGTTTTTTTTAATTTTTTTATTTAAAAAAATTGTGTTTAATATTAATGATAATAAAAATAAAAATATTAATGATAATAAAAATAAAAATACAAGTGCAGTTTTTTTTAATAAAAAATAATAATTATTATTTTATTAAAAAAAACCAACCAACTGCGCTTTTTTTTAAAATAAAGCAACTGCGTTTTTATTTTAATTATTTTTATTAAGAATAATAATTATTTTATTAAAAAAAAACTAACCAACTGCTTTTTTTTTAAAATAAAGCAACAACGTTTTTTTTTAGTTGCTTAATTATTATTTTTTTATTAAAAAAAAATTGCACTTTTATTTTTATTTTTATTATCATTAATATTTTTATTTTTATTATCATTAATATTAAACACAATTTTTTTTAATAAAAAAAATTAAAAAAGCGCAGTTTTTTTAATAAAAATAATTATTATATTATTTATATAATAATTTATATTATTATATAACTATAAATAAATAATTATACAACTAATTTATATTATTTGTGTAATTTTTAGTTGTTTTATTTCTTATTTTACCTTTTTGTCCTTTGATCTCATTAAAAATATATAATATTTTTACACATAAGCACTCCTGCTGCCTATTAGGATGCCACGTCAGCAATTTCTGACGTGGCAGACCCAATTGAATGAAATCGAAAAAAATTGATAGTTCAATCACTAATTGACAAAATTGAAAGGTGGATCACCGAAGTAGAATATGGCCATAGTTTAGGGTAGTAAGTTATATTTAAGCCTCCTAATAATAACACAGGAGACTGGTTTATTGTGTGGGCCATATGTTAGATAATTTGCATTGGAGTAGTGGGCTATCCGATCGTTTTGGTTAACAAGAGAGGATCCATGTATGGAAATTAAAGAGGTTGCGGGCTAGGCCGCAGGTTTTCTCTCAGAAAATAACTACCACACCTTGCACATTTGTAATGTATGATGATTGATGCATATTGACATCATATATTAATTGCAAAGGTAAATATTAGCATTACCCTTAGATGATCAATAGTAAACTTTAAATTGAAATTTAATTTATAATTTTT
>CM029012.1:273066733-273234233 GCA_016801055.1 Panax notoginseng
CGAGTGTAATATTTTTAACACAAAGCCCAATTTTGTATGAACTTACCAAGGATGGAGATAGAGATGAAGGCTCCAAGTACCCACATTATGATATCAAATATACAGTAGTTTTAAGACCCCAACTTTTATAAATAAAGATGAATTTTCTATAAATATCATTTTTGAATATTATGGAGTTAATTTGATATAATGTTATAGTTGTGGGTAATATTTATAAATTTTGCAAAGTAAGCAAGTTGTTATAAAATATTCGTTTGGTCGGAGAATATTCTTTTGTCGGGGAATATTCGTACGACGGCACAATCATTGGTGGACCCCACAACGGAATTATTGTCGGATTGAGAAAACGACAGAATTATCTTTCTATAAAAATAACGGCTGAGGTGTTACCGTTAAAACCGTTAAAACTGTTGAACTACTCGGTAGTAAAAGTACAGTAATACGCGTGGTTGCATAGTAGCACACGGTATTGATTATTGATGCTTACGTGAGAAGTCACTCAGCTATACTCAATTATTGCTACAGTAATTGCTGCATCATATCTCTTAAATTATTGTCATAGTATCATCTGTATAATATGTTATATTATTAAATCAATAATTGAGACGTTGTGGTAAGTTTGGTTATTTTATGGGGGCCATATGTCATCATCTAAGAGTCTCTTCGTCAATAGTAATTACCGTCGTCAATAGTAATATTACCGTCGTCAATAGTAATTACCTTGTCAATAGTATTTACCTTGGTCAATAGTAATTACCTTCGTCAATAGTATTTACCTTGGTCAATAGTAATTACTTTCGTCAATAGTAGTTGTCCCTTCAATATTACCAAGAGTCATTTGACCCTTCGTTAAGACCAAGAGTCATTTGACCCTTCGTTAAGACCAAGAGCCACCCTCAGTTTTTCTATAAATAGAGGCCTAGGGCTTCATTATTTTTCACGAATTCATTCAAGCTATAGAGAGAGAAAGTATAGAGAGAATAAGAGAGAGAGAATAAAAGTATTCTGCTACATCACTTTTCCAATATCCAGTTCTTTTAAGGTAGGGAATATTATTTCTTTTATATTCATGAAGAGAACTTCTGTTATTCCATTTGTTATTATTCTGTTGGAATAACCAGTATACGCGGTCTACCCTATACTTGGTGACATTCTTCTATTATTCTGTTGGAACATCCTGTCTGTGTGTTTTACACCGGACCTGGTTCCGTTTATTATTCTGTTGGAACATCCTGTCTGTGTGTTTTACACCGGACCTGGTTCCGTTTTATTATTATTCTGTTGGAATATCCTGTCTGTGTGTTTTACACCGACCTGGTTCCATTATTTATTATTCTGTCGGAATATCCTGTCTGTGCGTTTACGCCGACCTGGTTCCATTATTTATTATTCTATTGGAATAACCTGTCTGTGCGGTCTATCGCATGCATGGTGATTTCTTTTGTTATTCCATTCTTTATTGTACTCAGTTGGTTAAGTTTTGACTTCTATACTCCATGAAATTTGTGGAATATCCTTGATAGTTGCGTTTCATCCAGTATCTTTTCAAGAAAATATTCTTCTAAGCATTCTTGAATTTTACTCCACAATGCAGTATCATGTTGACAATTTGGACGTTGTTAATTCCTGGATAAATTAATTCTTGAACTTGTTTTATTGAATTCTTATATCATTGTCATCATCCTCATGTTTATAAAATGTTGAAAGTCATCTGTGGCCTGTAGTGCATAGATGGACTTGGTATGATTATGACCAGGGATTATTCGGTATAATCATGACCGTAATGTTACAAATGATGTGGTAAAAGTCCTCATTGGCCCGTAGTGCATTGATGGACAGTTGTTGGCATGATCATGACCATTAATGAATACACGAATATCCTTGGCCGTAGTGCAGGGGTGATTCGATGATGTGGATTATTTTATTAAGCTGAGTCTCAGCGATCACAGTGTTGAAAAACCTTTTAAATCATAAAAGATAGTAGAGTTTATTTTCTACTTGACTCTTTTAATGGATTGCTTGTTCCGCTACAGTTAAACTTGATGTCTATTATATTTTATCAGTTTAACATTGTTGAAGGCTAATGATAATTTATTCTGCATTATCTTAGTCATAATATTTCTTACTGGGCTAGTTGAGCTCACCCTTTCTTTCACTGTTCTTCAGGAAATGAGAACGTAGCTGGGACAAGTCGGGGTACGAGTGATGGTCCGAATGATAGTATTAGTTAGTAGTCCTCACTATTCTATGTAATGGTGTGTTAATAAATGTAATGAGGACTCCTTTTGAGTATGAATACTCTCTAGAAGATAATATTTGTATTCAAACTCACAGTTTATGTTTTGTCGTATTGTACACGACAGTTGTATTATTAAGTTGTATTTGTATTCTGTACTATGTATCTGACGACCCAAGATGGGTGATGTATACCTAATTTTGGGGGCGTCACAGTTGGTATCAGAGCTTAGGGATATGATCCCTGGCTAAGATGTGAGAATAGAACTAGGAGGGGAGAGACGGGGAATTCCTTCGCTAGTATGACATACCTAAGTTTATTTGCATGGTATTTAATTGGTCGGTCATAATATAAGGATAATATATGACATATCAATTAATTTTTATTTTGTGGCAGTATCTGAAAATGGCATCTGAGAACGTTGAGAATAGCAATGGAGCACAGACGACTGTTGATTCACCACATATCAATAATCAGGATAATGTGCATCAGGAAGGTGTCAATCCTCATGCAAACAACAACACTGACCAAATGATGAATGATCAAATGTTCAGAGGCTTTATGCAATTCATGCAACAACAGGTGAAAGCGGCTCCTGTCCACAACGTAGGTGGAAATACTGGAAACTCTCAGGCGGTCACCGCTAAACAGTTTAAGGAGCTGGGACCACCGGAGTTTAAGGGAGAACCCAAACCACTTGTAGCTGAAACATGGATAAAGCAGATCACCAAGATATTTGATGTCTTGGGTTGCTCCGAGGAGCAAAAGGTTCCCTTTGCCGCCTTTATGTTGCGAGGAGAGGCAGATTACTGGTGGGAATCGATAAAGCGTACTCAACCTGCCGCACTGAAGATGTCTTGGGAGAAGTTTCAAGATCTGTTTAACGACAAATACTTTCCCGAGAGTATTCGTCACATGAAGGAGGTGGAGTTCATCAAATTGGAGCAGAATAATATGACC
This sequence comes from Panax notoginseng, assembly GCA_016801055.1. NCBI lineage: Eukaryota > Viridiplantae > Streptophyta > Magnoliopsida > Apiales > Araliaceae > Panax > Panax notoginseng. Next base: position 273,069,930 of record CM029012.1, read on the forward strand.
GTGTCGCAGTACGAGGCAAAATTTGCGGAGTTATCCCGGTTTGCGTCCCACCTGGTGGATAATGAAGAAAGAATGACGCGGATGTTTTTAAGAGGTTTGAAGCCGGAGATACGTCAACATCTTGTTTCTCATAAACTGTGTTTGTATTCAGATGTTGTAAATAGGGCTCAGTTGGTGGAGCGCGATAACGAGATAACGCAACCAAAAGAGAGCAGCCGGCAAAATGATAATACCAGTGAGAGCAGTCATCGAAGCGGTGACAACAAGCGTGGAGGGAATCAACAGGCCAGAAATGGTAACCACTTCGGTGGTAATCAGGGCCAAAACAATAAGAATGGACATTTCAAGAAGAGGAGATTCAACAATGATGGAAAGACGTCAGCACCAGCACCTGTCGTTAAGGAAGGAGAACGACCACCTATCATATGTTTCAAATGCGGAGGGGAGGGGCACATCAGTCCAAACTGCGCGATGCCGTCCAAAGCATGTTATAATTGTGGAAGAGAAGGTCATTTAGCCCGATTTTGTCGTTTACCGAAGACAAATTCAGCTAGGATGGAGGCACCAAAAGCCGTCCCAGAAAAGTCAAAACCGGTTGTGCAAGGAGAGCGTTTGTTGTGAACTCCCAAGAGCAAGGAACCCGAATGAGGTCATCACGGGTAAGCTTATCATAAACTCTAAAGAAGTTTATACTTTATTTGTGATACCGGTTCAACCCATTCTTTTATTTCTCCTACTTGCGCTCATCGATTAAATTTGATTCCGGAGAAATTAGACTTTGACTTATCTGTGGAAACTCCGTTGGGAGAAACCTTCATTACCTCCACTGTTTATAAGTCTTGTTTGGTTCAAGTTGGTACCCACACATTACCTATCGATCTGATTTCATTAAAAATACTTGCATTTGACGTGATTCTAGGGATTGATTGGTTAACTACTCATTATGCAAAAATTGATTGTTTTCGTAAGGTTGTTAGCTTTCATATTCCTAATCGACCTATTATGCGAATTCAAGCAACCAAACCATTAAAATCAATCGCTGTCATCTCAAGCCATAAAGCTATTCGTTTATTGAAAAACGGATGTCAAGCTTTCTTAGCTCATGTCACAGATCTAAACAAAAATACGTCAGCTTTGAATGATATTTCTGTTGTTAATAAATTCCCTGACGTATTTCCCTGAAGAACTTCCTGGCCTACCCCCAGAGCGTGAAATTGAATTTTGTATCGACCTTGAACCGGTACAAAACCCATTTCCAAAGCCCCATATCGAATGGCTCCTATTGAACTTCAGGAGTTAAAGATCCAACTGCAGGAATTGTTAGACATTGGCTTTTATTCGTCCTAGTACTTCTCCTTGGGGAGCTCCTGTTCTATTCGTGAAGAAGAAAGATGGAAGTATGCGACTTTGTATTGATTATCGGGAGTTGAATCATGTCACCATCAAAAACAGGTACCCATTGCCACGTATTGATGACCTGTTTGACCAGTTGCAAGGAGCACAATTCTTTTCAAAGATCGATCTTCGTTCTGGATATCATCAGCTGAAGGTTAGAACTGAGGATATTCCAAAGACGGCTTTTAGAACTCGGTACGGGCATTATGAATTCCTAGTCATGTCCTTTGGATTGACTAATGCTCCTGCTGCCTTCATGGATATGATGAACCGGGTATTCAAGGAATATTTGGATCACTTTGTGGTCGTCTTTATTGATGACATCCTTATTTATTCCAAAAGCCGTGAAGATCATGAGCAACACTTGAGGCTGGTACTCCAAAAGCTTCGTGAATACAAGCTTTATGCCAAGTTGAAGAAATGCGAGTTCTGGCTGGAAGAGGTAGCATTCCTTGGGCACGTAGTATCAAGTCGTGGAATATCGGTTGACCCGGCAAAGATTGAAGCTATTCAAAGCTGGGAGCAACCTAAATCAGTGACCGAGGTACGTAGCTTTCTTGGTTTAGCTGGTTATTATCGGAGATTCGTGGAAGGATTTTCTCGAATCGCTACTCCATTAACTCAGCTGACTCGGAAAGATACAAAGTTTGGTTGGAGCGAAGAATGTGAGCAGAGTTTTCAAGAACTCAAGAGGAGACTCATTTCAGCACCTGTTCTAACAATACCATCTGGCTCGGAGGGATTTGTCATCTACAGTGATGCTTCGAGCAAAGGGTTGGGATGCGTTCTCATGCAACATGGAAAAGTCATAGCCTATGCATCAAGACAACTCAAGGAATATGAGAGGAATTATCCTACTCATGATCTAGAGTTGGCAGCTGTTGTCTTTGCACTTAAAATTTGGAGGCATTACTTGTATGGGGAGAAAGTGGAGATCTTTACGGATCATAAAAGCCTCAAATATTTCTTCACTCAAAAGAACTCAACATGCGACAACGACGTTGGCTTGAACTGTTGAAAGATTATGATCATACCATTCAATACCATCCTGGAAAAGCGAACGTGGTAGCTGACGCATTGAGTAGAAGATCATATGCGGGTACAAGTGCAATATTAACAACGCAAAGGCCCATTTTGTGTGACTTGCAAAGGATGGAGATAGAGTTGAAGACTCCAGGGACCCATGTGATGATGGCGAATATACGAGTAGAACCGACTTTAATCGATAAAGTTAAAGCTGCTCAAGCTACAGACCTGGAGCTGATGCGTATGAAGAAGAAAGTGCAAGAAGGTGCTATACCGGAAGCAAGAATCGATGAAGAAGGAATACTTCGAGTCAACTCCAGACTTTGTGTTCCTAACAACCCTGATTTAAAGTATGAAATCATGATGGAGGCGCACAACACACCGTTTGCAATCCATCCTGGAAGTACCAAAATGTATCATGATCTTCGTCATACATTTTGGTGGAGCAATATGAAGAGAGAGATAGCGTTGTTTATCTCAAGGTGTCTAACTTGTCAACGAGTCAAAGCGGAGCATCAAGTACCAAAAGGTCCATTGCAACCACTTGAAATTCCAGAATGGAAGTGGGAGCACATTACCATGGATTTCGTTACCGGTCTTCCTAGGGTTTCTCAAGGTATTGATGCGATTTGGGTCATTGTTGATAGATTGACCAAGTCTGCTCATTTCTTACCGATACGAGAAACTTATACACTTGAACGTCTTGCTCGTATGTACATAAACGAGATTGTAAGACTGCATGGTATGCCAGTATCCATAGTTTCTGACCGAGACCCAAGATTCACTTCACGATTTTGGGTTAGTTTACAAAAAGCTATGGGCACGGAGTTACGATTTAGTTCAGCATATCATCCTCAGACGGACGGACAATCAGAGAGGACTATTCAAACTCTTGAAGATCTATTAAGACTCTGTGTCTTTGACTTCAAGGGAAGTTGGGACAAGTTCTTACCATTGGTGGAGTTTTCCTACAACAACAGTTATCAAGCAAGTATTGGCATGGCTCCATTCGAAGCATTATATGGAAGAAAATGTCGTTCTCCAGTATGCTGGGATGAGGTGGGCGAAGCAACGTTGTTGGGACCGGAGTTGGTACGTATGACTACAGAAAAGATTCAAACGATCCGACAACGTATAAAAACCTCACAAGATCGACAAAAGAGTTATGCTGATCTTCATCGAAAGGACGTGGAATTTGATGTAGGAGATCATGTGTTCTTACGTGTTGCTCCATGGAAAGGAGTTACGAGATTTGGAAAGAGAGGAAAGCTAAATCCTCGATTCATCGGTCCATTTTTAATCCTCGATCGAGTAGGAACTGTGGCTTATAGACTCGCTTTACCGCCAAGTATGTCTCGTGTTCATAACGTTTTCCACATATCCATGTTACGCAAATATGTGGAAGACCCGAACCACATTATTGAGTTAGAACCGGACGAAATAGCGGAGGATTTGACGTATGAAGAAGTTCCTGTTCAAATCTTGGATAAGAAGGAACATATTCTACGCTCCAAGGTTATACCTCAAGTTAAAGTTTTGTGGAGAAACCACGATGTTGAGGAAATGACTTGGGAGTTAGAATCAGAAATGAAATCAAGGTATCCTTACCTCTTCGACATACCAGGTACGTACCCTAATTTCGAGGGCGAAATTTCATAAGAAGGGGAGGTTGTAAGACCCCAACTTTTATAAATAAAGATGAATTTTCTATAAATATCATTTTTGAATATTATGGAGTTAATTTGATATAATGTTATAGTTGTGGGTAATATTTATAAATTTTGCAAAGTAAGCAAGTTGTTATAAAATATTCGTTTGGTCGGAGAATATTCTTTTTGTCGAGGAATATTCGTACGACGGCACAATCATTGGTGGACCCCACAACAAATTATTGTCGAATTGAGAAAACGACAAAAATATTTTATTAAAAATAACGGCTGAGGTGTTACCGTTAAAACCGTTAAAACTGTTGAACTACTCGGTAGTAAAAGTACAGTAATACGCGTGGTTGCATAGTAGCACACGGTATTGATTATTGATGCTTACGTGAGAAGTCACTCAGCTATACTCAATTATTGCTACAGTAATTGCTGCATCATATCTCTTAAATTATTGTCATAGTATCATCTGTATAATATGTTATATTATTAAATCAATAATTGAGACGTTGTGGTAAGTTTGGTTATTTTATGGGGGGCCATATGTCATCATCTAAGAGTCTCTTCGTCAATAGTAATTACCGTCGTCAATAGTAATTACCGTCGTCAATAGTATTTACCTTGGTCAATAGTATTTACCTTGGTCAATAGTAATTACCTTCGTCAATAGTATTTACCTTGGTCAATAGTAATTACCTTCGTCAATAGTAGTTGTCCCTTCAATATTACCAAGAGTCATTTGACCCTTCGTTAAGACCAAGAGTCATTTGACCCTTCGTTAAGACCAAGAGTCACCCTCAGTTTTTCTATAAATAGAGGCCTAGGGCTTCATTATTTTCACGAATTCATTCAAGCTATAGAGAGAGAAAGTATAGAGAGAATAAGAGAGAGAGAATAAAAGTATTCTGCTACATCACTTTTCTAATATCCAGTTCTTTTAAGGTAGGGAATATTATTTCTTTTATATTCATGAAGAGAACTTCTGTTATTCCATTCGTTATTATTCTGTTGGAATAACCAGTATACGCGGTCTACCCTATACTTGGTGACATTCTTCTATTATTCTGTTGGAACATCCTGTCTGTGTGTTTTACACCGGACCTGGTTCCGTTTATTATTCTGTTGGAACATCCTGCCTGTGTGTTTTACACCGGACCTGGTTCCGTTTTATTATTATTTTGTTGGAATATCCTGTCTGTGTGTTTTTCACCGGACCTGGTTCCATTATTTATTATTCTGTCGGAATATCCTGTCTGTGCGTTTACGCCGGACCTGGTTCCATTATTTATTATTCTGTTGGAATAACCTGTCTGTGCGGTCTATCGCATGCATGGTGATTTCTTTTGTTATTCCATTCTTTATTGTACTCAGTTGGTTAAGTTTTGACTTCTATATTCCATGAAAGTTGTGGAATATCCTTGATAGTTGCGTTTCATCCAGTATCTTTTCAAGAAAATATTCTTCTAAGCATTCTTGAATTTTACTCCACAATGCAGTATCATGTTGACAATTTGGACGTTGTTAATTCCTGGATAAATTAATTCTTGAACTTGTTTTATTGAATTCTTATATCATTGTCATCATCCTCATGTTTATAAAATGTTGAAAGTCATCTGTGGCCTGTAGTGCATAGATGGACTTGGTATGATTATGACCAGGGATTATTCGGTATAATCATGACCGTAATGTTGCAAATGACGTGGTAAAAGTCCTCATTGGCCCGTAGTGCATTGATGGACAGTTGTTGGCATGATCATGACCATTAATGAATACACGAATATCCTTGGCCGTAGTGCAGGGGTGATTCGATGATGTGGATTATTTTATTAAGCTGAGTCTCAGCGATCGCAGTGTTGAAAAACCTTTTAAATCATAAAAGATAGTAGAGTTTATTTTCTACTTGACTCTTTTAATGGATTGCTTGTTCCGCTACAGTTAAACTTGATGTCTATTATATTTTATCAGTTTAACATTGTTGAAGGCTAATGATAATTTATTCTGCATTATCTTAGTCATAATATTTCTTACTGGGCTAGTTGAGCTCACCCTTTCTTTCACTGTTCTCTTCAGGAAATGAGAACGTAGCTGGGACAAGTCGGGGTACGGAGTGATGGTCTGAATGATAGTATTAATTAGTAGTCCTCACTATTCTATGTAATGGTGTGTTAATAAATGTAATGAGGACTCCTTTTGAGTATGAATACTCTCTAGAAGATAATATTTGTATTCAAACTCACAGTTTATGTTTTGTCGTATTGTACACGACAGTTGTATTATTAAGTTGTATTTGTATTCTGTACTATGTATCTGACGACCCAAGATGGGTGATGTATACCTAATTTTGGGGGCGTCACAAGTAGAACCGACTTTAATCGATAAAGTTAAAGCTGCTCAAGCTACGGACATGGAGCTGATGCGTATGAAGAAGAAAGTGCAAGAAGGTGCTATTCCAGAAGCAAGAATCGATGAAGAAGGAATACTTCGAGTCAACTCCAGACTTTGTGTTCCTAACGATTTTGACTTGAAGCATAGAATAATGATGGAGGCACACAACACACCGTTTGCAATCCATCCTGGGAGTACCAAAATGTATCACGATCTTCGACATACATTTTGGTGGAGCAATATGAAAAGAGAGATCGCGGAGTTTATCTCGAGGTGTTTAACTTGTCAACGTGTAAAAGCGGAGCATCAAGTACCAAAGGGTCCATTGCAACCACTTGAGATTCCGAAATGGAAGTGGGAACACATTACTATGGATTTTGTTACGGTCTTCCCAAGGTTTCTCAAGGCATAGATGCGATTTGGGTTATTGTTGATAGATTAACCAAGTCCGCTCATTTCTTGCCGATACGTGAGACTTATTCTCTTGAACGTCTTGCTAGTATGCACGTGAACGAGATTGTGAGATTGCATGGCATGCCAGTATCCATAGTTTCGGATCGTGACCCAAGATTCACTTCACGATTTTGGGTTAGCTTGCAGAAAGCTATGGGCACGGATTTACGATTCAGTTCAGCATACCATCCTCAAACGGATGGACAATCAGAGAGGACTATTCAAACTCTTGAAGATCTATTAAGACTTTGTGTCCTAGATCTCAAAGGGAGTTGGGATAAGTACCTACCATTGGTGGAATTCTCCTACAACAACAGTTATCAGGCGAGCATAGGTGTGGCTCCATTTGAGGCGTTATATGGAAGAAAATGTCGTTCTCCAGTATGCTGGGACGAGGTGGGTGAAGCAACATTGTTGGGACCAGAATTGGTACGCATTACTACAGAGAAGATCCAAACGATTCGACAACGTATACAAACGGCACAGGATCGACAAAAGAGTTATGCGGATCTTCATTGGAAGGACGTGGAATTTAATATTGGGGATCATGTATTGTTACGTGTTGCACCATGGAAGGGAGTTACAAGATTTGGGAAGAGAGGAAAGCTCAATCCAAGATTTGTTGGTCCATTTGAGATTCTTGAGCGAATAGGAAATGTGGCATATAGACTCGCATTACCTCCAAGCATGTCTCGTGTTCATAATATTTTTCACATATCTATGCTTCGTAAATATGTTAAAGACCCGAACCACATTATTGAGTTAGAACCAGACGAGATAGCTGAAGATTTAACGTACGAGGAGGTACCTGTTAAGATCTTGGATAGGAAAGAGCATGTCCTACGCACGAAGGTTATACCACAAGTTAAGGTTTTGTGGAGAAACCATGCTATTAAAGAAATGACCTGGGAGTTGGAATCAGAAATGAAAGCGAGGTATCCTCACCTTTTTGAAACATCAGGTACGTACGTCAATTTCGAGGACGAAATTTCATAAAGAGGGGAGGTTGTAAGACCCCAACTTATTAATGAATAAAATCAATTTTTCTCTAAATATTATTGTGAATAATAAGGGGTTAATTTGATATAATACTTTGGTTATGGGTGAAATGTGCAAATTTTGCAAAATAAGCAAGTGGTTATAAAATATTTATTTTTGGTCGGTGAATATTCGGTTGGTCGTGGAATATTCTTGCTGTCGAAGAATATTCGTACGACGACGCAGCCTTGTGTGGGCCCCATATCGGAAAGCGATTGGATGAAGAAAACGACAAGTATAAGTTGTTTATAAATAACGGCGTAGTTGTTACCGTTAATACTGTTGAAATACCCGGTGGTTAAAATACAGTAGCACACGGTATTGCTCCAATTATTGATTCTTACGTAAGAAGGCACTACTCAATAATTGTTACAGTAGTTATTATTCAATATTTTATTTTATTGATTCAATAATTGCTGCGTTGATATTTTATATTATTGTTGTTTCAATAATTGTTGTTGCACAGTATTTTCATTTATCAGATCAATAATTCATATTATTTGAATAATATTATTAGATAACATTATTGGCAATGTCTAGAAAGTTCTGTCTAAGGAGAGGTTTGGTCATCTAATTGCGCGCCAGTAAGGAGAAATCCTTATTGGAAAGCCCCCTCTTTCCTGGGAACGGCCTGGTTGTCATAAATGTGATTCTGTAATATTATTTATGAATAATTAATTATTGATTCATATGATAAGGAAATATTTATTTTATGTGGATATAAATGAGTGATATATTTTTGTGGTTAAAAATGAAGGAGTTAATGTTAAGGTTTTTGTCAGTATTTTTGTCGGAATGGAGGTATTAAAAATCAGGGTTTTTGAGATAGTTTGCGGGGGTTATAATTTTTAATCCGACCGTTGGATCGTGGTAATTTTTGGATATGTTATACATATATAAGTTGAGTATATGTCCACAAATTTTGAACCGTTAAAAATGAACGTATGATTTATTACGAATTTTACAAGATGACTGGTTAAGAAATTGTTGAATTTTCGGAGTTTATCATTTTGATGGAAAATTCTAGAATTGGTGGGCCCCACTTGTGGTTGGTGAAGAAATATGCTGAATTATATTTCAAATGTGATGGGTGGGAATAGTAGCAGGTAAAGCCATCGGGTTGCAGGTCAAACCTACCAAAATTTTCCTATAAATAGAGGGCTAAGTTAGAATTGAAAATCACACCAGAAACAAGTTTTCTCTCTTTCTCTCTCTAGATTATTGAGTGTATTTTGTGAGTATTTAGATACTTTGAGAGTTTCTATTCATCAGAGCAAGTTTCTTTCAGCCTTATACCGGTATTCCGACCAGAAGTACTGATATTTTGAGGTAAGGGATATTATTTTCTTCTTAAATGATATTATTTTCTTCAATATCATTATGCTGAAATATTGATATGAGTTTTTATCAAATTTGGAACTTTTTGTGTCGTGGTTACTATTCATGTATACGGCACTATTCACGTATACGGCACTATTCACGAATACGGCACTATTCACCGAAAAATAAAATTTTTCCTTTTTGTCCAAGATGTCTATTATGGTTACTATCTTTGATTGTATCCATGTTTTGATCTTTATTTTTGAATTCTGCTTCACAATTGATTATTATGAAGTATTATTGATCTTGGATAAACTGTTATACGAATCCCTACTATTTGTCCTTCTGTCTCATTGGATTCGTTCTCTTTAAGATATTTTTCATCATCCTCAGTCCTAAATAATGATATTACTGAATATCTTTGGCCTGTAGTGCAAAGATGTATAATTACTTGATGAATATCTTTGGCCTGTAGTGCAAAGATGAACAGGTGTTGAGATGAACATGACCGACTGATGATACAAATGAATATCTTTGGCCTGTAGTGCAAAGATGAATATTTGGTTAAAGATGATTATTAATTAATGTTACAGGGATAAAATATTGATGATGGACTTTTAAATCTTAGAAGATAGTAGAATTCTTTCTCTACTTGACTCTTCTAATGGTTTGCTGTTTCCGCTGCAGTTGTTGATCTAAAACTTGTTGTCGATTATATTTTATCAGATTTTTCCCTGTTGAAGACTAACGATAATTTGTTGTATATTATCTTAGTCATAATATTCTTTACTGGGCTAGTTGAGCTCACCCTTTTCCTTTTTGTTCCATTTTTCTTCTCAGGAGGTGAGAACATAGCAGGATCTAGTCGGGGTATGGAGTGATGGTTCTAGAAAAATGTATTAGCAGTCCTCACTATTTCTGTAAAATAGTGTTTGAATAATTGTAATGAGGATTTATTTGAGTGTGGATATTGTCCAGAAGACAATATTTGTATTTAAACTCACAGTATGTGTTGTCGTATTTTGCACGACAATTGTATTATTGAAGTTGTAGTTTGCTTTCTGTACCATGTATTTGGCGACTCAGAATGGGTGTTGTATACCTATTTTGGGGGCGTCACAAAAGCCCCCTCTTTCCTGGGAACGGCCTGGTTGTCATAAATGTGATTCTGTAATATTATTTGTGAATAATTAATTATTGATTCATATGATAAGGAAATATTTATTTTATGTGGATATAAATGAGGGATATATTTTTGTGGTTAAAAATGAAGGAGTTAATGTTGAGGTTTTTATCAGTATTTTTGTCGGAATGGAGGTATTAAAAATCAGAATTTTTGAGATATTTTGCGGGGGTTATAATTTTTAATCCGACCGTTGGATCGTGGTAATTTTTGGATATGTTATTCATATATAAGTTGAGTATATGTCCACAAATTTTGAACCGTTAAAAATGAACGTATGATTTATTATGAATTTTACGAGATGACTGGTTTAGAAATTGTTAAATTTTCGGAGTTTATCATTTTGATGGAAAATTCTAGAATTGGTGGGCCCCACTCTTGGTTGGTGAAGAAATGTGCTGAGATTTTTATTCAAATGTGGTGGGTGGGAATAGTAGCAGGTAAAGCCATCAGGTTGCAGGTTAAGTCTGCTTCGGCGTGCTAACATTTTCCTATAAATAGAGGGCTAAGTTAAAATTGAAAATCACACCAGAAACAAGTTTTCTCTCTTTCTCTCTTTAGATTATTGAGTGTATTTTGTGAGTATTTAGATACTTTGAGAGTTTCTATTCATCAGAGCAAGTTTCTTTCAACCTTATACCGGTATTCCGACCAGAAGTACTGATATTTTGAGGTAAGGGATATTATTTTCTTCTTAAATGATATTATTTTCTTCAATATTATTATGCTGAAATATTGATATGAGTTTTTATCAAATTTGGAACTTTTTGTGTCGGGGCTACTATTCACGTATACGATACTATTCACGTATACGGTACTATTCACGAATACGGCACTATTCACCGAAAAATAAAATTTTCTCTTTTTGTCCAAGATGTCTATTATGGGTACTATCTTTGATTGTATCCATGTTTTGATCTTTATTTTTGAATTCTGCTTCACAATTGATTATTATGAAGTATTATTGATCTTGGATAAACTGTTATACGAATCCCTAATATTTGTCCTTCTGTCTCACTGGATTCGTTCTCTTTAAGATATTTTTCATCATCTTCAGTCCTAAATGATGATATTACTGAATATCTTTGGCCTGTAGTGCAAAGATGTATGATTACTTGATGAATATCTTTGGCCTGTAGTGCAAAGATGAACATGTGTTGAGATGAACATGACTGACAGGTGATACAAATGAATATCTTTGGCCTGTAGTCCAAAGATGAATATTTGGATAAAGATGATTATTAATTGATGTTACAGGGATAAAATATTGATGATGAACTTTTAAATCTTAGAAGATAGTAGAATTCTTTCTCTACTTGACTCTTCTAATGGTTTGCTGTTTCCGCTACAGTTGTTGACCTAAAACTTGTTGTCGATTATATTCTATCAGATTTTTCTCTGTTGAAGACTAACGATAATTTGTTGTATATTATCTTAGTCATAATATTCTTTACTGGGCTAGTTGAGCTCACCCTTTTCTTTTTTGTTCCATTTTTCTTCTCAGGAGGTGAGAACATAGCAGGATCTAGTCGGGGTATGGAGTGATTGTTCTAGAAAGATGTTTTAGCAGTCCTCACTATTTCTGTAAAATAGTGTTTGAATAATTGTAATGAGGATTTAATTGAGTGTGGATATTGTCCAGAAGACAATATTTGTATTTAAACTCACAGTATGTGTTGTCGTATTTTGCACGATAATTGTATTATTGAAGTTGTAGTTTGCTTTCTGTACCATGTATTTGGCGACTCAGAATGGGTGTTGTATACCTATTTTGGGGGCGTCACAGCTTTCATGCCCATGAGGAGTTCTGCACTGCTATATATTATTTTCTCAAAAAAGCTTCGCATCTCGAAAATAAAAGCAATCAATCCGAACATTTAATAATAAAATAGAAGTATGAAAATGTCTCAATTACTATTAAGCACAGGGTTTGAAAAACCTATTTTACAAAATTTTACTGCTATATCATGTTTAAAACTGAATTTTTCATACAAATTCAAACCCTTTGTATATAAGTGCGAACGAGGCCTCGCACTACTTCTAAATAACAACACATTGACCCCCCCCACACACACATTCATATAACAGTTTCTTGAAAAGTGGCGGTCACCGTGGTAACACGGATGTCGGGGGGTGCCTAACACCTTCCCTCCACATAAGCAAGTCCCCGGACCCTAATTAATCTCGGTTTCACAGACCCGTTTAGCAATGTCACATCACTGGGTCAATGTGCAAACTTTTTCTCGGTTGTGTTGGTACAACCAGTTAAAAAACCAACTGGCGACTCTTATAGTCCAATCGTCGACATACAAATGTCGGACTTTTTCACAACTTGTTTTTTCAAACAAATCTCACCTAACATGAGAACACCAAAGAACAAGAACAGAAAAGGGACAAATAAAAATCCCGACGTCGACACTTATTGCATTGCAGGACTAGGATCCTCTACATTTCAAATGAAGTAGAGAGGATTCATTCTTTGTATATTTGTCATCACCATCTCTCTATTTCATCATCATGATGTCACATTTCAACACATTTTAAATCTGAAACATAAAATAGACTCCATTATATTTAAAATGAAGAGGATCCTAACCCATTGCAATACGTAGTGCAAACCCAATTTACCTTGACTTTGAGGTTAAGGCATCTATCTTAGACTTGTAATAAATCAGTTTATAACTGAATTAACGTTAAACTATCCACCACCATTGGCTCGTGTAACCGCGTACGTAATGACGCAATCTCCATCGTGCTTTAATTGATGACGTGTAGCCCCCCATATAGATTATTAAAATAAGTTTACTATCACATAAAATCGATCACATACACTCATATATATATTTTGATGACCCACGTGACTTGCTCTGCACGTGAGCCATCAAAATATGCATGTGAGTGTATAATTCATTCATATAATATAAGGGTTCACTTCCAATTTTGATTGTCAATTTTAAATGTTGTTTGAGATAGTAAGTACCCATTTCATCTTTCTAATTTTATGCTTTCATGCAAGATTCATTTTCAGCCTACTTAAACTAGTTTGGGAAATACTTTGCAGGACTTTTTGTTATGCATATTATTATTATTCCATACAGTGAATAGATCATATAAAGACCATTGTGGTGGAACTCTAAGCTATTTACAATCAGTGTAAACAATTCTTTACATTACATGAATTCCCCACACATTATAAGAACCAACTAAGCTTGGAATCAGGCATTTGAAAAGCATATGTCAACTTGTTAGCTCCCAACACAAAAATTGTGAAAGAGACTTTTTATTCAACAAGTTCATTGTTGGGAAGATAGTGGCTCTGTTTATGATCAACAGTTTAGTGAACCCTTTCAATGTTCTTGCTGCTAACGAACTTGGCTAGATTTGGTACTCCCTTTCTCCTCCTGTCAACTCCGACAGAAGTGGATCTATGCAGTTGCCGACCTGCTGGAGATGCAGATTTTCTAAACTTTGGCCGTCTTCCTGGTGCTGAAATGCCATTCCTGTTTATGTTTTTCCTAGGAGATGCAATCTCAAGCTGCAATTTCTCAGACTCCGAAATCTTATCATGTTTTCCCCCCCAATTCCTTACCTCTTCCTCAGGCACTCTATTTGCAGAAATTATTTGCTCTGTTCTATGTACTTTACGCTCCTCCTCCACCCTTAGCTCTCTAATTTCTCTCTGATTTATTTCGGTTTTCATTAATATCTCCTTCTCACTTGCCTTCAGTGCTTCTATCCAAGCCTGAGCTGCTGCAACCTTTTTATCTGCAAGTTCCTCAGCCCCAGCTGCACGTCCTTTTAAGTACTCATATTCAAAAGTTGATATAGTTATTGTGGAGCTCTGCTGAGAAGCCGAGGCTCTAGCTCTCATTGAATTCTCAACTATAGTTTTTAGATTCTCAAGAGCCATGGCTTCTGATGATTTACCCGCTGTGAGCTCTTGGATTGCATCTTCTAATTTTGCTTCAGCCAAGTCTATCTCAGACTCAGTTTTCGGAATTTCAGCCTTAATCTTTGTAGTGTCTTCACGGATAAGCTCCCTTTCTCTCCTTGCTGCCTCTACTTCTGTTTTCAACTGTTCCAGAGTGACGGCGAGACTTGATGATATAGAAGTAGCCTTCTCTTCAGCAGCAGACACAGCTTCCAATTTGGATTTCGCCCTCAGCAGCTTTGAATTGAGACTCTGAATAGTTAAATCCGCCTTCTCTTCTGTTTTTCTCAGTCGAGCTATTTCTTCTACAAGATGTTTGACCTCATCTCTTATGATCTCCATGGAGGCCATGAACTGAAAACCTTCTTCATTGATAGAAGCTAATTCTTTCTTTGCTGCCTCCAATTCTTCCAATACTGACTCTAAGAAAGATGGAGATTCCAATTCTTCCCCTTTCGTAGAACTACTCTGTTGATGTTTCAAACTCTCTTGTTTATGGGTTTCTGCCTTAACTATCGCTAGTTCATTCTTTAACAGATTAACATCGGAAGTTGCAACAGCCAGTTTCCTTTGAAGCCCTTTTGCGCCATCAGTTTCTTCAATGAGGTAATTCATTTTCTTTCTGGTTCCCTCCAGCGTGGATGAGTACTGCTTGGCTTCTTCTTTTCTCTGAACTTGGATTGCTCCATATTCTCTAAGAGCCTCGATTCTCGCCAACTCGACTATCACATGCTCGTCATTGAGTTCATCAATCTCTTTCCTAAATGCTTCCACTGAGCTTGAATAAGAGTGAATTTTGGAATTTGAGGCTTTTGTTTCCTTGTTTGCTCGCCTTTTTTCTTCTAAAACATAGGCCATGTCAGCCTTAAGCTTACTTAGTTCCTCTTTTATATATTCGAGATCTCTGATCACTTGTGCATATTTATCATCCTGTGTTTTCCTTTGAGATGATCCC
Source organism: Panax notoginseng (assembly GCA_016801055.1). NCBI lineage: Eukaryota > Viridiplantae > Streptophyta > Magnoliopsida > Apiales > Araliaceae > Panax > Panax notoginseng. Next base: position 273,085,274 of record CM029012.1, read on the forward strand.
AGTTCTTCTTGGCGCATTTTTGGATTTTTTTGCTTCTCTAGTTGTTCAATCTTCTTCACTCTTGAATTTGATTCCTCAATTCTTAATGCTAGATCTTTGACCGTCTTCTTGGCATCACAGAGCTCTGATTCTGCCTTGGCTTTAGCTGCTTCTGCATTTTTTGTGCTCTCCCTGAATTGATTGATGTCTCTCCTTGCCGAATGTAGCTCCCTTTTTCTTGGAGATGGCTTCTGATAAGATTGAAAGTATAATTACATTAAAAAAAATAATAGAAGCAAAAAAGTGGAAAAGACCGAGTGATGGATAATACCATACCTCTGAGACATCTTTTAGGTGTTTCTTCAATGGAGAATAGCTTTCCTCCATTATCTCTCCATACAAATTCAAGGCTGATTTTACCGACCCAATTCTCTTCCTGTTGTCAGAATCTCTTCCATCCATTCCAAACTGTTGGTAAGAAATAATGAACAATACTATTAGTAAACAACGCATGCAAGACTAATATCCTCAAGAATTGAAGTCGAGGATTCTTTAAAGAAATGAGCACCTGCTAATGTTGTAAAACAATGAAACTTGGGTGGGTACCCTCCCCTGTAAGCCAAGCAAATTGGAATTGGCGGTGAATCTTCAGGAGTAGGAGATGTTTGGCTGATTTTAAACAACATATACAATACATATAGATACATATATATATATATAAATCTTGTGTTTCTTTCAGCCAAGAAAACTTGATTACTAAATGTTAATGTTACAACATTTGCACATTGATTTCATTTTAAATTATGGAGATGTCTGACAAATCAATGCGACAGAGACATTAAATATTTTTGCCGTATTTAGGATTTGAATCCAAGTGATAGACAAAAAATATAAACCTATAGAAAAATCAGCCACGGACAAGAAGTAGAACAACGAGTGACAGACAGACAGACAGGGAGGGAAATACATAAATAAAATTGGCAGGACATACATACACACATACATACAGATGATATCTATCTCACACACATCCAAGGTACATCTCCTGCCAAGTTGTTGTATCCTAAACCATACAAAGATTAAACCTTGATCTAAATTCTAATCTAGCCCAGATTGATTAGTATGTATTTGATATTAACTATTACTTTCTCGCTTCTATCAAAAGGGACCAGAAAATAAAATAAAAAAAAAATTCACAACATATTTTTGTTTCATATTTATTTTTAAATTTATTGATTGCTTAATTTAATAATAATAAATGATAATAGAATTATGATGACAGAATAAATTTTTACTTAAATTTGTAGCAGTGCTCCGATTTAAAAAAATAATATAAAACCATATAGATAGATATAGGTTCTATAAAGTTTCATTAATTTTATAAGAGGACTGTATCGACTCAAAACTGGACATAAAAAACTTGTGTTTTAAATTACATGGGCTGTTTGTTATGCGTATGGGTGTCTACTGGTTTGTAGTTTTAAAAAACAACAAGACTCAAATTGGCTTTGGGCCCTTGGGGACAACTTTTACAAAGCCTGTAACAAGTCAATAACACATATGGGGTTTGAGCTCAGGTCTTTCCATCTAACGGCCGAGCTGAACTAGTATTTGGAGAATCATGCAAGCTGGTATTGTTGCGTAGGCGTAGCAGAAAACACCATATTTGCCTCTTCAGAAATCACACCTCTTAAAAATAATTTCAGAAATTTTCATTTTCTCATTTTTCATGTTCGATTGAATTATTAACGCATCTGAATTAATCTTTCATTTCAATGTCGTAGGGGAGAGTTAGAGAGAGAGAGAGAGAAACTTTGACTCTCCGTTGCCGGGGCTTGATCGGCGATTATCAAATGGACAGAGAGAAATCGTCGCTGTGTAATTGCGTAGTGAATTTTCTATTGGAAGAGAATTACTTGTTATCGGCTTTCGAGCTTCTCCATGAGCTACTCGACGACGGCCGTGACATTCATGCCATTCGCCTCAAGGAATTCTTTTCTGATCCTGCACAATTCCCTCCGGATCAGATCTCCCGCTTCAATTCTCTTCGAGGTCTCTCTCTATAACTTTCGCCTTGAAATTGGGTTTTAATTTATTTTTTCCCACGTTAATTAATTTTCCTTATTCAAGTATATATGATCCCTAGCATTATGTGTTTTCTGAATTTACTTTAGTGTTTTTTTTATCTGAATATTGAATTCTTTTTTTACTACCTACTGTGGGTTGAGAGGTTACATACATTGTGTTAAAGCCAAATTTTGTACCCATGACGAAATCACCAAAACAACGTGTCAAAATCGCGCTAACAAGTTGATTGTATTGTTGTGAAATCAATCTCACAAATACACACAAATAAAAATACACACAACATTATAAGAGAGATAAAATATAGACACAAAAATTTACGTGATTGTATTGTTGTGAAATCAATATCACGAAATACACACAGATAAACACACACATCATTATAAGAGAGATAAAATATGGACACGAGAATTTACGTGGAAACGATGAGAAATCCACTAAAATAGTATGAGAGTACAACAAATTGTTTATTTGTGTCCTGTCCTATTGTGTTCTCGCCCTTGCTTGTTGCTGTATTTATAGAAGTCATGTCCACCCGAATCCAACTTGTAACTGTAATTAATGATTGATTGCTTCCTTCCCAAGTTAGATCTTCTTATCCCACCAAATAAATGAAACATAATCTTACTTTAATAAGAACTCTCCCACTATTTGAGCAAACTGTCCAAATAAACGTATATGGGCCAACACCAAATTCGGTCCATTAAATAAGTTGGGCTACACCTTCCAATTACATCCCAACATGGCCCCACAGTCTTTTATTTATAAGAAACTTAAAATAAGAGAGTGTACAAATTTATCCCAACCAAATATCCGTATCTGCCGAAGACGAACTATCTCACCCAAACACTATACGCCGAACAGATAACCAATCTTATCACAACCGAAGGACGTTTGTCCGTTCGGGGAGAACAGAGCCACTTCCGATAAACGTTTTGTCCGTTCGGGAGGAACAAAGCCACTTCCGAAGTACGTTTTATTATCTGAATGCGATAAATGATATTGGTTGAGATTGACGTTGCTTGGTGGCAGTGGGGAAGCCACATAGACAGCTATGGGGTCAATCGCCCCCACTGAAAAAAAAAATTGTTTTATAATATAAGGTAAATTTTAAAATTTTTAAGTATTATATATAAATTGACCCCACTCAAATTTTATAAATTTTCTATTATACGGGGTCAAATTAAAAATTTATAACTTTGTCAATCAAATTTTAATCACATATGACTCATATCCTCTTAATATATGTATCTCTCTATAATATTTTAAACTAAATAATAATCTAATTTATATTATTTTTAAAAATAAATAATGAATTACTTACTTATGAACAGTTGTGATTAAAAAAGTCTAGTATGAGTCAATATATTGTATAGATACCATATATTATTACTCATTATATTTTCATTGTTATATAGTATATATATATATATATATATATATATATATATATATATATATATACTTGAAAGTATAAAGTATTAAAAAAACATTGGCTCGGGGCGCTGCCCCTGAACCCCCGCCAAATTATTTATAACTCAGTAATAATTTCGACCCCACTGACAACAATTGCTGGCTTCGCCACTGCTTGGTGGTTCCTTTTCTTGTCGAAGTCCGATGGTGGTGTGGACTTAACTAGGGGCAACTAAAGCGAACTACCAAAGTGGATGGCCAATGCAAATGTTTTGGCACGATGATACTATGTTGTTGTCGTATTGCAAATAATTTTGCCATTTTCATCATGCATGACGCTTCCATCATCATCTTTTCGCTGCCAGACTCCATCAATAATATCACTTTTCTGTCACGGGACTCGAGATATATTGATGTCAATTAATTGTTTTCAATATCACATATATTAGTTATTACAAACCATTGCAAACGTCATCAGTGTATCATATAATAACATATATATTACTTATTTTGTATCATCCTAATCATATTTATTTATTGCATGCGATCATCCGTCCAAATTGCGTAAATAAATATAATTTAATCATGTGTAAAATTTCATAAATAAATATAATTTGATCGCGCTAACAAGTTTATTGTATTGTTGTGAAATCAAACTCACGAAACACACAGATAAACACACACAACTCATTGTTATTCAGCACTAAAATTTTTTGCCTCCATTGTTAAACTTTGTTCAGCCTGTACTTATTCTCGGAGCTATCCCCCGGCGGCACAAGCCGTAAAGCCTTTGGTGTGCTTACCGTTTCTGTGCAGGATTGGATTCGCTTTTGGTGATTGAGGCGCGTGGACGAATCTTGGCGTTAACATATTGTTTGTTTTTATATTTTTAATAATTGCAATATATAGCACCAGAACAATAAAATATAAACTACTTAAAAACTTAGAGAGTCATTCGAAGTCAAAGGTTACAAAGATGATGGAGTTATATTTTGTTGAAATGTATTATGTTGAGTATTATAACTATTTCCTGGTGTTTGCATTTCTTCTTTCAGATTAATAAGCATCAAACTATTAAGATTTAATCTACGCATTCAAAAAAAAATGCATCAGTAATACAAATAAATGTATAGCAATTGTTAGGCCAGAGTCCTGCAACTTTTTCTGGATTGAGATCTCAATGAACGCATATTTAATAAGTCTTGAACATCGCATGGCAATACTCGAATCACTTCACACCTTTTTCTTGGATGGATATATATAGAAAATTATCGTAGAAAAACTGCTGTCTAACTTTTGTTTGATCAAATTATCAATCTACTATCTATACTTTTTTGGGGGATTAGGGGCGACAAATATGGCTGTAGCCCATTTACCATTTCCATGAGCCCCACTAAATTGAAAATAAGATAAAACAAAAAACGAGTAAAGAGAAGGATCCCACAGCCCAAGCCTATGCCAATTATTATTTTGTTGGTGATATATCAATTATGATTTTCTGAAATAAAACCTGGGTTCCAATTGAGACCACTCTCTGTGGTTGGAACTATTTCTGTGGTTGGAAGTTCCTTACACACTTCTCATTTCTGCAATCGCTAAGATATTTGGAACTTGGTGAATCTTTCTTTCCACTGCATGTTAATCTTGCTTTAAAATACTGGTAATTCCTGAATTTTGTTAGTCACAACTGGGTCATATTTTCTAATAATTTCTTGTCTAATTCCTTTTAATTCTTGGAACCAGTTGCGGACCCCCAAAGTCTTCTAGAGGAAAAAGAAGCACTAGTAGAAAAACTGGCAATCAGTGAGTATGAACTTCGTTTAGCCCATGAAGACGCTCTTAAATTTAAGACTGAATTGCAGAAGAAAACTGAGACCACCCTGAAAAAATTGAGCGGTATGTTTCAACTCTGCTTCATATCTACGTCACGTGCGTATATATCTTTAAGATTCTTGTGCGACATGTCTTTCTTTATATGTTTCAATTTGAATGGTTTCTTCTCTCTACTCTGCCTTACCAATAATTCCTTTAAATCTGTCAATGATTGTAGTAAACAAACGAGTTATATCATATGAATTAGCTGTCCCTTTGAGAATCTCTTAGCCTGAGTATCAATTGAATTCTCCTATTCTTTTTTTCCTTACCATGCTCCTACTTTTTCCTAAATGTTATCTGAACCTAGCAGAGGACACTGCAAAATTCTTAGATAATGTTAGCTTTCTCCAAATAACTGCAATCTACTTCAAATTTGCTTCTTTCTAATATGTGTTTTGCAGGGTCAAATACAGATGCTTCTGCAAATAATAGACCAGATCCTCAACAAGGTAAGAGGGACATGTTCTCTGATTTGGGCCCTTTAAAGGATAATGAACGAAGTGATCTCAACTGCGCTGTAAAGGAGTATTTGCTTTTAGCAGGATACCGTTTGACGGCAATGACATTTTATGAAGAGGTATTTGCTTTCACAATTGTTTTTATCAAATTGTTAGTATCTTTCATTTGTCTGTACTTCTTCTGAAATATGAACAGAAATTATCATCCATAATTGACACATATGCTTCTAATTTGGTTGTTCTTACTCTATTATTGGCATTTGATGACCAGCAACTCAAATTCTGAACTGCTGGTCTTTATTATGGTTGTGGCTGCATTTTGACAAGTGAACCCATGCCACTAATGGAAATACTAATGTGAGTTAAAAGTTAACTCCATGTACTATGGAAATGTAAGTACATGTTCGCAATATTTCTGGTTTAGAAAATATTCATTAACAATTTAAGTTGACTAGTCAAGAAAACTGTTTCCAAAAAAACAAATTTTTATGCTCAGTGATTACTTTGAGTTGACCAGCTAAGTCCAGTTTTAAAAACTCTAGTTCTAACAGAAAGTTATTTTAATTTACTAGCTAGATAAATCCATCTTGGAATACTAATTTTAGCATGATGTAGAGCTTAAGATCATGTTCTAATAATAACGTTGATTTCCTTTGTACAAAAGAAGAATTTTTATTAGAATAGAGGGAGCAAACAAAAGAAGCGGAAGACGAGAAGATTATGTTTTAACAATTACTCACACTTTGAGCGTAGAATATCTGGACTTGAAGTAAGTTTATAGGATATTTGTGTTACATTGACTTAAATGCAATTGTTGAGTTGGGCTGTATGGGTATGTGTGTCTGTCCTCTCTGAATGCAAATTTTAGGATATTGGGTCTGGGGCCCAAATGTCTTCAAATGTTGGGTACATGGGTACAGAAATGTGGACACTTGTGTAATAATCTCTCTCTCTCTCTCCCTCTCTCCCTCTCTCCCTCTCTCTCTGTGTACGTGTATATATATTTACTGTTTTGAAAGATATTTGTCATTAACATGTGCTTCTATGATATACATGAACATGCTATATATTAAATGCGATACCGTGTAGAACATAATTTTTTTACCTCTTCTTCATTTGATTAGTAAGAACGCTCTTCATTTTCAACAATGAGTATCTCTTCTTCCTCTATCATTTTAAAATAGTATCAGGGTGTTGGTTACATATCCCATACCCTTATCCAAGATGTGCGACAGAGTACTTTCGACCCATTTACATGATTCCATGTAACATAGATATTTGTCTCCAATGTCTTTAGAAAATGGATCATTAAATAAAAATTCTAACTGAGAGAATGTTTCTTGTTTATTCTGGATCAATTCAGCTTTAAACACTATATATAATACCGTTTGGTTTATTACCTGTTAAATTACTATTCGACCTGTTTTTGGTTTACACTCATATGTTTTGGGTCTACTTACCAAAGTAGACTACTTTAGATCCCACAGAAACATATGGTATAATGTTTATGTGTTTTTAATTGTGTTAACAGGTGGCAAATATGCACACATATACCTTTTATGTAATTTTAACTCCTTATAATTACGTAGGTTACGGAACAAAACTTAGAAGTTTGGCAGAACTTACCTGCTTGTATACCAGATGCGCTGCGGCATTACTATTACCAGTACCTTTCTTCAACTAAAGAGGCTGCAGAGGTACTTCTTGAAACACTAATGGGGTAGGGGAGTTTTTCATCATTTTTTCTTAAAGAAAGAGAATACGTTTCTTATATCAATAAAGCTGATAATGCCCTTCATCAGTGTGTCATAATAGAGTAGACTAGTCAGAACAGAATGTTCCCGTTCTTTTACATATTGCACCCCATTTTATAGCATCAGTTTGTTTTTAGCTTTCACTCAATGAGTGGAATACTAGAATCATAAGGGGTAACCAGGTAAGTTTACTGATTAAGAATACATCCTCTTAACTTTTTAAATTTAATGAAGATGGCAGCAACAGTGAAGACAATGTTTGGCGTTCCAGCTATGAAAAATCCAAGTGTTAAGTTTCTGGTTTGAAATTCATTGAACTATTAAAAATCAGCTAATTTCTGTACTTTTAAGTTGAGGAGAAACAGTGACCTAACATTAAGGGGTCTCGGTCCAATCACTACCACTCATATTTGAATAAGACCCAAGGTAGCGGTTATAATAATGCCTAGTTTAGCTTGAAATTTTAACTACCAGTCCTCCCTTTCAAATTTACTGGTTTGGATTTAATGCAAACAAACATACGAGTGTCTTTATTGAACTGTAGGTTTTTGGATGATTGATATGAATCAAATTCCTTTGGTTTTTCTTTTTCTTTTATTGGTTAGTTTCTGCTTATCATGAAGTGCACATGAATGAGAAGGCTTCTTGATGCTGCAGGAGAAAATTGCCATTCTTCAAGAAAATGAATCTTTGCAGAAAGACAGCGATAGACTGAAAAATGAAAAGCAGTTCTTGCTGAAAAACACAGATGGCCAAGTTATGGCATTAACAAAATCCTTGGAGGCCTTACAGAATAATATAAAAGAAAAGGAGACTCTGGTAATACTCTCTAATTACACCGTGATATTTAGAGCAGCTGTTGTTGTTTATATTCATTTATGAAATTGTAAACGTGATGATGTTTCAGGTCCAAGATTTGCAGCAATCCTTAAAGCGCCAAAGAAAAAAGCTAAATGACTGCAGGGCTGAAATTACTTCACTCAAAATGCAGATTGAAGGGGCTCAATCTAGACGGAGGTTGATATCTAGTGATGTAGAGCAAGCTGAATCATTGCCCTTGGAAAGCTACAAGGAGCGAATTGAAATGCTGCAGGAGGAAATAGAATTGTTAAAAGCTACTAAATATGTATCTACTAATTCTGTAGAACCATTAAATAATGAAAATGAGATTCTGCATACAAAGGATACTGTTGTTGAGTTATATGAAAGTAACATCATACCGTTGTCAGTTGATGTGGCACCAGGAGCCTTAGCAAGTGAAGAATCTGAATCAGTAACAATTGATCCCCTTGATGAAACCTCTGATATTCCTAAGAAAGGGTTAGAAGAGACGTTATCCAGTTCAGCAAATGAAAGTTGCCACCTTGAGAATTCCCCGAAACACAATGGTGAACATCCAAGTGACGATAATGGGTTACTTCTGGCATCGGATAGTTTGGGAGATGAACCAAATTCTGAGAAGATGGTTTGTTCCTGGCACCAACTTTCTGGAACATGTGCATTTAGTGAATATTTTAGCATTATATTGATATCAGAAATTTCTTTTTTATCAGGGTCTTCCAACCATTCAAATACTTTCAGATGCATTACCTAAAATTGTTCCTTATGTTCTGATCAACCATCGGGAGGTGTGCTTTTACATAAATTATTATTATATGTGCTACATACAACTGTGATAATCTTTTTCTAGCAATGAATCTTCCTTGCATTTTATTTGCATTCTTTACACGTAGGAGCTTCTTCCCCTGATAATGTGTGCAATTGACCGCCATCCAGATAGCACTACTCGGGATTCCCTGACTCACACATTGTTTAACTTAATTAAGCGTCCAGATGAACAACAGAGACGATTCATAATGAATGTAAATTTCTGACTAATATATTTAATGTATTTTTAGTTTGAACATATCACCGACTCTTTTGTTCTATTCAGGCTTGTGTTACCCTTGCTAAGGATGTGGGAGAAATGAGAACAGAAACAGAATTGCTTCCCCAATGTTGGGAGCAGGTGACATTGATCTTTCTGTGACTAGAACTCTCTCATACGATTTTTCTACTTCTGTCTAATGATTAAATTTTTTTTGTTGCTTCGTGGAATGCAGATTAATCATATGTATGAGGAGCGCAGGGTGCTTGTTGCTCAATCATGTGGAGAGCTTGCAGAATTTGTCCGTCCTGAGATCCGTGATTCTCTCATCTTGTCTATTGCGCAACAGCTGATAGAGGATTCTGCAACTGTTGTACGTGAAGCTGCTGCTCATAATCTGGCTTTACTGCTTCCACTCTTCCCAAATGTGGATAAATATTTCAAGGTCAGCCTCACTAAACATGTTTCGAGGCAATCACGGAGAAGATATCTGACTTGACAGAATTCCGTACAAATGTAAGCTTAGTGGTCTAGGGAATGGAGCGTTTTCCCTGACCATAACATATTAACTTAACGAGGAAAGAAAAGATAAAGAGAGTACTCTTGAGTTTTCTCCAATTTCTCTCTTGTTTGTTTTTAGGTGCAGGAGATGATGTTTCAATTAGTTTGTGATCCATCTGGAGTGGTTGTAGAAACAACAATCAAAGAGCTACTTCCTGCTATAATAAGTTGGGGAAACAGACTGGATAATATATTGCAAGTGCTACTATCTTACATCTTGAGCTCTGCTCAGGTAGGAGTATATTCCAAGTAAAATTTTCTTTGGAGTCCGAAATCTATCTCATAAATTATTTTCTAACACAATTTTTTCAGTGTTGTCCACCTCTTTCAGGGGTTGAAGGATCTCTTGAGTCACATTTTCGTGTTTTGGGTGAAAGAGAACGATGGCATGTAGACGTTTTATTGCGGTTGCTGGCAGAATTGCTTCCTTTTTTGCAACAAAAAGCAATTAAGACATGCCCATTTCCTTCTGCCTCAGATGCTGAAGGAACACTGTTTTCCACTTCATTGCTTGAATTGTATGCAGGGTAAGTTCCAATTTGACTGTTTCAAGTAGATGTCAGCTTTCCTATTTAGACTTTTGAAATGGTGTTATGGTAGCTTTAAAAACTAGCTGCTGAGAAGTTCTTCTGAGAGAGTTGTATTGCTTGGTCAGGGGACGTGTGGAATTGCCTACATTTGAGTTGCTGCATTTTGACTGCTTTCCCACTTTGATTCAGTTAGCCTCCTTATTACCTCAGAAGGAAGATAATTTAAGAAAGCAAATCACAAAGGTATATTTTCCCTCATTAAAGTACTCGGTTCACTCTTCTGTTGCTTAACTTTTTTCGCAAGTGTTAATCTTGGTGTATGTAATGCAGTTATTGCTGACTGTATCTGAGCTTTTTGGGGATTGTTATCTTACACACATTATGCTACCTGTATTCCTGGTAGCAGTTGGTGATAATGCTGACTTGACATTTATCCCACCCCGAATCCAGTCAAGGATCAAAGGTAATATATTCGAAATTTTCATCTTCTTGAAAAAGGTTTTAAGATTCTTGTTCCATCATTGTCTTTTAACATTTGATTCTTGTGCACTACAGGTTTGAGACCACAAAGTTCTGAGGCTGAAAGACTTGCTATTATGTGTGTCCTACCACTTCTTTTGGCAGGTGTATTAGGAACACCAAGCAAGCATGAAAAATTGGCAGAGTACTTGAGAAATATGTTAGGTCAAAGTACAGTGCAGGAGGATGAGCCAGCAAAACCCAAGGCAGAGTTTATTAATTCTGTCCGCTTCCTTTGGTTGGTAGCTTGGTTGAAATTAATATATTTAGTCTATGGTTAGTTTAGAAGCTTATTTTTATAATTTGTTCCATATCTGGGATGCAGCACTCTTGAAGAGCATCAGGATATGATTTTTAATATCTTATGGGAAATGGTTGTAAGCTCCAACATAAATATGAAAATCAGTGCTGCCAATATTTTGAAAGGAATAGTAAGTCCAGTATATTATCCTGGAAGTACACAATTTTTAGTTGCAGTTGGATATAATAACACTTGCAAAAAATTGTTTGTCAGGTTCCGTATGTTGACGAGAAGGTGGCATCCATGCATGTTTTGCCTGCTCTTGTAACACTTGGTTTTGATCAAAACTTAAATGTCAAATATGCAAGCATTGAAGCGTTCGGGGCTGTAGCATGGCATTTCAAAACTGATATGGTATACTAGTATATACCTGGTAAAAAATGTTGGTGAGAAGCTTTTGTACAATTGGCTGAACCATTTTTTTTCTTTGTAGATTGTCGACAAAATACGTGTTCAAATGGATGCTTTCTTAGAAGATGGATCGCATGAAGCTACAATTGTGGTGGTCCGTGCATTGGTGGTGGCTATACCACATACGACAGACAGATTTAGAGATTATATCCTCAAACCTTTCCAATCAGAGAATAGTTGTGCTTACTATTTTTATGTATTCAAAGTGTTTTTTTTTTTGTTGTTGTATCGTCCTAATTACAACAGTTGTTTCTTTAACTTGATGTACATCTATTGTCCAAGATTTCCCAACTTACAGCTACACCACTCCCTGCAAGTGACGTGATGCGTCGGCGTGATAGAGCCAATGCATTTTGTGAATCTATCCGTGCTCTAGATGCTACAGGTTTGTAATTGTTTATTTAGAGGTACTGAATATATATATATATCATTTTTCCTTCTCCACACGTATGCTTGCATTAGTACACATAAGTATTGAGTATATAAAAATTAGTAGCGTGAATCGCATGCATGCGTGGAAGATTTGTTAATGAATGTTGTTGATCTTATACATAAAGATTAAAGGCTAATCGATCTGCCTCATTTAAGTATCTGTGGGTGGGTGGGGTATTTGTTTCTCAGTCATGTCTCTGTTTTGCTGCAGATCTTGCTGCTACTAGTGTTAAGGACTATCTGTTACCAGCCATTCAAAATCTGTTAAAAGACTGTGATGCCCTTGATCCAGCACACAAAGAGGCACTTGAAATTATTTTCAAGGAACGATCAGGCGGAACAGTAGATACTTTTAGTAAGGTGATGGGCGCACATCGGATTGCATCATCGGTAAGCAGCTTCTTTGGTGGTGAAGGTGGATTACTAGGGAAAAAGGAGAGTGGAGATGCACCAGATCCAGTTGAGCCTCCAAAGCCTAGTCCACCAGCACCGGTAGTAGAGGACACAAGGTTTAGGCGAATCATGAGGGGTGGTTTTACTGACATCTTAAGGCCTAAGGGGTAAATTTAGCATTTCACTCCTTTTTCTCTTCTTCCAATTTCTTGTTTACAAGTGTCCCACTTAAATTTTACTTTTTCAATCCTAGCTTTCAACCAAATATCCTATTATTATAATGTGATATTCTTGCATAATAATTGATGTCTGTTTAAAATAGTCTTCATGGAAAATAATCAGTTATAATGAAGGTATAAATTATCATCTAGAGTAGGACTATCTGCTATTTTTGCTAAACAAAAACAAGGGATGGAAATAGAGACATCCAGAGCCAATAAAACCCAATTGTTTCACTAATCAAACTCCCCACAGGTAAAATAAATGTAAATATCGGGATAGATAAAATTTTTGTCAAGAATGGGATTCGAACCCATGCCCTTTCGGACCAGTACCTGAAACTGGCGCCTTAGACCAACTCGGCCATCTTGACGTTCTTTTAAATGTGTTATTGCTGCTTTCTAACATAACTTGATTACTTGCACTACTTAAAAGGACATTGCATATTCAACTTAAATCCAATCCCTCACTAACACATCACCTATTCACAATATATAATGCATAAATTCTTTGAGTAAGATTACATTATTAGCCTAGTTAATAATGTAATTTAATAATGGTAGTTGGAAGGTACTTATTGTTTATATATAACTTAGCTTCTCGATCCTATATAATATTTACTTAATTCAAAATAGTGCAATCTAATTACAAACGCAAATAAAATAAAATGTTGCTTCAATATAATAATGAAGGGTTCTTTCTCATATGAAGATAGAACTTATGATTCTATGCTTGTGTGAAAAAGAATTACGTAAAAATATCAAAAATACATGTACAAATATCAATTCCCCTATAACGAATTATTATTATATTAAATGAACATCATAATGATGTGACTCAAAACAAACGTTGGCATGACTCTAAACAACCACCTCTAAAAGGAATCCTCAATTATTTCCGTATGTATATATCGATACTATATTCATTCTTTGAGTTTAAAATTATATAATTATCTAACATTACCATGAAATTTGCCAACACAAAAAGATGAATTGGTATAAATGCAATTAATTAAAATCTACCTATACATCTCTAACCTATTTTGGATTTATATCACCAACCTCATAAACAATTTTGGACTCGCTCCAACAACGTAACTATTTCCCTATCGATCCTCTCCCAAATAATAAAAAAGTACATAAATCTTTCCTCAAGTACTAAACGCTGAGTACGTACCCAAGTCCAAGTAGGCCTATAAATTGAGTACAAATCCCACCCATTGAATTTCAGAGTAACTATATATTTCACACCCATATATATATTTATTTCTTAATATCTCTGGCTAGCTAATAGATTAGATTGTAGTGTATTGAATATTGATCGTTGAAGATGAAGAAGGTGGGATTTTGTTATGTCGCAATGATGGCGGTGGTGGTGGTGGCAGAAATGCAGGTGGCAAAAGCAGCGGATTGTAATCCTATGGCACTTTTCCCGTGCCTTCCGGCAGTACAGAATCCCTCGATAAACCCGTCTGATGCTTGTTGCGGTGCTCTGAAAGCCCAACAGCCATGCCTTTGCGGTTACTTGAAGGACCCAGCCCTCGCACCCTATGTTAATTCTCCCGGAGCCAAAAGAGTTTCCGCCGTTTGTGGTGTACCAACCCCTAAATGTTCTTAATTAGTCATTTCTTCAAATTATATATCTAATTAATAAAACTGAAATTAATATAGTAATAATAATGTTTCTCTTAATTATTGCTTTTTTTATCTTCATTTCTCTATTTCCTCCTATTATCAATACAAGTATTTACTGGCGTGTAAATTATATGTGGTAAAATTTAAATTTTATAAATTTTGAATGACTAAATATAAAGATAAAAAAAATTAAATTAAAAAAAAAACAAATCAGTAATATATATATAGATAGATAGAGAGAGAGAGAGAGAGATTTGTGTTTACACAATCACACATACATATGATCAACAAGCCAATTAAGTAATGCATGTATTTAATTTCCTTTCTACTAACATCAACATGCATGCAGCTCCATTTTTTTTTTGGCAAAATATATGTGTACTTGTAAAAGCTGAACTTGTTAGATCATGAGAATCTTAATTAAGGTTCCTATGGTAGAGAGTCCGCTTGGGAAATTTTTGATTTTATTGTTAAGGATTTAATGGATGACGTTGGGTTTTTTCTCTTTTTAGTATTAACTTATATAGTTTGTTGAAAACATTTATTGCATGAAATTTTGTATTTTACACATGCATATAATGTATGTTTGGAATTAAATGTTGGATATTTTCATTATCTAAAAGTATATAATAAATATATTATATGTTATCCATATAATCATGCAACAATTAATATTGGTCCAGTTGGATAAGAGAAAGGTATTGATATTAGGGTTCTTTACAGAAATATATAACAATTAAAAAATAATTACACCATTAGTGCATCAAAAAATAATTATAAAAATAAAACACTTTTCAATATTTATTTATAATATTAGTGCAATTAGCAGAGAGGCTCTAAAGCGAACCTTAAAGAGCGAACCAAAGACGAACCGTCGTCTTTAGTGTCTATGGCGACGGTTCGACCCGTCGTCGAAGACTACATGGCTACGGCGCTGGATCGAACCGTCGCCATAGACACCAAAGACGACGGTTCGTCTTTGATTCGCTTTTTAAGGTTCGCTTTAGAAACGGACCGGTGCAATTAGTATTCCTTAATTTAGGGAATTAGTATAGGATTAAATTCATAATAATAAGGAAACCTAAAGTCAAGGAGAAATAACTGCCATAATTAATAATTCAAATTCAAATATCTTGGATCTAACAATAAAAACAAATTCAAATTCAAAAATAATTGCATATTAATTCCCAGCAAGAACAGAGTTACCAAACAAATCGAAAACAAAGCAAAGAGGAAATCACGAACATCAAAAAAAAAATCGAAAAAGAAAAAGTCAGAGTTACCAAGCCAGCAAGAACAGATCCAAAATAAATTCGGAGTAGCCGAGCAAAGAGAAAATCACGAACAACCAAAATAAAACAAATTGAAGAAGAAGAAGAAGAAGAAGTCGGAGTTACCAAAACAAATCAAAGAAGAAGAAGTCGGAGTTACCAAACCAACAAGAACAGATCCAAAACGAATTCGGAGTAGCCGAACAAAGAGGAAATCACGAATAATTTTTTTTAATGAATATTTGGTTACCCACAAAAACTAAAATGGTTACCTTTGTATGAAGATTTGGCTACCAACTGCACCATATTCAAAATAATTTTATTTTTAAAAGGTTATTTATAAGTAACTAACAGCTACATAAATGGAAACTTAGACATGACATTTCGAATACCATCTGCACGTAACATTTGGAAACTGTTCTTAAATTTTTTTATAATTAATTGGTAACCCAATAAAACTGATTTGGTTACCTTTTTATGAAGGTTTGGCTACCAACTTATAAATAACATTTTAAAAATAAAATTATTATGAATATGGTGCAGTTGGTAGCCAAACCTTCGTACAAAGGTAACAATTTTAATTTTTATGGATAACCAAATATTCATAAAAAATAATTCGCGATTCAGTGACATCATTGCTCATCTAGTAGAACTTCAAAGAAAGCCAGAGAAGCATACTGGCCTTAATAATTTGCTAAATTTATGATGTTCAAGAGTCACGATTGATGACATTCAGGAAAGAACGTTAACAAAGGGGAAGATTAACATCAATCGAAAAAAATAACTTGAAATGCAGCATAGAAAGGTCAAGCATAGAGAAGTAAATGAAGAAGCAAGATTGCACGGCAGCAAGGAAAGTTATAATCTGAGAGAAGATACGACAACTAATAAGATGGTCTAGAAAATTTAAAATCGTAAGCAACCACTTTTGGTCAAATCGTAAGCAACATCTGCCACAAAATGATGGTATCTCTTTCTTTGTTGGTGATGATGGCCGATCATCGGAGGGAGACGGAGCGTGGATGAGGAGGGTGGAGGAGTAGGAGCGTGGATGTTGTTCTTGTAATTAGTATGCAGTTGTTCTAGATGAGGAGAGAGAAGAAGTAATGGGGATAATTAATCCCTAAATTAAGGAATCCTAATTGCACTAATATTGTAAATAAATATGAAATTGTATTAATTGTGTAAAAATTTTATGAGTACACTATTGTTGTAATTATTTTTAAAAATATAATAGAATATGTAATTAAACCTTGATATTAAGGACTTGGGTTCAAGTCATGGTACGACAATAAAAGAATGGGATGCCATGTAACAACATAACTCTTCAAATGGTGTATAGAAACCTATAAATAGGTTACAAATCCACCCAAATTATTCACTGAAAATTATTCAATCTTTCCAAGTTCTTAAGAAAAATTATTATTCTATATATTTTTTTTCTTATAATTTTCTTATTTCATTTATAGTTTATCACTAGATGTGTTTTTACACAACAAATTCAATAAAATATGGGCCCGTCTTATCTTGGGAGACTAATTCGCAGAAACCCTGTGAGAAAAGAGTGGTCAATCATTCGATTCAGGCAGGAATATTGTTGTTCTATATCTTACTATAAAGCAAAGTTACAACATTAAATTGTCACAAATCAAACAAAAAAGAGAGATATAAGAACCACTCCACAAATCACGTCAATAATATGCTTCACGATACAACTTTTTTGCACAGAAAAAAAAATCATAAAACTGTAGCCCCTCCAATATTATAATTTTTTAGTACGAAATATAAAAGTTACAAAACTCCTCTCTATCGCATAATCTCAAAACTCACTCACACCTCCTCCCTCTTTCATCCGGTAGAATGCTAAATGATTTTAGTTATACTACACTTCATCAACTAAATATAAAAAAAAAAATTATTTATAAAATTCTTACAATTCTCTTTCTCCGAATCTAATTATATTTTTAATAATAAAAATAAAACCCTTCCAAACTAAAGGCCGTCCGTCCATTTGGTTCAGTCTATTTTATAATCGAATCAAAGATGAAGTCCGGCCCAATAACTATTACGTCAATATTGTAGCCATGTTCGAAATGATAATTTGAGATAAAATCAGACAACACAGACACGAATAACATACTCCCTCGGCACCCGAAATAAAAGAGAGAGTAATTTATAATTTATACAAATATTAAAAAAAATTAAAATTAAAACAAAAAGAGTAAATATGTTTTAAATTTATTCTTAATGGTCCACAAAATTATCTATAATGATAAATATTTTTAACTTTTTATACTAATGAACATAACTAAATGACATACGTACTCTTCATTTTATATATTTTATATTCTTTTTTTTTTGGGACATAACGAGCAACATGCTAAAAGAGTTACGTTGAGTTAAGTTTGATAGAAAATTTATTGAGATTGGTTGCGCCATATAAATAGGTAGACCCCTTTATTTAAAATATTTTTGAATATTATATTACACTATGTCTTTTTTTAAAAAATAAATAAAATGTTTTTATATTTCCATTATTTATTTAGGTATATCATTTGTTATTTTTCAAATATATATTGTTGATTATTACAAATCATATTATTTAATAATAAGCAAAAGGTGTAGTTTAATTTTGTATAACATAATCTGCTTGTATATTATTCAAGTTGATAAGTTTAACACTAGAATAATTACTTGTAGTTAATACTGAAAATCTTAACATACTTAATAAATAATTCTTGTTTAACTAAATAATTTGTGTTGGGCACCAATTCACACGATTATTAACATCTTTTTAGTCTAATAATTAAGATCGAGACACTTAATTAAATTTATTTTTTTTATCATAAAAAATTTGTCATATTATATTCTCTAAAATTGAGACTTTAAAAAAAAAATCTGAATAGTTTAAACTTATATTTTAGAGATATTGAGAGAGAATTTTTTTATCCAAATTTTAAACATTAAAATATGTTTTTTTTAAATTAATTTAAATTTTAATTAAAAGTCAAAACATATTTTAAATTTGAAAACCAAATGAAAAATTACTAATTATATTCCTAGATGATTCAATAAAAAAGATCCCATTTGGGGATGGATGGATATATAGTCGAAGGTGGTCATACCACTCAACCTCCACCACCGCTCCACCTCCACATTAATTATATTAGGCTTAAAGAGATTAGATTGGGATTTTTAGTGGTTATTGGTTAGTGAAAAATGGAGCATTAAATTATTGATTCAACCCTCACCCGATAGATAATAATATGCTACAAATTTCCCCATCCCTAACCCTAACCCTAATCCTATTGTGCGGTGGTATATGTTCTGCGAGTCATATTTTTCCCACACCCTTTCTTACTACAAATTAAAAAGGATGACAATCAGGCAGCAGGCAGGAGGCAGGAGGGTCCTCTTTTACTAAATGAGTAGGAGTATACAGTTTGGATCCATCCATCAATAATTCATTGGCTTCCTTGAGTCAAGTGGTCCTCCAAAAAGAGTAGGACAATTACTTATTTGTCCATACGTACATACCCCCACACACACACCTCGTTTAATTTCATTCAAAAATTGGTTGTTCAGCTCAATCAACCCACTCAATTGGGTTTGGACCTTTTAAATACAGGGACAGGATTCATTAAAATTATTTCAACAACTATTTAATTGGCAATAAATTGTTTCGTATGCACCCATTACATTCCACATACCATTTCTAAAAGTCTGTCTGTAAATTAAGATGAAGGGAGGTAACGCGACACCGACTGCGTTGGTGGTGGTGGTGATGATGGTGGTTTCGGGGGAACTACTGCAGGCGGCGAACGCCGTGACATGCACTCCAACGGAGCTAGAAACGTGCGTTAAGGCGATCATATCGTCACAACCACCGACGGTGGCTTGTTGCAACAAGCTGAGGGAGCAGCAGCCATGCCTCTGTGGATACATAAGAGATCCAAGGCTGAGGCAATATGTTAATTCTGCCGGCGCCAGAAGGACAGCGGACCTCTGCCATGTCGTCGTTCCCAATTGTTAATTAATTACATACTACTTCACTTTGTTATGCTCAGTATAATTATCTGGATATCTCGTGTGTTCGTGCAGACATGAATCTGCAGTTACTTGCTTCCGTACGCAGTACGTACGTTCCAATGTGTGAACATTTTTTTTTGACGTAATTGATAATTAAAAAATTAATATAAATATTTGCAATATACCCTATATATATAATTTTCCTAAAAGAGGCCATACTCAGAATATGGCAACGTGCTGTTATAGCAAATATAAATTTAGGAAGGATTTTCCCCTTGAATAATCCATCTTTGTAATACATCCTAGGGATTTTATAATTATTATTTACGTCCAATTATTCAGCCAGGATCCTGATTTAGGGCTTTAGGGGGTGTTTGATAAAAACTTAATGAATCCGAATGAGTTGAATATGAATGAAAAAAAAGTTATTTGATAAGTAATATGTCGGAAACATCTGAATGACAGAATTTTATTATTTTACATCTCTAAAAAAAAATTCAAAGTTGTTGTAAATTTATTTAATATTACTTAATATAATAGTTAATATATTTTTTAATTTTTTTACTTTATTCAACCAAAAAAATCTGACTAATTTAGTCCTAAACAAACAACCCCTTACTCTCCTTAGAGATATTAATACATGTGATTGAATATAAATGTCAAATGATTGAAATAACTTGAGTCAAATCTCGAATCCATCCAAAAGGTCAAAATTACTATTGTTAATAACTTAATTATTTATATACAAACAAATTTTTTCTCATATCTTTCGTTGTGGGACTGAGGTGTTACAAACACCCTGCTTATTATAGATCTCTCCGAAAGAGTTACCACTAATACTTATCCATGTAAATAGTAAATAATATTTTAAAAACTCGACATAAACATTCACAATATATATCATTTTCTATTTTT
The DNA here is from genome assembly GCA_016801055.1 of Panax notoginseng. Classification (NCBI taxonomy): domain Eukaryota; kingdom Viridiplantae; phylum Streptophyta; class Magnoliopsida; order Apiales; family Araliaceae; genus Panax; species Panax notoginseng. The sequence goes on from CM029012.1 coordinate 273,105,920, forward strand.
AAATAATATTTTAGAGCCTTAACCAGCTAATATAACAACTATTATAACTTTTATAAATTACAACATATTTTTTATATATAAAATAAGCACTTATCTCATTACAAATCAATTAGTACTTATTTGACACAAACAACGTCGCACTTAATAATCGCTAACCAATAGTCGCAGTCTGAATCATCAACCTAAAACATCATTGATCTCAAATGACCTATGAACAGCTCTATTACAAAATAATATACATACTACGATTCAGCTAATTGATACTGTTTTTATTTAAAAGAATTGGTGACGATCTGGACCAAGCCCAAATAAGTAACCCATAACTGATCCTCGTAGCCTAGGCCTAATGCTCTTACATAGATCAAACAGTGGTGGTAATGAGATCACGTGAACCAATTCAATAATTAAAGAACATGGTCATAAACATCTCGAGTTTTTTTAAATTAAACTCATTTATATGCATGTCTTTAAGTTTTTACAATATTAAATATGATTTTATAGGCATGACTGGTATTAATATTTTTTAATTGGAAATATAGATGGCTTGACCAACTTTCAATACAGTTGAAAAATCAAAATTTGAATAAATTTTTGAATAGGACTATTAATTCCAAGTGTCTTATTTATTTTTAAATTTAAATTTGAAACTATTAGTATAGGAATTATAAAATGTCTTAATAGTCTTTAGATTATAATTATAATTCCGGGATGAATTATAATCCTTAGAAACAAACATAGCCTTTAAGAATCACTAGCAGAGATCCAAAGAGAAAGTCATTCTTAATGTTTCAGATCAAAATATTAAAAAGAGTTGTGTTTGACATTTTCTTTTCAACATCGTGACTCTAACATGCATTTAGTCATTCTATAAGTTGTGAAAAGAAATGTTTTTGGTTCTTTTTTTAAAAAAAGAATAATAATAAATGAGATAATTTTGTAATTAACTAATAATGAGAATCGAATAAGTTTCAAAATAATAATAAAACAACTAGTAGGACAGGAGTCCAAACTCACCCTAACAATTAGTTATATGTAATGTAGCTAAACCCTCATATTTGCAATAATTTAGTAGTAATTTATAGTCCTATTATCTGATAAGCCACTACTCTCCTTCCCTCCCTCGCAAGTCCCAATCCATTAATTAAGTCTGCATGCATTGAATCAATATTTCTGGTGGCATATTATGCTTGAATACTCTAATATAAGTCGTTTTAGAGAAATATTTTTATTTTTAAATATAAGTCGTTTGAGAATTTTAAGTAAGTATTAATTATTTAGTTTTTAATATTAACCTAAGTATTAAATGTAATTTTGGTTCTCCTACTATTTTTTATCTAATAAATAATAATCTTTTATTCTAATACAAGGGTAATATAAATAATTAATATTATAATTAATATTATATAATTATTACTTTAATATTTATATATAATCCTAAAACGATTTATATTAAGGAAAGGAGGTAGACAGGCAGTACTCCATATTTCTCCATCCATATCCTTTGAGAACTTAAATTTTGCCAGCTCAGCTTTGACCGTAGCTACTTTAGATAAACGTTCTCCACGTGTCAATCTCACCAACCTTTTAAACTACTCCTGCAACAAAGACCTAAATTTTTGGATTTAAAAGTTAAAATTAGTCAAAGCTGCCACGCACGCGGCGCCTAGACATTTATCCCTCCGAAACTCCTTTCTATTCTAGTATTTATATGCTTCTAACCCTCTCACAAAACCCAAAGTTACAAAATAAAATTAAAAATTCAATATTTTCCATGGCTTCTGAACTCTCTGTGATTCTACCTCGAGTACTTATTGTCTCTAGACGAAGCCTTCGCAAGAACAAGTTTGTAGACTTCGTGGGTACGTTCTCTCTCTCTTTTTATGTTCTCCCTTGATTCATTAATTCATTTTTTTGTAAAAAAAATGTCCCTTGATTTATATATTTAATTAGAACCCATATTCCAAATCATGCAAAAGCTCACCAATTAGATTTGTTTCCTTAGTGCAACATTTGATATTGAGATTAGTTTTTATTGATTATGATTAGGTGAATATCATCTTGATCTTATAGTCGGCTATGGAGCTGTACCCGTGATTGTGCCCCGGGTTGCCGGGGTCCACATGTTGTTGGACAGCTTCGAGCCAATCCATGGGGTTCTTCTTTGTGAAGGAGAAGACATTGATCCATCTCATTACGAACCCGAAACCTCTGGTTTATCACCGGAGGAATTAGAAGAAATTAGGCGGCTGCATGCCAGTGATACCGCCATTGATAAAGAAAAAGACACCATTGAATTGAATCTAGCCAAGCTTTGTCTTGAAAGGAACATACCTTATTTGGGAATATGCAGGGGTTCACAAATTTTGAATATTGCATGTGGGGGTACACTTTATCAGGACATTGAGAAGGAACTAACAAGAAATTGTCCTGAAGATCAAAGGGTGGTGCATATTGATTATGATAATTATGATGGGCATAGACATGTGGTTAATGTTGTGGAAAACACCCCTTTGAGTGACTGGTTTAATGATTCTTTGGAAGATGAGAATATGGATATACGGGTTAATAGTTATCACCATCAAGGAGTTAAGAAATTAGCTCAGCGTTTCATGCCGATGGCATTTGCACCTGATGGATTGGTGGAAGGGTTTTATGATCCTGATGCTTATAATCCCAAAGAGGGTAAGTTTATCATGGGTCTGCAGTTCCATCCCGAGCGGATGAGGAGGACGGATTCTGATGAATTTGATTATCCAGGTTGTCCTGCTGCTTACAAGGTAGTAACAATATTTCAATTTGAATAAGCTCGTAGAAATTATATACTTTTCTTAATAATTTGTAAACCAATGATGGTGTGGTCCATAAGCCTTTTCGTACCATGACATCCATGTCACTATTTAAAGTCTTGAAATCCTATTTCTAACATCTTTTTTGGGATCATGATTCGAGACCGTTCAAATGGGCAATCTATAGAAAAGAGTGGCATTTTATATATTACAAAAAGTTTGATTTGTATACTTGTATAGCAAAGGTCATCTAAAATCCAACTCTCTATATAAAGTGCAACTTATTTTTATAGACTGTCAAAATGGACTGCCCATATGCAGAAGCCTGGAATCAATATCCCTTTTATCGACATCTCAAAATAGAAAATGGAAAATTATGAGCTCTAGAGTGGGGGACTGAGGAAGTATGATTTGACATTGACATCATGCTTGAAACTTGGGAAGAATTCTTAAATTATATATATATATATATATATATATATATATATATATATAGGGGGCAGATCTGGTCCGGACGTCCGGACGGAGCTACCGTCCGGACTTTTTTTTTTTTTTTTTTTTTTGCTTTTTTTTTTTAAAACAACTAAAAAAAATAAAATAAAAAATTATGGAATTGAAATTTTTTCATAATAAAGTGTTTTGGGCGTGATTTGAGTACGTATAACAAAATATGGTGGTACAGTCTGTGCAGACTGTACCACCACTTTTTGGTATAGGTATTCAAAACACGCCCAAAACACTTTATTATTGAAAAATTTCAGTTCCATAAAATATTAAATTTTTTTTTAGTTGTTTTAAAAAAAAAAAAAAAAAAAAAAAAAAAAAAAAAAAAAAAGGTCCGTCTTTTACTAAAATCCGGGATCCCTGATAGGATCCTGGTTGTATATATATATATATATATATATATATATATATATATATATATATATATATATATATATATATGTTCTAATTATGCAATTCCATGAAAATTGTGCAGGAGTTTGTGAAGGCAGTGGTTGCTTACCAGAAGAAGCTCAATAGCTCAACAAGTGTGCCAAAATCTCTGAAACTTGATCAAGAAATGGAGAAGAAGAGAAAAGTTATAGTAAGAAGTTTCTCTCTAGCACGAAACCTATATGCCAAAGGAATTGGGAGGAATCCTTCTAAAGAATCTGAACTTGAACCTGGAGCGGAGTTTCTTGAGGTATCACCTAGCCTCTTAGATATATAGATGACCAACTGGTTGATATACTTAAATTTTATAAATACGCTTTATACCTCAAGTTTTGTGATTGAATATTCGTAATGGTTGTACATGTTATATTTATTTGCAGTCAAACACAGCTTTGAGTTTGCAACAAGAGAATAGACTAAAGCAGATCGGTGCAACCGTGAGAAATGCATCTTCCTATTCTCAGAGACTGAAGTTGAGCGCGGATAGAGAAAGGTTAGCTAAGAATGTGATAGAGAAAATGTCAGTTGAACAGTTATCTGACCTCATGTCATTTTACCATATGATGGGGCAGATATGTTCAGATGTGTTGGAAAGAAAGCTTCACGACATGGTCAATGACCTTGCTTCTTGATTTATATGTGTGTGTTTAGGTTCAATGCTTCATTGCCAATTTGAAGTAATGTCCTTTTAAGTAAAGGATTCGCATGATTGCTGTGTTTTTTGTTTTTGTTTATAACAGTTTGTATATGAACTTTCCTTTTAAATTCTGTACACTGATATAAAGATGTTTTTTTTTAACTTGTTATCTAAGATGGTTTGTAATCAATCTTAAGAGGAGACATAATAGATCACTCTTTCCACTTGTCTTGTACAACGCTTATGATACTATACTTTTGACCTATGTTTTGTACTTGAATCTCATAGGGAAGTACCAATTACTATATCATTTTGTTAGTTGTGTTCTGATTTCTAGATGAATTCAGGAGAGTAATTTACGTCAGCATGTGTGAAGTTTCAACCAAATTATATTACGAGTTCCCCAACTTACATCCAAAATGAATGGGTTATGGAAATCTTACATCTAGGTTTTATGGGTTTATGCTTGTCCAGAAAATGGGAATTCTGGTTAGCCAACTTTTGTATATTCATTATATATAATATATTCATTATATATATTTAAAAGTAATAAGTACAGATCAATGAGAATTTAATCTGTACGTAACAGAGTTGAGAGACTTGTTTCTTTAGTTCTGAAGCATCAAGTACCCCAGATTACTACTTTGGTCAGCCAGGATTTGAGATACATTGTGAAGATAATATATATATATATATATATATATATATATATATATATATATATATATATATATATATATATATAGAATGGAACTGGGAATTGATTAAATTGATTTGGCCATGTACACAGATGTATGTCTTTCTAAAGCAGCTGGTATGTCCCTCTTTTATGGCTTTAGTAACCATCTCTTCTTCTGTCCCACTTTTATTGTACATGCATTATTTATACATCTAAAGTGGTGAATAGGATAGGATAGGATAGGATACAAATCCAATTGGAGACGGGTTATATAATCTTTATGATTCCCACCTAGCTTGCAGCTAACCATAGATTTTGTAGCTAGTAAAAAGAAAAATGTTGTTTATGTTGATTCGGAAAACAAAGAGGAGTAGATACACAATTGTAAATGTTTATACTTCTTTTAATGCCATAATAATGATGCCGAGTTAGGGCTTTTAAAAATTCAAAAGATGTGGTGGTGGTGGTGGTGGTGGTGGTGGTGGTGGTGGTGATGGTATATTTAGAACCGACAGCAACTTTTTTTGAAATTACACGTATAATATTGTTACCAACTTTACACAATGTACATATATATAATATACTACATGGTACTCCACTACTTTTATGTGGTGACAGCGTTAGAGATGCCATACGATTATGTATTGCATGCACTGCTGCTCTAGCCTCTAGGTTATATATATATATATATATATATATATATATATATATATATATATATATATATATATATCAATCTCTTTCTTTCTTAATTTAATGCGAAAGAAAAGGACCTTCTTCATATTAGTCCATTGCCATTGAAGGTGGAATCCTTATCCAGCCAAGAATTAAATTAAGAAGCATTTCTACAGCAAATTAGCACAACCGTGAAAATAATTAAGCAACAAGTAGTACGTAGGTATATAGTCGAGGGCGGAGCCACGTATGGGCTAGGGTGGGCTGTAGCTCGGATGATTTTTTTGTCAAATATTTAGTACATATATATCTTCATAAGCCCTTGCCGTCGCCCGCTTTCTTCCTAAAGTTCTAGCCTAGAGCAGAGATTTTACAAGAAGAAAATCAAAGCACATCCTAAAGTTCTCTTACATTTTCTGTCTCCACCCGCCCCTTCTCATCTCCCAAATAAATTTCAAAACTTCTTTCCGGTTAGAGCAAGAAAGAGGAAAGCTTCGTGATTTGTGTGGTGTGGCTAGAACTGACATTTAAGGGATAACAAGAGCTTATAAACAAGCAGGCATAAGGTATTTTAACTTGCCTTGATTATATTTTATCATAGAATGTGAGTATTTGATCAAGATTAGTTTACTTATGTATGGTGGCAATTTATTAGTTTAAGAGAATTTGGTAATATAAAATAGTGTTAGCAGTGGATGAGAATTAAGCATAACAACAGAAAATTTATATGTTATGTAGGTATGTAAATAGAGATTCTTAAGGTTAACTGCTATGAATAATTATTGATATGCTATTTGACTGCTATGGACTGAGATTAAGCACAAGGAGATAGGTTGGACTGTGGAGTAATAAGGATGTTATTATGGGTTTATAATGTAAATGAATGGCTGTGAGATTGGTAACACAAAATTATGCACACTACATGTTTGTTAAAAGTCCCAAGTGGACTGTTTTGGCTAAAACTTGATAAATAGATGGGATCAAGGCTTGGGATACATTAAGTACACTATATATAAGGTTAGGAGAGGTGTTTTGACATGCTAAATGGAAGTGAAGAGCAAATTTTAGCGAAAACCAATTGTTTAAAAAAAAAATAGCATGTCAAGCACTGTTTTGGGGCAGTCTATTAAGACAGCCATGATTGTGTTACAAGTTCTAAAAGTACTTTTATGTGCTAAGTGTAATATATCTAAATTTGTGTACAACCAAGCTTTTGTTTTAAAGGTTTTATAATTTCTAGAACTACTCCCTTGTGTTATATTCTATGTACTTAAACAGGGAGATAAACCATCATGTGGTTAGAAAAATGAGATTAGGAAATAATAGTCATGTTAGGCTAAAGGTTGCTGTCTATAGCAGTAGCAATTGCAGTGGATAAGGCTGGGACTCTCTTTTGAGTTCTCAGTCAACTTGATTAAGACATTTGTACAACTTGATTTGTACTTTGTTAAATTTAGAGGTGTGCAAATTGCCTTGTCTCCAAAAATTGTAGTATATTAAGAGTAAATCAGTTATAACTTGGAAATAGGATTGGAGGGGGGGGGGGCAGGGCTGTTGCCTAATGGCAGCAGCAAGAACCATTTTGGGAGCAAGATCTAGGGATTTCCTTGGTTTAATGATCAACCTACTTATGTTTATCAGATTATTCTATTAACGTGTCTGAATGCTATATAAACAAATTAATGGTATATGCATGAAAGGTTGGTCAAAGCATAGGATAAGCAATAGGGGCTGCTGCAGTGGACAATAGCAAATAGCAACTGCTGCCTTTCGACACTAATAAGTTGCAGCATTATAATTTGATTGATAGATTGATTCGTCTTGTTTTGACTCTATCTGTTTCCACTGCCACGACAGAACGAGCATTTTCAGCTATGAAACATGTTAAAACTGCTCTTCGCAATAAAATGGGATAAGAGTTTTTAGCAGATGCTATGATGATTTATATTGAACGAGAGCTTGTTGAAAATATCGATTCAGATTCCATAATGGACGAATTCTATTCTACAAAGCATAGAAGAAATCAGCTTAAATAGTGTGTTTTGTTTCCTTTTTTTCTTATATTTTATGTACCTTTGAACTTTACTACTATGTATGATTTTGAATTTATGATTAATTTTGGTGGGATAATTTCTGATGTATATGGTTGGTACTTAGTAGCTCAGGAGGAAAAAAAAATACTGCCTCCGCCCTTGTATATAGTGATTAATTGGCAGATAACTAAGCATGAGATTAATTCAGCACTAATTTCAACACGTACGCCAGAAATGAATCAATCGTCTGTCTGGTGCTCTGCCACTTTCTTATTTTCAACTCATCATCTCCATAAATCTTCTTCATCAGTCATCACCTCAAAAGATGCATGGTCAAGTATATACTACAGTTACCTGAAGCACTGGAAAAGAATTATTAATACTCATATAGTCTTCTTTAATAACAAGCGCATGAGCATGCTATGCTTACTTGATTTAATTTCTGGTAACTTCAATAATACGGAATAAGTACTACTCCAAAAGGAAGCACCAAAATACTAGTATATTATTAGTATTAATAAGGTTTGAAAGAGGGTTGCAAACTGCCTCTTTGCATGGAGGACCAGGATCTTCTGCATTTTAAATAAAATAGAGTTTGTATACTAGTATTCCCTATCATCATAATCTATCTCCCATCATTTAGTCCCATACCAAACCAATTACATTTTTTAAACTGATTGAATTTAGAGAGCAATTTACATGTGCTAATTAATGTCTGAATTAAAAAAAGGCATTAGTTTATTTTAGGATTCAATTTTTATTTTATTTGTACTAAATTAAATAGAAATTGAAACTCAAACACCCAACCAGCCAAAGAAAGGTCAGGTCTTGGGTGAGATTTCAATATCATTAGCCACTAAATTAAAAACCACGTCTTATGTATGTTTATATACACAAAACTATTTCTCCCCCTAGCCAAAGCCAAAGCCAAAGCCAAAAAGTAACATTTGTTTAAAAAATTGATTCTCAAAAGAATTTCCACTTTGTCAACATGGTTCCATTTTATTATCGTGCGACCCGGCCCGATCCGACCCGACCCCTATTAAACATCAAATAAATTTGGACTTTCAAGCCTTCGTTACATTCGTAGAGTATTTCGTAGGCTGCTGAGTGCTACTCAATACTTTACGCCACGTGTACAAAGTATGTCGTTCAGGAACCATACATAAAATGACCCAAACGAAGAAAACGGTCGTCGATCGTTAGAAATAGAAAGTCATCCATTGGCCTCAATTATTTCAACGCTGCACCCTCACTCTACTATATTTCTCTCTCTCTCTCTCTCTGTTTTTACTTTTTTTTATCAAGTGTACAGAAGAAACAAAACACTAAGAATCTATGGCGAAGCCAAACACACGGACACCATAACAATTCAGATCTCGCCTTAATTTCTTCCCCATAACCAAACCAAATTCTACCAAGTCAGTCACTGCTAATTTTGAGACAGAGACACAAGGAACTGAATTCCGTAGGACCTGTTTACCTTTGATCGACAATGGCGACTCTCCAGAAATTCAAGCTCTTAGCGACTCAGTGCGCTGTAGCGGGAAGCCCAACACGAAGCCCAGTCATTCACCTCCGCCGCCGTAAGACGCTCCGGATGTTTCTCAGCGGCAGCGTTGGTGGCCGGAGATTGCCTCCCTGCGATGACTCCACGGATCGGCGGGGTTATTCACCGGAGAGGGTGAAGAAATTAGCTGTCGGAACGCACAAGCTCAAGGACTTGTTTGTGTCCTCGCCGCCGTTGGAAGAGAAGACACAATCTTTACCAGCTGCAACCGCCCGTGCCGGTAGTAGGTCGAATTGGCGGGGTGTCGGTCTGCGTTCCCTGCGGCCGTTTTCGGCGGCATTTCGACAGCGATTACTCAGAAGGGCCTGGCGTCCCGTACTCGTTACCATACCCGAGTAACCCGAATAAAAATTTTTGAAATGTAGGGAAGATGCCAGAAATAATTTTATATGTTGAGTACTTGTGCACCTGGCTTTCTTTAGCTAAATTTATTGTGCCCCGTCTGATTTGCTCTTCTTCTGTTTTTTGAAGAATATACAGTAAATACTGGAGTACTCCACTATTATCTAATTTAAGTGTTCACAATATTATTTTGATTCGGACAATATCATTAGTAGTAGTACATTCTAATTTGGGAAAGAAATCCCCTTTTCTGAGATTAAAAGTTTTAGTAGTTGGCATAAGGCATATTTAGACATTATTTTTCAATAATACAGTACTTGAGATGATATTAGATTTTTAAAAGCTTGGAAATCGTCTTAATTCAGCTAGGCTGCATTTTCTTGTTTCCTTCCTTATTTTGATGAAAAAAATTAAGTGGGGTTAGAGGAGGGAGTATTTGAAAGTGACGACAAACTTTATGCCATAATTAATACCACTACTAATGATCTTTCTGTTTCCTCCTTGTCTCTTCTTTTGATATGATATCTATTTCCTTTGCTGAAATTAGTGGGGTTGTCATCCCTTATGCTACATTTTAATCGAAATAACGAAGATGGGAGTGAAATGATTAATTTTTATTGAATAAAAAATTTTATTTTTTTGTGTGATTGGAATGGTTCTTATTCCTCCCAAATTTGAAAACAAAAAATATAAAATAACTCATTCCAACTAAAATAGAATGAATCATTTCATTTTCCATTGCATTCTACTAATTGAATAGCTAAGCTATGTAGTGTGACTAGTGTTGTAAATCTGCAATCCTCTTTCTTTCTCTTCTTTTCTTTTCTTTCTTTTTGGGGAGGAGGGGACGTAGTACAGTTAATTACAACACTTTTAAATTTATAATGATATATGTGTGTGTGTGTGTGTGTGTGTGTGTAGTGTAATTCAGTTTGAAAAAAATATATATACAAGAAGATAGAGGCAGAACATTTTGAGTTTCTTTAGCGCACAAATAGTAAAGTGAATACATATTCATCAATGAAATTCTGGGCAAAGCGTAATCTCAATTCAAATTGGGATTGGGATGTGCATGGTCTGGAATCGGATCAACAACAACTTGGATTCTCAAAATTATTTCCAAAAATCCTGCTAAATTATTACTCCACTCCAGTTGGAAATTTCTTTTTATAGTTTTTTCAAGTCTGTGATTGTTAAAAAATGAAGTACAGTTAGTTTATATGCCAACATTATGATCCTTTGATAACATGAATAGAAACCACAAAACTCTGTGTGGACTACTTATCACCCATTCCATTCACCTTCTTTGTACTCCAAAAACTATGACTCGTTCGAAAATTATCTGAACCTCCTCAAATTATAATTTTCTATTGATAATTTGTTTGAAAAAATTCAAACTACTCGAGTTCGATTCGGTAGCTAAACGAACCTCAATCAAACTTTATTTTATACTCGACAAATTTTATGAACCAAATCTAACTAACTCAATAACAATTTATTTAGACTCTTACCAACTTTAGCCGAAAGGAATTAGCAGCTCTAAAATAATAAATAATTCTTGTCCTATAAGAAAATTCTTATGAGCAAAATTTATAAATTTTAAGGATATATTTTTCTTTCAGCCTTATTTTTAAATATAACGAGTGTTAAACACATTAACAATATAATATAATAAGGCAAGGGGGGTGATATTAACATGACAATTACTTACTGTGAAATTATATATGAGAATATTAAAAAAAATATAAATATGATTTATTTAATTTTTGGGGCCTGGGGGGGACAGAAGGAGTAAATTATTAAGATGGATGAATTAAGTGGTGGTCTCAATCCGTTGAGTCAATGTCCTAACAAAGTTGATATTCTCCACTCGGATGAAATCATCATATGCAAGGAAAAATGTATTATGCATTTATGGCCCCTCCCTTTTAAAGAAAAAGAGTAATAATTATAATAGTAGTTTGTGAAAAGAAAAAGAGTTTTAAAAGAGATTTAGAGAAAAGCTAAGCTCATAAATAACTAATTAAAATAAAGTAGGAGTAAATCATGTATGTTTAAAAATAAAAAATAGAAACTAGTCTCTTTGTGTCAAAATTAGAGATATATATTTATGATTTTTTAAATTATTTTGAGAAATTTTAAAATTTAAAATTGATTGGAAAGTGACAAATATCACAACTAGCAGCAAGTATAAAACTTATAATTATTTGTAAATCAAATGAATTATTATATTATAAATTTTAATTTCAAAAGAGAGCGCAATATTCCTGTGGTAGAAGCTAAGATTTTAGTTTTAGGAAAACTTGTTATGTCATCAACTTTTTCAAGACCAAATTACTACTACTACTACTACTACTACTTTTTATAACTAGTAGTATCATTTTGTTCAGAGGAGAATAACTAACTGCCTTTATTAACTGAACTGAACTGAACTGAACTGAACCCCAATTATAAGCTCATTAATTAATACATTAACCTACCAAATCTAAAAAAATTATTAGCTCTTTAAGTTGGATTAATTGGAATACTAGGAATTAAGATAAATAATTTATGAATTTGAATCATACCTTAAATAAATGGTTCAAAAGATCATCCTGTTTCCATCCTTACCCCAAACCCACTTTGTATTTCTTTTATAGGATTAGTTTTTCTTTTTAATTTCAATAATATTTAATGGAGATGAGCATTTTCCCACGACAAGTATTCCTTCCTATTGGGGACAGGGACACTGCTTCATTTAGGTGTTGGAAGCCGACTTTCTTCCGACCACTAGGATTTTTTACATGATTAAATATTTATGTCAAGTCTTAATAAACAAAAATCTTCTCTTTTAATAATTGAATAACAGATTTTTATTATTTTATAATAATAAAATACAGTATATTTTTAAAATTTAGATCCTAATAATATACTCAGTTTAAAATAAAATAAAAAAATCAATTTCACATTAACTGACGGACGCCAACCGGATAAGTTTATAAACTAGTAAGTGAAGTAGCACTGTAGTAACCTTTGAAATTTGTAAACCTTTTTACATCGAATATCCCCTGTACCCGACCACCCCCCCTCCTCTCTCTCTCTCTCTCTCGCTCTCTCTCTCTCTCTGTCTCTAAACTTTTCTTTTTCTTTTGTGTATATAACGAGTCCTATAAAGTCGCCGTCAGGTGACAAACTCTGCGACTATCTCCTCTTTCTCCCTCCTAATTCCTAACGGAAATCTGATACTTCAAAGTTCCAAGAATCTCACGCTCCTTCTCTAACTCCACGCGCCGACCACTTTCTAAAACATAAACAGAAAGCTCGCACCTCAACACTCTCGCTTTTTACTCTCTCTCCAATCAATCAATCAAATAGGAGGGAGATCGAAGAAGATACTATAAAAGGAAGAGAATTTATGAATCTAAAACCTTCCAATTGCACTGAAGATGGGCGGAATTACGTCATCGATCGCCGCTAAGTTCGCCTTCTTTCCACCAACCCCGCCGTCTTACACAGTCATCGCCGACAATTCCTGCGGCGGTCTCCTCTTCATACCTGAGGTTCCCAGGAGGGACGATGTGAACGTTCTGAAGCTTCGCACTCGACGTGGCAATGAAATCGTGGCCGTCCATATTAAGCATCCAAAGGCATCAGCCACTCTACTTTACTCTCACGGTAATGCAGCCGATTTGGGTCAGATGTTCGAGCTCTTTGTTGAATTAGGCCTTCGTCTTCGCCTCAATATCATTGGGTATCTCTTCAAATTTTCAACTTTATTTCCCCCTTAAAATAGTACACTTTTAAACTTTAATCTTGGTCAATTAATGATGTGAGACTTTGTGGCGTTATGAGTATTGCTTTATTTGGTTAGTTGTAATTTGTACATAGATAGAATACAAGGAAGTCGCCCTTAAGCAGATAAGGTAAAGATAGATGAATTGGTTTCTATGGCTTTGTTTGCCAATTTTGTTTCCTAGAATTAGGTAACAGTGAATGCAGGCATGGTTCTCTTTGAATGTACAGAAATGAATAGGACTTCCACAAGTTGCTTGATTTGAGGTATATCTCAGAGATAATTGACTGTATTTGTCATGACGAAGTTTATTTATCTAAAAATGAGTGTACAAATCAATTCAATTATCAAGGTGATGAGTGTACAAATCAGTTCAATTATCAAGGTGCAGATAAACATTGAAAATATGATTAACGAAGCATGTCATGGCAGTCACTCACAGTCTTATTGAGTTTAAGTACTTGTACTGAGGCTAACACAATAGAGACTTGTTGCTTAAGTTTGTTTGTAATCTGATAACCACTAGTTGCTAGGCTGTTCAAGTTTGAGTTTAAGTACTTACACCCAAGACATGCTAATACAATCAAGACACATTGTTTCAATTCATTTGTAATATGATATAAGTCTGGTTGCTAGTGTTTTCAAGTAAGAGTTTAAGTAGTTGTACAAAAGGCATGCTTATGCAATCAAGATTCATCCTTTCAATTCCTTTGTAATATGATAACCTCTGGTTCCTTATCAAGTTCGAGTTTAAGTACTTGTAAATGAGTCATGATAATGCAATCAAGACACATATTTGTAATATGATAACCTCTGGTTCCTAGTGTTAAGATGATGATGTTTTTATTTTCTTCAAGGAAGATATTAGTAAATATTTATCATTTCTTCTCTAAGTGTATTACCTTCTTTGCTCTTCAAAGAATGCCCATCTTCCTCAAAGTTTGAATTGCCCCTTTGGCATCCCTTCGCTTGTAGGGAGCTAAAGGTGACTAAAGTCTATACTGCTTGGTCCTTGCAATACTAAGCAGAATGATAAGCTAATTTTTACAAAGAGAGATTCTGTTATGTGGTGCTGCTTTGGTTATTTTCAGCAATTAAAAGTTGGGAGAATTTTTTTGTCCAGTCTATTTTAGCAGTAAAATCAATTTCACTGGAGAACTATTATTCCTTGAAGCTACTTTGCTTCCTCTGACATGATTATTAGTAGTATAATTATATTTTTGTTTTCCATTTCTGTAAATGTATTTTCTTATCAACTTAATCTTTTATGTGCGTGGACTATGTGGTCATGAGTATGCATGCATCTGAAAACTCTGACATGATACAATGCATAAAATTATCGTGCAATATTTTTTGGTTCTTCATAAGTCATAGTTCATACACATGCCTATTAAAAATTGTGGAATGAAGATCACATATTCTTTGTATATTTAATCTTTTTCCTGACTAATTCGTATGTGCTATTTTTTATATGATATTTTTCCCAGGTATGATTACTCTGGATATGGACAATCAACTGGAAAGGTTGGATACCTAACTTTTGAAGAGTCGAAATAAGTTTTTGCTCTTTTACCTTTTTAATACACTGTTTTAGTTATTCTTGTCTGGTACAAGCTTTTTCACCTTTTGAAGATTGTTGTAAGATTATTTTAGTACCAGTGTGACATCTAAATATTGTGTTCATGTTACTTTGAGCTTTGTTATGCACCACAAATTGTATGAGTTATATGAATGTCAAACCTTTTCCCCTCGTGTTTTAACATTTCTCATGAGATGGAAGTTTATTACCAGCACTAAATCTTGTCAGAAAAGTTTATGTAGACATCTTTGGGTGGTCATTATCTTGACAGAAAAGTTTCTGTAGACATCTTTGGTTGGTCATTATCTTGACAGAAAAGTTTCTGTAGACATCTTTGGGTGGTCATTTTTAAGGGAATGCTCTACTTGGTAATTAGATATGGTTGCTTATTTTATTTGTTTATTTATTATCAGTACTATTTATTTATCACTACTACTACTATATTATATAACAGCCATCCTCTTTTCCTTGTATTGCAACAGCCATCTGAATGTAATACCTACGCAGACATTGATGCAGTATATAAATGCCTCAAGGAGAAATATGGGGTTAAAGATGAACAGTTAATACTATATGGTCAGTCTGTTGGTAGTGGTCCAACCGTTGATCTTGCTTCGCATTTACCAAACTTGAGAGGTGTGGTTCTACATAGTCCCATCTTGTCTGGCTTGAGGGTATTATATCCTGTCAAACGGACATATTGGTTTGACATTTACAAGGTAATTTCCTGCTACTATTTATGTTTCACATGGCTGTTATACTTGTTTACATAGGCTTACTTCTCGTCTTTGCTTATCTCAGAATATTGACAAAATTGGCGAGGTGAACTGTCCTGTCCTTGTTATCCATGTAAGTTACATTTTCTTTTCATTTTAAATTCCTCTTTAATTTTTTTTCCCCCTCTCTCTCTCCCCATATATATATCAAGGGAGAAATTATGCTTTATGAGGGAGCTGCGGAGCACTAAGTTACGCCTTTTAAATATTTCAAAGTACTTTTGCAGGAAAAAACTTTTAAAAGAAAGAGAGTTAGTTTTAGACATGGGAAATCTAAAACAGTAGTTTTGAGTAAAACATTTATGCTAATGGGTAAAGTTAATAAATAATATATGGAGGGATATAAATATCATTACTTAAACTGCATCTGATAAAAATCTGACAGAGTCGAGATTTGGTTAGAATGACCTATATTTTGAATCATTTCATAGTTTATCAGTATATCACCCAAGAGGGTAAATCTAATGCTGGAGGTGATATGTCATGTTCAAAGTTATGCTAGCAAGCTCCCAAATATGGCAAATATAGATACGAGTTGTTGCCTTTCAAGTATTCAAATAAACATACTTCAGAATAAAAAGGTTCTTGACTAAAGATGGAAACTCTTTTATTGTTGTTGAGAAAGCAATTTTTTGTTCAGTTTTTTTCAAGTGTGAAATAGAAGAAAACATAGAAGGGAAATAACTGATAGTAAAATATTGTTGATTCTCTTAAGTGATTAATCTTAAATTTATCAACTATTTCTCTTTTCTCATGTGTTTCTGAAGCATGTATTAATCAACTATTTCCTTGTTCTCCTCCTGGTTTGCTTAAACATAATGACATTACAATTGAATTCTTGTGAATTATAGTCCATATTATTAGAGTTTGTAGGTAACAAATATATAGAGGACTTTTAAAGGCAGGGGTCGGGTGGCTACTTTAGGCAAAACTTTGCTTCGCTATTTAGAAAAAATTTAGTATAAGAAAAGCATCTAAAACACTTGCAGAAAATTGTTCTATGACTGCAGTTCATTTGATCTGCAACATCAATCAAATTTTTCTTAGGTCCATCCTTTGGATCACGTTTTGATTTTTGTGAAAAGGAATTTAGTAACGCACGCTGTTCCATTTCAGGGGACGGCCGATGAGGTTGTTGATTGTTCTCATGGGAAGCAGCTTTGGGAGCTGTGCAAGGAGAAGTATGAACCATTATGGCTAAGTGGAGGCGGGCATTGCAATCTTGAGCTCTATCCTGAGTTTATTAAACATCTGAAAAAATTTGTATTGAACCTTAACAAATCAAAAGGTGCCACAAATAGTTGTAAGAAAACAACAGTAGACTCCGACAACCAGAGTAAAGCATCTGAAAGTGGTACAGCAGATACATTTGAGCTGCGGCTAGACCTACCAGAAGTTTCTAGGAACAGTTTAGATAGTCGACTTGAGAAGTCAAAGAAATCATACAAACCAGAAAAGTCTCGGATGAGCACCGACCTTGTTGATAGGTTTAGGAGAAAAAAAGGCCTAGTCTGGTGATACTTCCACGAAGTGTTTAATAATTTATTTATTACTAATATTTGGCGTCAGAGCACCATTTTTATATCCAAAATATCAGATCCAGTGTGATTTATAATATAATTCATTCAAAATCATCTGTATGTTTTGAAGATGCATCTAGGGAGTTCTGTATTTGGTTCTGTTCCTCTTTTTCTTTTTTCTTTCCTCTGTAAAACCAACAGTCTCATTTTAGTGTGAAAAATCTCGGTAGTTTCCCTCTGATATTTTTTTTATCATGTCTACTCGAATTGTTACTTGGATTATCAGTGGACCTGGGTAAGCCTGCAAACGAAACCAACCGATCTGAATTTTATCGAACTTGAGTTGAACTCGAACATAATCGAACCAACACCGTATGTGAGTTCGATCGTTAGCTATTCATGAATATGATCGAGTTCGCGAATATAGTCGAGTATAATCGACTTTGTGAACATGAACAGTTTGTAAACGTTCATGAACACTTACTCGTTCGCGAACGTGATTAAGTTCGCAGACATTTTGACGAACCACATCGAATGATTATATTTCCAACTTTCAAGTTGTTAATAAATTTCATAGGTAAGAAATCAAACCATTTGAACCCATGTTAGAAATCGAACCATTCGAACCGATCTTGAATCGAACTCAAACTTCTCGAACCGAACCAAACCAAATCACATTATTTGCGAATATGTTCGATCGCACAATCGAACATAAGCAAACTCGACCCGAACCGATTCGCAAACAGTTCGGCAGGCCTAGATCTGGGAAACTAGTCATCTATCTTGACCTGACAAGACAACTTGTACCATATCCATATATTGTACTACATCAAATGGTCCTATTGTGTTTTGTGAAGCAATTCTCTAGGTTGAGGTTAATATAATATAATTTAATCAAATTGTTCTTCTATAGCAGTTTTTACCACCAGAAAAATAATGATAAGCTTACATGCAAAAACAGATGCTCAATATGAAAGCTCACAGCATTCACTTCGTACAGAGTCGAGTGGACTAAGATTTGGTACATTCTATTCTACACATGTAGATATAAATCTGAACTAACTCCACTCCTGGAAGGTCTTGAATGCAAAATTATAGTGCAAGTAAAAGACTTTCCGAGTTTCTTGTTATATCGACAGGAAAATTTTCCTTTGAAAAATCTTCACTTTAGACCATCTTCCCATGTGTTTGTCTATATCATGATGACCAATATGGGGCCTGTTCTCGACTTCTTGATGGTTTTGATGTGCCAATATTCCAAATCTCTGCTATCCATTCAGATGAGATAGCAAGCCTGAGCATTCCAATTAAATAGCCACGGCAATGTCCGTCAGATAACTATCCAATCAAGACAATATCAAGTCCTTGGAATTGATACACGAGCACTGCTTCTCACAGTTGCTAGAGAAAATTATGGAACAACGCTTGTCAAAAGTATTTCTACAACACAAACTTGATTACACCTTTTTCAAGCTTCCTTCGGTGATCAGAACTTGACTCTGTACTATCGCTGCACAACATTCAAACATCACTCGGTGCAGGTTCCGAGATTGACTGCACGGTTTTGTGACAAATCATGCTTCTACTTAAATCAAACTTGATATCCTGCAGCCAAAATGTCATTGTTCCTGTTAGTGAAAGCAGCTGAAGCTTTACAAGTAATTCAGCATCGATGAGTGATCTAAAGAAAATTCTTTCACGTGGTTTTGGGAAGCAAATGATACAAACTGTAAAAAGATGTGCAAGGTCAGGTGGGCGACATGGGTACCCAGTTTCGCTTCCTTTGCTTGTTAGTGAAGATCAACCTTATTTCTTTCTAGTGAAACTGCATGTGCCCTTCATGATCTTTAGTTAAAACTAATCATGGTATTATCTGGAAGCCTTTTCTTTTTCTTTTTCTTTTTGGGAATGAACGGTCCACATTTTCCAAAGTTTTAGGAGTATCATCCATAGGATCTGAGACTTGGTTTTCATTTTATTAATGAAATGGTGAATTGACAAAACTGTCATTAATGAATGACAAAATTGTCATTAGTGATTCCCCAAAACTACGTCGTTTGGGCCATTGAAATACCCTAAACCTACCTAAGCCATTGACCCAGACTTTCAGATCCCACATTTCAGATCCCACGTTATTGTGATTATTGAATATAACAAGCATTTCTTACATATAGTGGTAGAGCTAAAATTTACTGAACTAAAGCCCTAGATCGCACAGATCAGCCTAAACCTTTTTTATGCATAGGGTTATCAGGTAATTAGCCAGCTCATTCTTATAACTAGAATTTCAGAAACATGGCACGATTCTTCAAGAGTGATGCACAAAGGAAAGCTTGACTATAAGCATAGGCAATATCCTCATTTCATAATCAAGGACCAAGCTAACATTTTTCACAGACAAATGAAAATACTTACCATATTGTAACTGGTGCATGGAAATTGTTCTCCATGGCATATCCACATCTCTCTCTTAGAAAGGCGGTTAAATCCAAGAGTAGGTTAAGCTTTACTAGATTTTCAGGTTCTCTTAAATGAATTTCTTCTCCTTCAGTAGTTCAGCCTGCAAAAGTGCAGACTTTGTGATTTAATGGATGCACCAAGAAACTGGATTAACAAATATAAAAAACCAGATCTGGTAAGCAAGAAGAATAAATGTGCGTATTGCAGCTTAAAGTGGTCAAGCATTATGCCAACCTATATTAAATGGAATTAAAGGTTTAGAACCTTACTAGTTTGCTCTTTAAATCTGAGATTGCCTTCTGTCTTTGATAAGCAAAAAACTTCAATGACTGGTATAGGAATAAAAGAATGATTTAGCTTAGTCCAAGTAATTACATGGTGACTTAAAAATAATTATACAAAAATGAGGAGATAATAAAGCTACGAAGAAAAAGAAAAAGGAATAAGAGCTTCACTTACTCCAACTCTCTGCATTTCAAGTGACCTTTGCAATGCTTGTCTTTTATTTAGAAGGTTCTGAGGCACCAACTTCAAAGGGCGTCTATAGTTTTTTCCACGGTAAAAAATTATAGCATGACCTTCTTGCAGCTTGTCTACTGAAATAAGTATTCCATCACTTTCTCTTTGAAGAAGATTTGCAGTATATACGATCTGGGAAAACACTCTCTGCATGGTGATCACCTTAGCTATTTCTCTGTGCTTCCAATGCTGATGCAAGCCTTCTATCACACCATCAAAGACGCCTCGTCTTCCTGAAGTCAACATCAAGTCAAAGATAGTAAGAGATGCTATCTATTTGTTACAAAAGAATTTGGAAAAAACAAGAAACAAAGATACCAAGCAAATAAGATTCAGTTTATTTCAAGAAATGTCACCCTGCAGAAGTTAATTATTTTAACCTATACAAGAAAAATTATTATTTGAATTCAAGTGGTTTGACAACTCTATTCATCAACTCAAATAAAAGACCGAAAGCAAAATCAAATTATACAACTCTATTCCTCTTTAATCTCGTACATGATTAAGGTTAATTATCATTTGTTTCAAGGAAAATAAATATTGTTGATGGCTTCAATCAACCATGTCAAGCCTCCTAAATCTGACTTTCTACAAATTCCCAGCACCAGTTCAAATCTCATAGAAATTTAACGGTATGAACATGATGCCAACTTCCCAGTTTTCTAGAAAAAGCTTCAGATTTTGATCCATTTGCTTCTCATGCATCAACAATACAACTCAAAATTAGTTTTAAGGAAGCTATTCATAAATTTCTATATTCATTTCTCATCTCAGTGTTCATTGAGATAAAAATTCTTTCACATAATATAAAGGCAAAGTGATCATTCCTTCAGCATTACAAATTCAAAACTCATAACCAAATCAGTGTAATTAGCAACAATTGTAATGTATTATTTACGGAGTATCTATGAACAGGAAGAAAATACCCACAGGAAATCTAACGAGAACAAAAGCTCTTGCTTACCCAGCACTAAACTGCTATCCATCTTCAGACCTATCTTTCGGAAACATTCTCTCTCTTCTGGTGTAATTATTTCCTGGTCTTTGTCTGGCTCAGCAGGTCTCCATGCTGCATTTAACTTTTCTAACTCTTTGACTGCCCTCTCTATCTTCATTTTAAGCTGCATAGTTTCTTATTATTGTATTTTCAACTCTCCAACATTCAGAAATGGGATGCAAAATTCAATGAAATTTTTAATATTTCAACACATACAATGAAAAGCTTGTAATCTTGTTGTCGCAATTCCTTTTCTAATATTCCTTTTTCAGCTTCTAATCGAACTTTAACATCCTTATTTCCACCCTCCAGGTCTCCACACACTGACTGAATATCCCGGAATTCTGATAAAGTACCAACAGTGCTAGTGTTTATTGAGGGTTCAACAGTCAAACAAATGGTTCCAATTGCTTTTAGCCGTGCAGCTTCTTCTTGAAGTTCGCATCTTCTAAGCTCCATTTCTCTCTCTGCCACTAGATTTGCAACTCCACAAGGAAGGAAGTCCTTGCCTCTATAAATTATTATAAAGAACTTATTACGCAATAAAAGAACCCCGCCTGTGAGGCACTGCACATGAAAGTACCATCTCTGTAAGTTGCCTATCACAGCACATTTATACACAATATAACAATCTTAGTAATGCATACAGAGTACTCCTCAAGACAGAAAATATTTATTCATAAAACTTCTACAACCATTTGCACATATATTTATACATAATGGAGTTCAGAACATAATAGCAAGCTCCATTTACATCTAAGTTGCTTTATTTTATTTTATTTTTGGGGTACTCAAACTTGCCTTCAGCTCGTTTGCCATTTCCTCGTTGTTTGTATTAGGAATCCCCAACTTCACAGCAATCTTTGCTATATGACAGTTCTCCCACAATTTTAAAATGGCTGCAGCCAAGCCTTGAAGTTTTCTGTTTCTCCCTTAAGAAGAAATGAGAAGAATCAGCACAAGACAACCAAATGCACATGAAAGAGGCTATGCAAAACCTATCATGCAAAGTAAACTTCTATGAAAGCATGTGCACTTCATAATATTTGTTTAAGGACTTCACATGTATGTTGACAAGCAGATCGATTAACCACTTCTCCCATCCTTCTCAAATTATGAATTAGATTATGCTGCCCTCCTAAAAGCAAAGTTTGCAACAATTTGCACAATAAAAAACATGTGCACGAACACGAATACTGTAGGTAGCCACCTCCTTAAACATGTTTATATGAATTTATTACAATAAAGTTACATATGGGCTCTGTTAAAGTGTGTGTTTGCAACTTTGCATCGTGAGGAATACAGGTAGTAAAAGGTGATGAAAATACTAATTATGAGTTTCTTATAAAAGCATTAGACCAATATATGGATGCAAAAAGATAATACATACAAGGTTCATAAATGAGTGTGAGACAAGGACAGAAAGATGTGTCACATCCAACAGCATCCAATAAGTCAATCTCTTACAGGATACTTCTGCACAAATATTCAGTAAACGAAGGTAAAGTATTTTATGCAAGTCCATTGAGAAACAGACGTCGATGAACACGGATGCAGGGTTCTTCACTTACCAATCTATTAATTTTGAAGAGGGGGTGTCTTCATATCATATGTATTTTGGTACCTTCTCTTTTGTATTTCGTGGCTACTACTTTGTCTGGCAGGTGATTTTACTGATTACCAAGCTTGCCTTTTTATTATAAGAGAAAGCATAAAATAAGCATGAATGTCTTTAGGGTTTATAAGATATTTCAGTTTATAGTACTGACATCACAGTGCTAAATGCTACTGTAGGGCAATCTTCCCTTAATTGTAAGCTAGAGTATATGTATGAAGAAAGAAAGAAAGGCACAAAAACATTTATTATTAGAATATATAGGTCAGAGACCTCAGTTGGCAAAGAAAGTACCTAAGACAAAATGCGTGGGTAAAGGATGAGCAAGGTTTCTCAAGTATGTTAGCTCATCATTCTCCAGCTTAGATCTAGCTTTTGGTGGGCAAAGCCTAAATGGTGCTTTAAATCCTGGAACCACTTCTGGAAGCAAGTCTGCATCAACAGGCAAAGGCTTTGGCCTCCACCAATCAGTGTAACGAGGTCCCAATCCAGACAATAATCTATCAGCTTCCCTCTCATATAGCGAACCATCTATTGATACGGTCTCGTCTTCACCATCCTTTCTACCTATCATTTCTTCCACAGTTGATTTTACTTGAAAACCAGCGTTGCCATAACTGATATCCGAGGAAAAAGTATCATGGCCACCATCTAAACCAATATGCCTCCTCAGAAAAGCTTTCGGACTTGATTGATAATTAGATCCTCTATGGATAACAAGTGCATCTTTCTTACACCATACAACTAAACCTCCAGTCTTGAGCTGCTCAACAAGTAAAAGATTAAGGAAGCAACAATTTTTAAAAGTTTTAACAAAAAGGTAATGTATATATAACAAAAAGTATTTATGCAAATAATAGAAGAAGCCTCAAGAGACTTGACTCCAAAAACATACAAAATTTTGCTTCAAGTTTGCCCTCATTTCATTTGCATATGATGGAATCTAAAAACCGAGTCTCATTTAATGGAAGACAACCTTATTGTTTGGTATGCAATTGGCTTGGAATAGGAACCAATCAGAAATAAGACTTCCGAAAATCAAGGATTCCTATGTTATCAATTTAGAGGAGGTATTAAGATTCCATTACTATGGAATATGAATCGAGTTATAAACATCGACAACAATGTACATAAGATATAAGGGATATTATGTTTGATATCACTAATGATGAAATATATATACACACACACACACATATAGAACATTTTACTCAGAAAAGAAATAACTGAAATAAAAAATCTAGTAAACTCTAAGTGATGCATCATAATATATTATTAATATGTACTCTAGTCGGTCACTTTACCAGTATCATATACTTGAGATAGATAATGTAACTAAACAATGAACATATACTAATTACACATGCTAATGTCACAAGTTTTAATGCTACCTGAAATATAGGCATAGTTAATAATATAGTACAACAAGATCACATACATGGATTGTTTAATCTAACAAAAAGAAGATATAGTACTTGGAACATAATACGTTAACTGTGCAAATAACTAATATTGTATAACATATAAAACTAGATATATTACATCACAAAGAAATCTTGTAGTCTCCTCTGGAGGAGTGGTGGGTTTAAATGCAAGATAGTTCATATTTTTAATATTTATTCACTGCCACCTCGAAATAAGGAAGATCTTTTAAGCTTATAGAGTCCTGCTTACCAGTAATATTACAGAAAACACAAAACTTTCAATTTGATACATATTAGTCCTGTAAAATGACTGGCTTTCTTCCTACAAGAGAAGGTTAGGGGTAGAGATAGGTAAGAACCCAATGACCCAAACTGTAAAGGTTAGCATCTCTAATAGTTTTTGTTTTTCTTAATTTTTCAGAAAAGAAAATTCGAAATTAGCATGACGTACGATAAAAAAAAAAAAACTAATCATGAATCATGAGTTTTGATAATTCACATAATTAATTAAGTGAAAAAGAATTAAAAAAACTCAACCTCAACAATCTCTCGAGCTCTGTCCATGTTCCGGCACAAGGGAATATCGAATTTGAGCATAACAAGCTCATTATTCTTCCAAATGAAACGAATCTGTTCAACAACAGCTTCAGTCACCCCAGCTTTCTTAACCTTAACCCACTTCCTCATTTTTGCAGCCTCAGCCCTCAACCTCTCAAGTAACACCGCATCAAGACTCAATTCAGCAGCAGTCACCACCTTCTCTTTCTTCATCCTCCTAAATACCACCTTCTCGTCTCTTTCCCACGGCATTCTCCCTGCAGTATCCGAATTTCCATCCTTTTGAAACTCTCCCATCAAAAAATCTAACTTGACCTGTTCTGGGCTTTTCTGGGTCTCTGTCCCCTCCAAATTATGGTTTTCTTGAAGTTTTCCAATGCCTTGAAAAATCTTTTTCATTGTTTTCTTGCCTCTCCCGCCGTCAACTTTATCGGTCAATGACTGATTGGGGTTTTCGCCTCCGTCATTGTTAAAGTTGTTGTCTTTCCTTGATTTGGAGAGGTCCAATTCTTGATTGGGTACAAGAAGAAATGGACCCTTCATCCATGGAGCTGTGGGCATTTTAGTAACAAAATTGGCACGCAGAAAGGGCTCTGATTTAACCCTGGAGTTGTCGTTTTTGTAGTCACTGGTGGTGGTACTGGTGGAGGTGGTGGAAAAAGTGGAGAAGTCGGATTTGGGAGGATTGGAGGAGCAAATTGGTATTACAAGGTTTGAGATAGAATGGGGGAAAAGGGAGAGCAAGATGGGTTTGCAATGGGAGGTTGCAATTGGGTTGCAGTTGTAAGGAAAATTTGGGGAGTTTGACAGTGGAGGAGAGAGAAAAAGAACGGCCGACATGGGTGATAGCTGGGGGAAAAATGGAGAGAGAGAAAAGGAGTTGATTTGAGTTCGTGAAAAAATAATTGAGATTTGAAGAGAATAGAACTGTGAACAGGGTAATCTGTATTGGATTGGAGGGGAGTGGTTTCACTCCATTCCCAATACAGCATCCGCCCCTAAAGTTCACTAACTGGATCCGGATTGGAGGTTTCTAATACTTGAGTGCGTGCGGCTCCTGACTCCTGAGCTATGTTTGGATCAGAAAAATCAAGGTACTACTACTAGTAGAACATCGAAAAGTGATAATAATATTTTTCTTTGTTTTTGGTTAAGTTATACTAACTGCTAACTTGTACGATGAGTAAACAGTTCGGGTTCGATTCATACTCGCTTGATTAAAAGTTCGATTCGAGCTCGATTCGAAATATAAATGAGTCAAGTATAAGCACATTTTAAAGTTCGATAAATTACTCGAACATCCTCAAATTATAATTTTCTATTGATAATCGGATCATATTCGTTAGAAAGTCCAAACTGCTCGGGCTCGATTTGGAATCGTGCTCGACTCGATAACTAAATGAGGCTCAATCAAACCTTATTTTATTCTTGATAAATTTTATGAACCAAATCTGAACAACTCAATACTTTAATCGATTCGATTCGTTTAGGCCCTTACTTGTACCACAAATTATGTGATTCAAATAAAAAAGAAAATAAGGAAAATATTTTAGCACAAGCCTGATAGTTGTACCAATCGATATATTAAAGAAAATAAGGGAAGACATATCCCTCTAATCATGTCATCATATGGGTAGATTATACTCGTAGGATTTCCTTAATGTAGATGATAAAAATTTGCCAAACCTTTTTATTGATACATTATATGAGAGTATCACTCGAAAGAATTTCTGAAACAACCCATGATGCGATAATCATTTTCATCACACGTGCAATGACAAAACTATTTGTATTCAATCCTCACCCCCATCCAGTTTCATAATAACACTTGGTGCTGATAACTTAATCTGTACCGTATGACTAATAAACATGGTAGTATGAGGAAAGGGCTTAAGCTCATACACAAAACCCCTTCTTTCCTTCTACTCAATCAAAACAGACTTTCAGGTGGGCGACATTAAAAAACTAGCAATAAAAACCACTATACAAGAAGATACACACGTTAAATTAAGTCCAAACCCAAAGCACCTGCCTAACAGAAAAAAAAAAAAAAGAATAACTGAATACTACTTGACCAGCACAGTACAAGGCACCCCACATCACATCTTCTTGGCTTCATCGTCAACGGGAACACGAAGAGTCCCGAACATCCAGTCCATCCATATCGTGTAGTGGCCGTAATTGTGACGGTAAGTAGTGTGATGAATAGTGTGGTACCCGGCACCCATCACAGGCCACAAATTAGCATGGATGCAATCGTGAATGTTTGCTGTCCAAATGGCCTCTAAGAATAAAAGAGCTATATGCGTTGCGAAATGCATTCGCACCAGGAAGAGAGCTATGACATGCGGTATTGCCTGCAGGATCCCATCCAGAGGATGGAATGCTAAACCTGATATAGACAGAGAAACACCAAGTCATTGGTTAATTTGTGGTAAAGCAAAAAGGTCGCAACACAAATCCTTTTAAGCCAAAAAGACGCTAGGAAATTCAAAGATATCCTCCAATCATTCTTTTGATGGGTTTGCTAAATGAGAGATATTATGAATATCATTGACAAGTGATGCAATCTTGAATTCCAACGATTCTGTAAATAGTGAAGCAAAGATATATTCCATAATCGCTCAAAACAAGTTATTCTGAATGCCATTTAAATTGCATTGATCCTAAAGGCACATAATAACTCCCGAACCTGCAAGGTCTATGTATGTACAATATTTTCCTAAGATATTGACATCTGAAATTTTTTTTATGTTAAAATAAATAAAAATCAGCTTACTGACATAATTTACTTCCAGCTAATTTTTCATAATTCAAACCACAACAGTATAAAGCTTCCAAATCAATGTTGTTTACTCCTATTTTCTACAAAAAAAAAATTATTATAAAAGGAGTTATTTTAACAAGGACATTGATGTAGATACGGAACTAAAAGGAAGTTAGAGAACGAAAGAGGATTGTTCAAGAGACCTGAATATGACGCCTTCAGAGAAGAATTCACTTCTAGAACATACTATTTGATGTAACTTGTATCTCTCCCTAGAAATCTGTAACAGAGTTACAGAATGAACCCACGTGGAGTCCAAAGCCACATACAAACGCAGCATATTGAGCTGACAATTATGAATTAAGCCTGATTCATAACTTAAAAAACACTTTTGTTTTCAGTTAATAATTTGAATAGAAAGATATTAGGATTTTAATGTGTTCTATCTACAAGCTCTTAAACACTAGACATCTCGTGGCCTTTGGCAACTAACATGCAACAGGGTGGAAGAGGAAATTATTTCAAAACAGGATAGAAGAGGGAATTCAAACTTTAATTTAATTTAAAACAACTTGGAGATCATCTTCCTTTTTGTCTGACCCATGGATGGTGCTGGAAATTATATGCCGAACTATACCTTTCCCCTTTCTAGTTATTATTTGGTAATATTTTCAGACTGCACACTTAACCAGAGCACTATAAGAATGAAAGCAAAATGGTAATAAGTAACAAATATTTATGTTCGATAGCTTCCAGACCTATGTATTTTTTGTCCAAAGACATAAAAGTTAAACATACCTGTTTTGAAGTTACTATAATTATTTTCTTTCATGCATAACATTAGACTAGACAAACTTATGAATCATGTCAAAGTAGAAGTCAAAATCAATTTAATACTACAAATAGTAAGACATACTTCAAATTCACCCCTAGAATATTCAAGATGTTGACAGTAAATTAGAACTTACCAGCAAAAGGAGAAAGTGTATTTTGCTTGTTGTAGATGTGATGTGTTGCATGAAGATATTTGTAGAGAGGTTTTATGTCATGCAACTCTCTATGCATCCAGTATATACCGAACTCAACAATTACAAGATAGACAACTAAATTCCCACTGTACGCAAACCATCCAACATCATTTATACTTGAAAAGCATCTACTCCATCCGTTCTCAACCATGTATTCAGATATTGTTGGAAGAACAACGTACCATGGCATGGCCTTCATTGCAACAGATATTTGCAAGAGCATGGCCTTATTTGTAGGGATAGCATCTGTGAAGAGAATTCATCAGAACCAAAGATATTATATTTCTTGGCCCAAGAGTAGAAGAAGACCACAGTTCTTTCCATATATTGATAAGATCAAGCAACGGGTAAGAGAACAAGCTCAACTAACAAACAAGTTGTAAGCCACCAATGAGCCAATAGATAAGAGTATTTCTAAACATGCCATCACATAAACTAGAACATGAGAGGAATGAATGAATTGCGTAAAGCATCATCCCTAAACTCTATTCAAGGATTCTGACAATACTAGAATGATTCTACAATTACTTAATTTCCTTATAGCAACAAATTGGAAAGTTGTGGTAGCTCACTTACCCACCTTCAAAATTGTAATGTCGGTCAAATTTACTTATACAACATATCTTCCGGCTTTCCTTAGCCATGGTTTTACCTCTATGATATTTATTACATAGAATTTCCAAAGAGGGTCGCACCTTTCCCTTTTATATAGCCAAGTATTTTATTAATTTTTTTATTAACAGTTTAATCATCAAACAAAAGCATGATCTATTAAGAAATTCCCATAGCCAAAAATTAGCTCGAAAAAATAACATAAGCAACAAAAGCATTTAAGCCGTACAAAAGGTAAAATTCATCAATCCACGCCAATTATATGCAAACTACGATCATCGGTGATATGGCAATAAAAAAGCCATTGTCATAATTCATAAACTTGGCCTAAAATGAGTGCACTTGGCAATTGGAGCATGAATAAAGAATTAAGAGAGAGTTTGCCCTCCACAGATTGTAATTTTATAATCTTTAATCTGCCTTCTGTTTTGTACTCCCCTTAAATACACCATTTTACAGAGCTTAGTTACAACTTAGACAAACTCTAAAGCTCTCATCATCTTTGTACGTTTTCCGATTTTCAGTTCAAATACAAGGATTTGCTCCCAAAAAATTATTTAAGGGAAGAAAAATCAGATTAAGATATCCTTAAATGAACACAATGGAACTAGTGAAGGATAAAAAAAATGAACTTGCATCTAGTATCAGAGGCTCAGATTTATTAACCAAAAAAGGGGGAAACTCTTAAGGAACTTTCAATGAAGATTGAAGTATTCCATCTTTGATATAATCATATTGTGATGATATCATATTATCACTATTGAGAACACACATTCATTTCCTTGTGATTTGGACATGCGACAATTTTCATTTATCTTATCCAAATCTTCAATTTTGTTCTTTTCTGGTCTTCCCCAAACGTAAAGATTTGTCCAAATCATACAACGGACTCTAACGGTTATAGAGCAGCACATATATCTGCATATATCTATATATATGTATACTAATCCAGACGATGTGTATTGGCATATAGCAGTTTAGAGGAAATTAAAATTAATTGCACCTTCATGCTCCTGATCTTTGTGAAATTGAACATACTATCATCAAAAATCCTTAAAATAAATATCAATATAACAATACATAGAAAATATTAACATAATATCCAGGTGAGATTTTCAGGGGGGGCAGAGACAGATCAAGATGGGCACTAGCATATGAAAGACATCTCATATCAGTAAATCAATCATGGAGACAGAAGTCACGGAATACACTTCAGATATCAAGTCAACTTAAAAGTAATAAACCCCACCTGGAGCCAAACTTAAAAGTAACAGAGGCAGACATTCCTTTTCCCTTTTTTCTATTTTTATCTACTTTTTTTTTTAGAAATGAGAGGCAGACATTCATGAACATACAAGTTTAACAAATAGCACATAACAAATACTCACACTGAAACTCAAAATTAAATCATGTGATGCTGAGATCTCAAACACAATTCAAACAAAAAAAACAAGATAGGCACTGTCGATATGAACAAATACATAATATCTAATAAGGTGAAATGATATAGAGAGAGAGAGAGAGAGAGAGAGAAAAAAAACATAGTAATTGATACAAACGGAAGAGGAAAACCCCAAACTATGAAAATCAAATGGAATATATGATTGGGGGAAAATGCACAACAGTATAATCATTTGATAAATAAAACCATGAAAAATAATAAAGTAAAAAAAAGTAAAGTAAAATACCTTTAGGAATGTAAACGTTACGCTTCAAGTAATAAATGTAGAAGCACCAGAGGAATCCAGAGAGAAAGTAAAGTAGGGTTCCGGCAATGTAGTTGCGGAGCCACCCTTGTATAAAGTGAGGGAGTGGGACCCACGCCCTCTCCGGCAGTAAAGTCCCCAACACAATGCGATTGTAAAAATTGGTCTCCCCCACAAACAGTCTCCAGTAATCATCCATCTGGGCTCAAAATTTCAGGTGGATAACGGCGACGACAAGTCAGATTCCGGTGGTACGGCGCCGCAAAGCCGGCGGCCAATATAGAGAAAGGAAAAGGAAGAGAGACAGAGGGTCGAAAGGGCAGTTTGGAGGTGGAAAAAGACGAGGGAAGGCAGTTGTTGAGTTGTTAACTTCATATATAGTAGTACTACGCCTAGTAGACTAGTAGTAATCTTCTTGCTTTTGATTTCTTTGGGACACCGCCTTGCCACTGTATATATACTGGTTCGTGCCCGAAATCACGCCGTAACTAAATCCTTCCTCTCTTTCCCTTTTAACAATCTAACTTTCATATATATATATATATATATATATATATATATATATATATATATATATATATATTCTCATAAACAACTTCTTTAGTTCCAGCAAAAAAAAAGAGAAAGGGTTTAGAAGCATCACCTAATGACTTTTCTTTTTATATACGCGGAGGACTATATTTATGTTCTTCTTTTCAACCTATTGTATTGTGTGGATGTATGTACGCTATGTTATTATACTCCTTTCGTCCCGAGATGATTAAACATATTAAATTTTTTGTTCCACGGTTATAAGATAGTTATTTACGTTTTAAAAATCAATTTAATTTATTTTTAAATTTAAAATTAACATTATTTTTGTATGCTTTTAAAATAATAAATCATATAATTAATAGTAATATTTTTTTAGACCGTTTATAATATATATAATTGTATTGATATAAATTAAATAAATTTATCTTAATTTTAAATTTAAAAATATTTAAAATTAACTTTATTGATTTTATAATTTAGAACCGAAGGAGTGTTATTCTTGTATTTATGGATGGGTTGAAATTAGACTGGGCAAAATGGGTGGCAACCAACGGGTGGTCCATATAGGTTCACATTAAATGGATTTGGATTGATAGTTAAGAATTAAAAATTATAAACGGGATCCGCTCACATAAATTTGAAGTGGTTAGTATGAAGTTTATTTTGAGATAAGTTGGTTAATTGACCAATAAAATATTGACATGCAGATAATATTATATATGTGTCAGTATTTTATTAACCAATTAACTAATTTACCAAAAAAATAAGCTAACCGGATCCACATAAATCATGTTTAATAAATGGGTGGATGTGGACTGTCTATTACTACAATAGGTCCAATTATATAAATATAAATTCTCAAATTTGTTGGTAGCATTCTATTGCATTTCTTCATATTTTTCATGCCAAAAGTTAAAAGTTATTTTTACTATCTAGA
The DNA here is from genome assembly GCA_016801055.1 of Panax notoginseng. Lineage (NCBI taxonomy): Eukaryota > Viridiplantae > Streptophyta > Magnoliopsida > Apiales > Araliaceae > Panax > Panax notoginseng. Next base: position 273,138,382 of record CM029012.1, read on the forward strand.
TCATAATGATTTTAAATTACGGTGATATAATGTAGCAAAATTTAAATTTGTGTTCGGAAAATATATGTCAATTCATTTTATAATTAGAGAGATAAGTTTATCCATGCAAGTTGATTGCATTTAATTAGAGAGATAAGTTTATTTTATTCATTTTATAACTGAGTTCAACTTTTAATAATAGTCGTACAATGAAAATTTTCAAGTTTATATTTTTTTTGTTCAAAATATAAGATCAAGTTTGATTTGTTTAAATCAATTTGAAATATATTTAATTTTAAAATTGATGCAAATAATTTAACATTTGAAAATAATAAATCAGTTATTAGTATATATAAAATCAAAAAAAATAGTAATGTTTATAATTTTGGTAATTATATTGTTTAAAATTAATTAATTTTGAATTTAGAGATATTTTATATTGAATTCAAAAGGTCAATATAAAAAAAAGTACACTTTTTATTCAATTTTTAAAATAAAAAATAAAAAAATGAGGAGAGAGACAAGAGGAAATCAATTTTTAATAAGTGAAAAAATTGAAGGAACACATTTGCATAACTAATGCATTTATGAGGAACAGTTGTATTAAAAAAATTAGAAAAAAGTTTAGCAAAAATATGACAAATAAGAGGACCAAATTTGCAATTCAGTCGAGTCAGTGAGAAAGCTCTGTTTTAAGCCTTTCTTCAGAGTTCTAGCAAGCCCTTATTTGACCGGACATTTCTGCAAGTTGATTCTACGGTCTACACCCATTTATGGGTATTTTCTATCACATCTCAATAGAGGGTTGCTCGAATTCAGTTTGAAACGTTAACTTTTCACTCGTATTCGAATTGGATATAAAAAACTCTACTCAAATTCAACTCAACTTAAATATTAATATCTCCACTCGATTATATTCGAATTAAATTATATTCAAATTATTCGCGAATTTCAAATTTAGTCCTCTTAAATGCGGATTAAAATTAAATGCGGATTGTGGTTAAAATTAAAATTAAAATTGGATATTAAAATTAAATGCGGATTGTGGTTAAATATTGTTTGGAAACTTTAATGTGAAATTTTTTATTTTATTAAATTATGTTTATATTTCGGTTATTAACCGAATAGTATAATTCGGTTATTTGGTTAGTACATATTTCGGATAGGAAAGTTGTATAAAATTCGGTATTCGGTTTGATTATAACCGAATACTCACCCTATTGCTTCCATCCGTTCTAATTTTATATATATTTTTTTATTTATGTCAATTGATAAATTTATTATTCAAATATGGATAGGATTTATTCAACTTTTAGTTATAAAAATACATTAATTCAAACTATAAGACTAATATTAAAATAAAACATTTTTTAATTTAAAATTTTATTTTTGTCAATATAGACTATTATAAATTACCTAAAAATAGAATTAATTGCATGAGTTATTTTTTTTTCAAATTTAACTAAATCATGTTAATTTTAGTTTTAAATGTCTTAAATTCATTATTAAAAACAATATTAATCTTATATCTTGGTGCGAAAAGAATCGTACCCGCCATAAAAAAAACCGGTCAAAGAGTTGAAATTTCAAATAGAGATGGCGTATTATAGAACTAACCTGTTGCGTCCGAGTTGGTCTAATACAACTGGATTATGTTTGACTTTATTGTTTACTCCATAAAACCAGACAAAGGAAAGGATTTATAAAAATTTAATATATCTTTTTGATTTCTTAAAATGCCATTTAATTTTAATATTACTTAATTTTTTTATTTAACTTTCAGATTTAAGTATTTTATTATTTGATATTTAAAATATAATATAAATTACGTGTGAGTACAAATAAAGGGCCCGAAAAGTCTAGACAAAACAAAAATTGAACATGTTACTCTCTACGAGGCAAGGTTAGGCTTAAGATGGTGGCCAAACCCAAGCATTTGTTAAAAAAATCTTATTTTTTAAAATCATCAATGATATTAATTAAAAATATAATATAATGATACTCAATTTATTTAAAATACAAATAATGATACATTATATTTTTACTTTATTTTATAATTCAAATTAAAATATATATAAATTAAAAATAAAAACAAATCTCTAATTTTTTATATAAAAAAAGTATATTTAAAAAATTAGAGGTACCGTACGTGTACGTTACCGCTTATATAATTTTCAGCCAGCCAGCCAGCAATTAGTCCAAGAAAAGAAATGAAAGTTTAGATGTATGGACATCAAATAAAAAATTACTCTAATTAAATTAAATTGTGTTTTTTTTCGTGCTTAGCTTCCTTGTGAGGGAGACAAAATATGTCTGCCTCAGCCTTGAACATAAATGTTTGATACATAAATTAAATATAATTAAATTAAATTTTCAATGCGATGATACATATGAAGATAATGTTTGATCTTGTTCAAATGGACTTGAATCACGTCAAAACGAAAAGAAGAAGAAGAAGAAGAAGAAGAGATACTTTTTATTTTTTATGACATTTTTAATAAATTTAAAATAATATGTGTTACTGTACTTAATTATAGTTATTAAACTTGTGACAAATTAATCCATCTTTTTATAACGCTAATAATAGTCCTACTCATGTAACTATAATACTATAATTGGCGGGGCGGCACCCACAGGTAAAATATTCAAGCCCACATAAATTGAAAGTGCCTGTTATAATATGTTTATTACAATTTCACATTATATATGGAGAAGGGTAAAAATGCGTCTACACATTTCAATTTCACAATTGTGTAGGGTTGTGTCTCTTCTGAATCTCTGATGGGTTACTAATCTCTCCTATAAATTAATTTATTATTTTAATTCATCCAATTATAAAGCATTCTACTCTTCAAGTCTTCTTATGACATAGCAACAAGTACTAATATTGACATATAGATTTTGTACAATTTAACTTACTTGAGATAAGTTTTTATATATATATATATATATATATATATATATATATATATATATATATATATATATATATATATATATATATATATATATAATGTCCATTCATTTTCCTAACAAAAAATACGTACATGCATGATCTATATAGCCAATGATTATAGTACAATACAATACAGTACGTATAATTTTAGTTGTTTATATACGAAAACAATTAAACTCGATCTGATTCTTCGTCTTCCACATTCACAGAAGAAAATTAAAATTCTAAGGTTCAAAACCAAGCAACAAGGGAGTGACCCGTAACAAGGGCTCTAATGCATCAGGCAGAAACTTCCTAGCAAACAGAAAACACATTGAAGTGGTAGTAGTCCCATTGGCATTATAAAAACACGATGATTCCGATCCGAATCGAATCTGGTTCAAGAACTCGTCAGTAATATGATTCCATCCGAATTTCCCAGGATGAGGACCGCCTCTAGACCAATCTACAAACGTAAGGCTCCGATTGGAATTCATTTCCGAGTAAAGAGCATTCACTAATGTTGGCAAGTAGTGCTCGTCATTGTAACATGGTGGATGACAGAATTCTTGAAAGATACCATAATATTTTTTATCCCATACGATTTGAAGGGCGAGATCACGGTGAATTTCAAACCACTGGGACCCTTTTCGCCAATCTTGGATGCTGATTTGTGGCCACATTTGGGGGTTGTATCGGCCTCGCCCTGCTTTTCGCGGGTCATCAAATGAACCAAGAAAGCTCAGGTTGGAGTCCATGAGGTAGTTGTAAATTGTGGTGAAGTTGAACAAGGGAATACAAGAGTCGGACAGTAATACAAATCTTTGGTTAGAGAAATCGAGTAGGGCATTTGCTAAAAGTCGCCTCTCCGCATCTATCATTGACATTGTTCCCCACCATACTGGCTGCAACAAATAAATAATAATTAAGGACAATCAATTAATGATGGATATATATATATATATATATATATATATATATATATATATATATATATATATAATGCATGCATGTATGTATGTATAATTAAAATAACCAATTAACCTGGCTAGGGATTGTTCTAGCATGGAAGACAGAATCAGTTTGAGGCAGTGAATCGTTGTAAGAAGGATGAGGGTGGACGTAGATGGAGTAGAGGCCTTCATGTCCTTTGAAGAACTTGTCCCACAAAGGAGCAAGCGGTAACGGCCCTGGTGTCAAGAACATAAATGCCACTTTTGGGACATGCTTATAAGGAAAATCTTTAATTTTCGGAATCATAGATGCTCTCCAAAATAATTCTTTGTCGCTCATATTGTGCATCAAAGATGTCATTTCTTTCAATGAAACACTACTACTAGCACTAAAAGTATTATTAGATGTTCCATTAGAAGAGGTAGTATTACTACTCATGGATAACACTAGTATTGCTTCTGGTGACTGCGGTGGAAGTAATAATAATGGCGTTGATGCTATTGAAAAAGAAGAAGAAGAAGAAGACATAGACATGACTGTTTGAATGGTGATTAATGAGAAGCTTTTGATATATAAACTACAAATGATACCAAGTGAGAAACCGATAATAAAGAGAAGGAAATGAAGACCATATTTGAGCTGAAAATTAAAGAGTTTGGAAATTGGTAGAGGGGAATAAGGATGCTTTTCATCATCACCCATTTTTGTTGCATGCATTTGAGTTTATTTTCATCAAGTTTTGAAGAGGCCGGGAGAAATTAATTAAGGACTAATATATATATAATATATAGGGGGATTAATTAGTTTGTTGTATAAATAATTAAATTGGTAAAACGTACGCTTAGAACGTAAATTAAGGTGATTTGCATGTGTTATCTTCGTCCGTTAAAGCAAGGTAGTAGGACTTTTTCCCATAGCCATATGTTTGTAGTATTAATTAATTAATTTAAGAAAATTAATATTTTTAAAATGATACTTTTACATGAGTCTCTCTCCTATACACTATTCATATGAGATAAATTATGTAAAAATATCAATTTATATGAGAAAATATCAGTTTCCTTAATTTAATTAACCAAAGGGTCGAGTGTTCTTTTTGTTTGTTATATATGCATGCGTCCTCCTATTTTCCGTCCTCAAATCAGTTAACTTATTAAAATTTCCAAATTTAAAAATACATTATTAAAATAATGTCAAATTTCTTGGGGTAACTTTATAAAAAAAAAATAGATAGCTCTCATCTATCTCTGGATTATAAACAGCAGCCAAGGGTAATAATTTGTCTCCATTTTTCTGGTCATATTGCGGTTTCTCTGGTTGGTGGCCTAGCTAGCTTTTCTTAATCAAAATTTCCTAAAAATTGGAAGTCATTTCTTGATCTTGAAGGGACATTATAACTAGTTTCATCCTTTTCTATTACATTAAACCCGGGGGTTTCTAAAACTCACTCTGAATGGTTGTGGCGAAGCTGGGCGGTGGATTAAGTAAAAACATTTTCCATTTAAAAATTATAAAAATGATACTAGCTGGGTGCAAACATTTTTAATTAGAACGAGTTAATTAATATTTAGCAACGCTAATCAAATTTAAAGTTAATAAATTTTCTTCTATCGTTGTACTCATTAATAAAAACATGTCATCTTAAAATTATTTTGATCAAACTTTACCAATAAGTTACACTATTTTTTGAACTTTACGCATCTACATTAAGCATACACCAAATGTTTTAAGTTGAGAAAAACCTAACAAAGAAAGTAAGCATATATATATATATATATATATATATATATATATATATATATATATATATATATATATATATCGGAGAGGATCAAGAGTAGAACTCTTAAGTATTAGAAGTCCCTTAAATAATAGAATTGTATCAAAACGACGTAGTTTTGATAAGACGCGGTGACATTTTTGTAAATACGCGGTGGTATGGTATTTACAAAAATGTCACCGCGTCTTATCAAAACTACGTCATTTTGATACAATTCTATTATTTAAGGGAATTCTAATACTTAAGAGTTCTACTCTTGATCCTCTCCCTATATATATATATATATATATATATATATATATATATATATATATATATATATATATATATATATATATATAGCGGCAATTGTGGTGATTAAACAGTGCACGAATTAGGGAAAATAGTATTTTATACAGTAAATATATGAGTAATTTTATGTGATAATAGACTTATTTTATTATATATGTGTGATGTTTGTGTGTTTAAGAATTAAAGACGTAATGAGCAAATTGTACTCACCTTAGAATATGCTGTTGGCACTCGGCAACTTGACAAAATTGACATGCATCGAATTTAGTTACTAGCTCGAAGCAAGAATGCCATCCAAGTAAGTAATATATATATATATATATATATATATATATATATATATATATATATATATATATATATATATATATATACACACACACACACACACGCATATAACAAGGATCAGGTCCGGGAGTTCGGACCTGATTAAAATACAGATCAATTTTATTTTATTTATTTTGTTTTTTTTAAAACAATTAAAGCACATATGTTTTGTTATATGTATCCAAATCATACCCAAAATACTGTATTATGGAAAAATTTCAGTTCCATAAAATATAAAAAAAATAGTTGTTTTAAAAAAAACAAAAAAAAATAAAAAATCCACATTTTGTTAAAATGCGATATCTATATAATAAAATAGAACGGCTTAAATCCTAAGACTTCAACATCCAACGGTCTCAAATCAATTCCAAGACTTCAACATTCAAGGGCCTCAAATTATTTTGGTCTTCAACATCTGTCGACAAAGAATTTATCTCTCAAAAATTCAAACTCACATCCATCATCTCACTCTTTCACTCTTTCACTTCCCAAAAAAATACAATTATTTGAACACACACACATTTATAATATTTATAATATAAACTGGCTGCCTATTATGCCCGCCTATTCATAAACTTTTAAACCGGCTCAAGTTTGTTAATATCATTTTCCTTTATAAACTATAATCACAATAAATACACTTGATCAATGTGATGATGTGACGATATTTGAGACATTATTTAAAACTCATGTCATTGAACTTTAATAAAATATAATATTGTTGCTACTTTTTTAAATTAATTAATAAATAACTCTGAAACGAAAGGCTTATTCTCCTAACCGATTAATTAGTGGGTCCAACTGTTCTCCTTAATAAAAGAATGAGTTTAAATTTTGTGATTAAGTTGTAGAAGCTTTTTCACATGATTTATATATAATGAAATGATTATCCATTTTATTGAATTTTCTGATTCTTTGTCATTAACAAGATCTTTTATTATTTGTTGTTATGGAAGAAATTTGATTAGTTTGAACAATCAATTAATTGCTTAAATAAGCCAAGTGATTTTGATTAATTTTTGATTTTCATACTATACATTAACTATGTTTTATGAAGAAATTTTTAAAAAATCTTATTAAAAAAATGTAATAAATAAGTATTTTTCTCATACCAAAAAAAAGAGAGACGAAAAATGATTATAATTCTCTCCGTGGTAACATCATAGATACATTTTTTTTATAGTTAGTCTAAAATTTAAAGATATAATTATGTACTCTCACTGTTAATAAAAAGAATTTTATTTATTAACCTTTCTGTCACATAAAAGAGTTTTTTTTTATATTTTTTGTTTTATTGATAGTAATATAAAAAGACGAATATTTTTAAATTTGTTATCTTAATTTCATTATCATTTTATCGTATCAATCAAATAACTAATTAATTATTGTTTATAGGGTAAAGATAAAATAAAACTATATCCTTATGCTATATTTGATTGTAAGGATTATACTTGAGATTTGATTATTAATCACAAATATGTTGTTTGTTTTTTAAAATAGACATATGACTATTAATCCGGGATAATAAAATGACTTGAAATGAGGAAGTATTTACTACCATGTCCAACTATATATCCAGAGCGGCTCAAATTTCAAGGCTTCAACATCCAACGACTTCAAATCAATTTAGGCTTCAACATCCAACGATCTAAAATTATTTGGAGCTTCAACATCCAACGACCAAAAATTTATGTCTCAAAAATTCAAACTCACATCCATCATCTTACTCTCTCACTCTCTAACTTCCCAAAAAATACCATTATTTGAACACACACTTAAAATGAATCAGTTTTATAAAAAAAAAATTAATTAACATTGAGAAAAGTGATACTTTAAAGTTAAAAGTAAATTTTTGTGAAACTTTGAAAGGGAGAGTTTTAACCCTTAATAGAAAATTTAAAGTAAACAAGATAAGAGTGTATAATAAACTCTAAAATGACTGAAAATAAATTCACAAAAGTAGCGTAAATTTTTTTATTATTCTTAAAAATAGGGAATTATATTTAAATATAAGGAATTATGAAATTAGTGTGAAAGTAATATTTTTCATAACTTAACTTACTATAATGTAGGATGTATTCCAATGACATACGTACAGTGTCTAAGACGGTGAATCCAATCTTCCATTATTTCATATTCCATAGTCTTCCTAAGTTAGACGAACGGATAGATAGAACAAGTCACTCGAATTTTAAATTTGATTATAATTTTTTATTTTAATATTACAACGTAACATAAAATTCTTAACCTTTTTAGTGTATCACATTATCATTATTAATTAAAAAATATTATTTAAAATTTATCTTTAATTTTAAAATTAAAATTAAAAATGAAGATTTTTTTTTGCCAAACTACAACCAACTTTACACTACCCAATTTATTAAATTTCAATGTTAATATAAAATATTTGTGTATTTATTATCTACACTAATTTATTTCTACCAAGTAATAATTAATTATTATTATTATAATAATTTAAATATCTTTGATATAATTATCATAAGTCTATAAATATAGCATGTTGCCTGAAGGCACTTTATTATATGTATTTAATTAGAAATTCTAATTGAAACTTTGAACTTGTTTGGTAATTGAGAAAGTAGAATAAACTAGCAGAAATTTGATTGAAAAATTTTGAGTCATTTCTTTTTCCCTTTTTAGTGGTTATGATTTTTTGTTCAGTTTTTTTATTTTGATAAATGGATTTATGGGTGTTATTTATTTTTAAAACAATAAATAGAACTATATTGATTATTGGGTGTAGTCATTATGTTGATTCTGACTTCCCAAGAAAGAATGAAAGAAACAAAATCACAGCTTAGAGTCAAAAGACTGTGTTATGTCTCATTGAGTGAATGTTTATTTTCTCTGGTGTCTCAAGGCATGAAAAAAATTTAAGCTTTTCTATATTGTTATTACTTCTATTGCTCATATTCTTAAGCTAACAAAATTTATGTTTGCTTGATGTTTCTTATTTTATTGCTACTTCAATTATATCGAGTAATTGAGTCAGCTGAAAAATACCTATTTTTTTGAATTTGTTTGAATACATGTGATTTGAAATTGTAAATTCTTATTATTTTTCATCTTCTGTATTTTTTTAATCTTGGTTGGAGGAGAACAATTGTTTTTAAAAATTTTTGGCTTGAGATTATATGCTTTTATTGACATGTCCTGATGTTCCTATTAGAGCCCTTGTCATTTTGCCTAAATGGTCAAAGTAAGACTACAGGTTTACATTCCCTTATCCTATTTCCTATTTCCCTTATTTAGAAAAGTTTTTTGTGGGTTGTAAGACCCTGAATTTTATGAAATAAAAGTATTCATTTTTTCTTATAATTACCATTCAGTAAATGGTTAAATTGATAAAAGTTTAAAGTTATGGGTGAAATGTGAATTTTTTTTAAGCAAGTGGTTATAAAATAATCATTGTTGTCGGGGAATATTCGTTTGGTCGTGGAATATTCTTTCTGTCGGGGAATATTCGTACGACGGCGCAACTATTTGTGGGCCCCATAACGAATAACTGTCGGGTGAAGAAAATGACAAATTTGAGTTTTTACAAATAACGGCGTAGTTGTTACCGTTAACACTGTTGGAATACCCGGTGGTTAAAATACAGTAATACGCGTTATTGCACAGTAGCACACGGTATTGCATAGTATTTTTGAAATTATTGATTCTTACGTAAGAAGGCACTACTCAATAATTGTTACAGTAATTACTGTTCAATATTTTATTTTATTGATTCAATAATTACTGCGTTAATATTTTATATTATTGTTGTTTCAATAATTGTTGTTGCACAGTATTTTCTATTATCAGATCAATAATTCATATTATTTGAATAATATTATTAGATAACATTATTGACAATGTCTAGAAAGTTCTGTCTAAGGAGAGGTTTGGTCATCTAATTGCGCGCTAGTAAGGAGAAATCCTTATTGGAAAGCCCCCTCTTTCCTGGGAACGGCCTGGTTGTCATAAATGTGATTCTGTAATATTATTTGTGAATAATTAATTATTGATTCATATGATAAGAAAATATTTATTTTATGTGGATATAAATGAGGGATATATTTTTGTGGTTAAAAAATGAAGGAGTTAATGTTGAGATTTTTATCCGTATTTTTGTCGGAATGGAGGTATTAAAAATCAGGGTTTTTGAGATATTTTGCGGGGGTTATAATTTTTAATCCGACCGTTGGATCGTGGTAATTTTTGGATATGTTATACATATATAAGTTGAGTATATGCCCACAAATTTTGAACCGTTAAAAATGAACGTATGATTTATTATGAATTTTACGAGATGACTGGTTTAGAAATTGTTGAATTTTCGGAGTTTATCATTTTGGTGGAAAATTCTAGAATTGGTGGGCTCCACTTGTGGTTGGTGAAGAAATGCGCTGAATTATATTTCAAATGTGGTGGGTGGGAATAGTAGCAGGTAAAACCATCAGGTTGCAGGTCAAACCTACCAAAATTTTCCTATAAATAGAGGGCTAAGTTAGAATTGAAAATCACACCAGAAACATAAGCTTTCTCTCTTTCTCTCTCTATATTATGAAGCATATTTTGTGAGTTTTTAGATACTTGGTGAATTGCTATTCATCAGTGCAAGTTTCCTTCAGCATCATATCCGATATCCAGTCAGAAGTACTGCTCTTTTGAGGTAAGGGATTGTAAGGGATAGTAAGGGATAGTAAGGGATTTTAAGGGTTGTTATGTTTTTCAGTTTCGTAATTTTTCTGAACTTCAAAAATTCTGGAAAAATTTGAAACGATATTTTGATGAGTTTTCTTGATTGTATCCAAAAATGGTGATTTTTGGATGTATAGATTGAGAGTTATGAATTTTATGAGAAAAGACTATTTTAAAAGTAACCGCTTATAATTTCTTGTGGTTAACTCCAAAATTGATAAAAATTTTATTGGGAGTACATGTATATGAAAGGAGTATACTCTGTGAATTTCAGAATTTTTAGATAAAAGTACAATTTTTGATAAATGTCTAAATATTCGGCTATTTTGGCCATATGAAAAATAGTAAATGACTTTTAAAAATTTTGAGAAAAATATATGTTCACTATGGGACTATATTATACTAAATTCTAGAAAAGAAATATTTTTGGAACTGATTTGGTATTTTTCATAAAAATGTACTAGTTATGAGTAAATGAATTAAATATGTTATGTGAAGTAAGAAAATTGGAAAATAGGATTTTATAGCTTGAGAATCCTATATGAGGTATATGCAGATTTTTGATGAGGATTTTGGTTATTGGTAATAAAATCTTATGAGTTTGGTATTTTTGAACGATTAAATGCATTATTTAGTAAGTGTAAACAATTTAAATAAATTATTTATAAGCTTAAGAAATGTTATTCTTTCAATATCATTATACCGAAATATTGGTATGGATTTTATTGTGGAATTTCTACCTTTTTGTGTCGGGATTACTATTCATGAGTTACTATTCACGAATTACTATTCACAAGTTACTATTCACGGGTACTATTCAAGACAAAATTGGTTTCTTTTTCTAACTAAATTATAGTTGATTTATGAATATTACTCTTGAGATTAAATCTAGATGTTTTGATTATATTGATTTTACTATTATATATAACATTTTTATAACCTTGATGTTGAAATTCTCTTTCACTGGAGTGTAAAGATTGGTAGATTATTGGTATGATCATGACTAGGGTTCTCTTTGGACTGTAGTGCAAAGTTGAATTGTGACTGGTATGATCATGACCATTGAATTTATAATTGAATATCTTAAGCTTAAGTGCAAAGGTGAATTGATCAACATGGTTATAATTATTGTTTATATAAATTCTGAAATGATTATATATTTCTTTGAGATATTAATATATTTGGCATGTAGTGCAAATATGAACTGTTTATGAATATATTTGGTATGTAGTGCAAATATGAACTGTTGAGGAATATCTTTGGCCTGTAGTGCAAAGATGAATTGTTGATGAATATCTTTGGCCTGTAGTGCAAAGATGAACTGTTGTTGAATATCTTTGGCCCGTAGTGCAAAGATGGTTTGTTGATGAATATCTTTGGCCCGTAGTGCAAAGATGGATTTGTTAGTATGATTATAAACAGGAACTGTGATTTGGTATAACCATGATCTTTGATGTTTCAGGTAAAGACAAGTGATAAAAATTATCTTTGTTCTGGATGAGAAGAGGAATTTAGAACTACAATTATGATTATGAGTTATTTATGTGATTGTGGACAAGAATTATTGATTGATGTTACAGGGATAAAACATTGTTGGTGAATTTTTAACATGGAGAAAATAATAGACTTTATAGTCTATTTGACTCTTCTAATGGATTGCTCGTTCCGCTGCAACTATGGTTGAAATTTTTATCATTTACCATATGTTCTAATCTCTGATTTATTATTGATGAAGGCTATTGATAATTTAATTATCTTTAGTCATGATATTCTTTACTGAGCTAGTTGTGCTCACCCTTTTGCTTCACAATTCCTTTCAGGTAATAAGAGTGTAGCTGGGTCGAGCGAGGGTAACGGGAAAATAGAACGGTGGTCTCTAGTTGTGGATGTTCTCCCGAAGCAGTATAGAAAAGTTCATTTAGTAGTTATATTTGGTGAATCCAATAGGGTAAGGTGTACCCAACGTTGGAAGGGTGGTTTGCCACTATCCTACAAGATGTCTAACGACATACAATCTCGTGTCATCATAAGACAGGGATGTGCTCATCCACTTGCTGAGTATATATACGAGCACTACCTATATAATCTTGGTGTTTGTTTGAAGTATAATTCTCAATTAGAGACAGTAGAGATAATGATAAGTCAAGAGAAGACTCACCATTGGGAAGAATATGATAGTAATCTTCTCGTTTTTCTTTGGGGTCTATTGGGTCAACCAAGGATAATTCTGTGGCCATATGATATCTATCATAACCTAGACGCGTGGCCTCCCATGTACGAAGATTTCCTTAAGCACTTCCCAAAGATTCTAATTTCTAAAACAGTTTTTGACTATACCTTTATGTAAGGTGTCATTGTGAGGTGATGTCCACGATTGGAACATGAGTCACATTTGGTATATATTTGTATCCAAACTCACAGCATATGTGTTGTTGTATTTTGCACGACAATTGTTGTAATAAAGTTATAGTTATTTTCTGTACCATGTATTTGGCGACTCAGAATAGGTTGGATGGAATGGATCTATTTTGGGGTCGTTACATGGGTGATCTCATATGTTGATTTCACTGTGTCCTTTTGTGCCTTCTTTTTGGATGGATGTGTTTTTTCTTTGGCTGTTTTAAAAAATTTTGTTTCTGCATGTCCTTTTATAGTTGTTTACCATTATTTGATTGATCTAATGAAGGAAGCTACATGGGTCATCCATATATATGGATGAAAATTTATAAAGATTTGATCCTGCAATCTGTTACATTAGCAAATTGTAAAATTGACCATATAACTTAACCATTAGTCACTCATCACCTTTTTTGTTTGACTTCTCTCTCTCTTATTTGTCTTGGTTCTTCATTTTTAAACTTCGTTGCTGAGTTAATCCTAAATTTATATAACGACCGGCAATCAGTTTTTGTATCAAGCTACGGCTCTGTGAAATTGTATACCCATTTACGTGCGACAAAAAAAGGAGTTGTTATAACAAGCAAACAATAATTTTTAATTGTCAAATTACTATTTAAAAAGTTACAATCAATCAAAAAGACTTATAAATAATAAAAAATAAATCTTGAAATATAGTTAAACTTAGTTTAAATTTATGAAAATTTGACTATTAAAGTTGGATATTCTTTATTTATTCATTGAAATTTGTCTTCATAAGAATTTTCATTTAAATGCTTTGTAGAGTATGTATGAAAAGTGCGGGTGTGTTAAGAATTAATTTAAGTTTTTAGTTTAGTGTGTGTGCATATCCAATATTTTATTTTTTTGTATTTATGATTTATTTTTGAATTATACAGTACTTTCATGCGATAATTACTCCGCAGCAGGCATACTATAATAATCTCATTTAATTTCCTATGAAATGTGTGGATGCCTTCTTCTCGACTGCTCATATTTTATTTAAGTTACTTTGGTGGGTTTGTGAGTTTTGATTGGAAGGATGGGAGGAGAAAATTGTTTGTTTGTTTTTTCCTTCAAAATTTTGGAAAGAAAAACTCTCTTTCCATCCTTTCCCTTCTATGAGAGAAAATCTTGTGAAATTAACGTACACTTTTATTTGTAAAAATATCATTTTCCTTCTTCGTATTATAAAACTGAAAACATGCATGGACAATTAACAAAATTTTATCTTTAACTTGTAATTAACAAAATTTTCGTTAAAAAATAATAATTTTAAGAATATACTTTTCCCTGTGTTACTAATCTAGCCAGTAGACCTTCAATATTGCTATTAATGTTTTTGGCTAAAGAGATATTTTGATGAGTCGCTAAAATTAGGAAAGTCAAATTTAGGGGGGGTGTTTATTTAGAATTTAATACGTCTAAATTTGAGCGATTAAATCATTTAAACCGTTTGTTTGTTTATAACTTTTAAAATCTGAATGGGACTGACCGAGTCTTTTAAAAAATTTGGACTGAAGAGGCTGTATAGATCTGAGTACAATTTTTTACCCAAATACCCCTCGCTCCTCTCTTCTCTGCAAGCTTCGATCGTTCTTAGATCCACAATTTCTTCTTCGATTCGGCAGATCTGATTTTATTTTTGATTTAATTCGAAATATGCTTTCTATTTCATTTGGTACCGCTCCAATTTCAGCCGTATTCTTCTTCATCATAATGTATTCTTTGTATACATGTAGAGAGAACGGAGAGAGAAGATAGTACTAATTTTTATGTAGAAAGAAAGACATACGCCATGGAGGGTTAGAATCAATGCAGTATCCAAGGTTTTGGAGATGTTCCATAGGAGGGTGGTGCGATTGTTTAAGTTTTGGGATCTTCCAAGCAGAATATATATATATATATATATATATATATATATATATATATATATTACAGAGAAAAATAGGGAAATATAGGAAGGAGAGGAGATCCAAGAACAAAGGAAAAAAGCTGAGGCATAAAGTTAAGAGGAGAGAGAAAGAAAGGACATAAACATATGCAACTGGTATAAGATATTGCTAGTACTAATTTTGGGTTTTATTGATGATAGATATAGAAAAATTGTATGTCCAGATATATGATTCATTTTACTACTAATTAATGAATAAGATAAAATTATATAGTAGTTCAATATAATTTAAAAGGGATAAAATAATAAAATATTATTATTTTTTAAACATGTTAATTATCAAATAATTTTAAATTTATATTCAAGACTTAAATTCAAATTCATTTAATTTTTATTAAATACCTCCTTACAAAGTTGCAAACAAACAAATGTTGAACCTAAAATCTTATCAATATTGTTTATCATCGTATTATAATAATTTTTAGGACTTTTTGATAAAATAATCCTCTATTCCCTTTCCTTCCCTTCCTTTCCTCGAGGTAGTTCGAAAATTAATAGTATATATGATTTATGGTTTCATATATGCAGCTTATTTGTGTTTTGCTAACAATCTCGAAGAACTGATCGGCAGGTCAGCATTTGTACTCAAAGATGAATTAATAGAAAAATCCCATTTTTCTATTAATACTGTGTATCAACTATGCACAAGTTGTTGTGCGTAAGGCTATAAAATGTGCAAACAATTCGGGCTCAGTTCGTACTCGTTCGACTAAAAGTTCGATTCGAGCTCCACTCGAAATATAAATGAGTCAAATATGAGCATATTTTAAAGTTCGATAAATTATTCGAACCTCCTCAAATTATAATATTCTATTGATACTCAGATCATATTCATTAAAAAAGTTCAAACTGCTCGAACTCGATTCGAAATCGTGCTCGACTCGGTAGCTAAATGAGCCTCAATCAAACTTTATTTTATACTCAGATAAATTTTGTGAATCAAATCTGAGCAACTCAATACTCGGATCGACTCGGTTCGTCTACACCCTTAGTTGTGCGCCATGAATAGGACAGGACTCATATTATTTCTCAGCCCTACATTTTCACCATCTTTACTTTTTATTTTTGTGTTTATTTTTTAAATTTCCTTTACGAATACTGTTGGCTTGACACCAAGGAAAAATGGGAGAGGAAATCAAACATGTAAGTAAGAGTATCACCTCTCCTCACATAGAATATTAATTAAGAGCCACATACATTCATATCAAATTTTCTTTATGGAAATAACAAGTTTCTTTCCTTTTCTTTTTCTGGTTATACTAAGATTTCTGTTGCTTGAATTATAGAGAAATATGGACATGATTTAATGTTATTTCATTCCTTTGTAGGGTAACCAATATCTTTATTATGCTGTTATCCTTACCATCCACCTCGCTCGCTTTCATCCCTCCACTCTTCCTCCTACCCCAACCCCAACCCCAACCCCAACAAAAAGAAAAGCAACCTTCGTCATAGATACTGTAGCATAAATAATATGAAAAACATCTTTCACTAAGATCAACAACATTCATTTCTTTGAATTTCCTGACGAATTTGTTGCCTCATTTGGAAACATATTGGACTGGCTTTTCCCACCCGAGCATAAAATGTTTGGCACCACACGACAATTTCCCAACACAGAAGATCAAATACTAATAGTACAAACCAGAACGACCAAAGAGTATTATTGGTTTATACTTGCATTTCCTTTGACTCGGATACCCAAAAGTTCTGTTGTCTATGTGTAAACAGCATTAGTCTAGTTACCATTTTACCTGCTACATGCAATATATAATCCTTTAAGCAGACCACAACTACGGCCTCATTAATAACAACATATTTTGAGGTAATATGAACTTCTGCAAAAACATAAACAATGCAACAAATCACAGGAAAAAGAGACGGTCATAAATATCACAAACACCCTAGACAATGGACATATTCACTAAACACTAGTTACAATTTTTCAAAAGTGGAACCATCTAATTGTGCTCAACTAAGTTCGCTCAACCTCAAACCTAAAACTGGCAGAGAACTGATATTCACATGAGAAAAGGTCCTCAGGTCAAGACCATTGAGCTGCAGAAACTATCTTATTTCCACAAGCATTTTGTAACATGCTTATTCTGCTGGATTCAGAGCACGCTCAATTTCTTCCAGCGATCGGCCTTTGGTTTCCACAACATTACCAGCTATATATAAGACAGCAAGAAGACAGACAAATGCGAATCCTAGGTACACTTTGCTAATCCCAAATTTAGTTACTACACTCAAGAAATAAAGTCCAATGACAAAGTTGGATACCTGTTCAAGGAGAAAGGAAAAAGTTTGTAATGAGATCCAAAACATATATGCAAGAGCAATCCACAAACAAAGGGATGTTCATTTATGTGAGGACATGTTGTCGACAACTAAATTGTCTTCTACGTATGTAAGACATCTAAGTTTTGAGTCAAATTATCATATAACGAATCTCTGTTTTTCTTCCCTCTAATATAAAAGAGACTAAGCAAGATGGAGTACTTATGCCCTTCTACATGCATCTGTTTTGTTGAGGTGTCAAACACCAATGTTTATAGCAGCAACTTATCATTAATGCAACTTTCCTGTGTTCTGACTTACCCAATGCATGCCTAACGACAAGGCAACTGCTTTTGCTCTGATTCTAGAGGCAAATATCTCCGGAAGTAGTAGAGCAGGGACAGGACCAGCACCAAGAGAAAAGGACAATACATATCTAAAACATATAAAGTGGAAATCAAGATTAGATATCATAGTTCAAGTTTAAGCCAAAAAGGGAAAATGCTTTCGAAAAAGCACATTATCAATATTCAGCTAAAGGAAAATATTTAACTCACAGAACAGTCCCAACAACAGCAAGTGCGCCAGAATATGGTGCAAGGACCTTCCAAGAGAAGGATAGAGAAAGCAGCAACATCGATGCGGCCTTGGTAAAAATTAGAAGAAAAAATCGTGTCAAACATGTGGCTTTGCTATAAGGTGACTGATAGAAAAAATAAACAATTATAACAAAAATAAAAATTCTTCAAGGAGAGAAGATAAGACTGGAGGGTCATAGTAATCGCTTACTATTATTCTGGCATGCATTGGCAAATGAGACAAAAAAATAACAATAATTCTGGTATGTAGTTTATGACAACTATAACCTGAATGCTTTAATAGGCTTTTAAGAAGTTTATATTTTCAACTTCATGGATAATAATCATAGATTTATATGTAATTATTAATTTTTAGAATATGATTTTAAAAACTGAAATCCTTTAGGCAAGATTTTTATCTACAAACAGATTATAAAACAGTTATAGTATGCACATGAGAGATGAAAGTATGGTCCATAACGTTTCTCTTTATTGCCTTTAAAGGATCAATGAAGATAGTAGTGTAAAATTTGGGGAAATTTCTTAAATTTATAATGTCTACTGATGTTACCTCAACCCCAAAACAATTCTTTTCTTTGAGAGTCAAATCTTCAAAACAACTAAAATCAAATATCAGTTAGCAGAAAAAGGAAAAAAAAATTAAATGAAGAGTAATAAGAGGGGGAAAACATGCATGACCTGTATAATGCTTCAATGCATTGATATTAGTTGCCTAATTAGAGACACTGACTAATTGGGGACACGGCATAAGATAATATTTTAGGCTATATCTAAGAACTAGAGGGTTCTGTCAAATATCCACTTTTATCATATTTTTGGCAACCAAAAGGAACAGCCCTGACCAGTTATTGGGAGTTATGATAGCATTCATCCAATACCATTGTCATACATTATATATATTTTTTCTTGAGAGACATCATGAAGCTTTATCTTAATGATTTTATCCAACTCCTGCTGCTACATTTATTCAAAACAGATTGACATTATAATACCATTCCCACAAAGCTTGTCATTAGGAGACTTTTCCTTCCCTTCTTATCCATCAGAGAAGATGCCACAGTTGTGCCTGCAGCATTAGTGAAAGTCAGATACTTGAATCATTGCAGGCAGTTATCTTTAAAAGAGAAAATGATCATACAAGAAACTGACCAAAAACATTTGATGCCCCAACCAGAGCACTGGCTGCAACGTCAGATGCAATTCCAGCACTGCGGAACACAGATGTAGAATAATACACAACAGCATTTATGCCAGCCAACTGCTGGAACAAGAAAAGTGCAGCACCAATTTGGACAACTGCACCAATAAATATCAGATTGTCGGACCTCAGAACTTTTCTCTCGTACTTTCAATAGATGGGAAGTATCATGATAAATGACATGCATGAGTAAAAGCTACAGAACACAAGTCCAATACCACATAGGACCTAAAGCTGACAAGTCGCTTGAGCAATAATAGTGTCTCACTCCAAATTTTCAATAAGGTTTTCTGAATTAGTGAATTCATACCTTTCCAGTACCGATTACTGAATAGATCAAACCAGCCAGCTTCTGGTTCCGAAGAACCTTGACCTGCTGCATTCAAATCAGTCATAACCTCAGTAACTCTTTCTTTTCCAAATAGCCTTTTTATAGCTACTTCGGCCTGAGAAATCTTCCCTTGCTGCAATGTAAATGAATGCAGCTCAGCATTTTAAATGAGCTAAAAGCATTCGATAAATATACTAAAGGCCAAAGATAACTGGGCAGCACATAAAAATTGCACATAGAATAAATACCATGTATGACTAAGATTTAGCAAAGTAAACCTGATAAAGCCACCGTGGACTTTCGGGAGAAAATGCCATTCCTAGTGCCAACAGAACAGAGGGGATGACTGCAATACCAAACATTGTCCTCCACCTGACCCCCAAAAGAAATTAGAATCATAATTTCCATAAGAATAACAACAGTAGCATTGCTTCATATTTAACAACATGATGATATTTCATTATGCAAAGCATGCTTTAGTCCTGGGATATTATGTATGGCATAACAAGAAAATACCATAATGGATTTGCTGCTAAAGGCAATCCAGCCACCAATGCTGCAAGAATCCCAACACAAATAAATAGTTGGTTGACTGATCCAAGTGTGCCACGAATCTCAGTCGGTGAGATCTGACCATAAAAAGTGACAAATTAGAAGTCGAAAGGCTTTTATAAAAGAATAAAAAACGGTTTTGAGAAATTACTACCTCAGATATGTACAGTGGTACGATGGCAGATGAGATGCCAATTCCAATTCCAGCAAGTAAGCGACCTACTATCATTGTCTGAACACTCTGGGCTGTGGCACTGGAATGTTGGGAGAATCTAAGACAAAAGTCTATAACATTTAAATAAAAATCACAACCTCATCATAGGAACAAAAGACAAACCAAAGAAATGCTCCAATTGCAAGTGGGATCGCATCCAATTGAAAGGTCTTTGTTCGGCCAAATTTGTCAGCCAATGCTCCTCCAGTAAATGAGCCAACAGTGGCGCCAGCAAGAAGTGTGCTGACAACCCATCCTATTTAATAAACTACAATGTGAAATTTGCAATTCTAAATAGTTATAATAAACGGGTCCACACAGTATATTGCAGCATAAATAAGGATTCTCATCACAACCCAATGAAGACTTGCCTTGTAAAACAGTATTTTCAGCAATCCCAAGATCCTTTGAGAGGTACTCAAGAGCACCATTTACCACCCTGAATCAGATGTAGAAGAGCATACAGTACTTATGTTCACTTCATAAAATAAAATAGGAATTAATTGTTACATTGAGTTCATACTAGGCTAAAATTGCAACAGCCAGTGACCACTGACATCCAAGTAACGAGTATTAGATGAATTTAGAAAACTCAAATTTTGAATTGACAAAGTTGAAAAAGGCAATCAAAAAAGGGGCTATTACCCTAAATGATATCCAAACAAAATGGCTCCCAAACAAGCAACTCCAACATAAGGTAATACTGATGCAGAAGAAATCCTTTGGATTTTTGTGGGAACAACATCCTCAAGCTCTCCTTCTACAACTCAAACAATTGCTGCTTGTTAGAAAGTTATATATGGATAGTTTAAAGTATTATTTGCTGGGAACTAAAAATATATATTAAATTTTACAAGGAAAATTTAATGCAGATTCATGCCACACAGTGGTATTAAGTGACAGGTGTAATTTGTAACATTTCATGTAATGTAATGTTCTGATCCACCAAAGGATCGAGAGGGTTACAATGAATTCTAAAACGAGATCATAGTTAACATCTAAGAAAGGAATGTCTACAACCAGCATAAGAGGGTTCTCACTTTTATGCAACTAGATGCAGTGAAATAAATAATTTAATATTGATATATTCCACTACATATAAACTTATTGACAACAACTCTACCTGGCCAAAGTAAAGTATTGTTGGTAGTTGATTTACTGAAGTAAATATGAACTGCAACTAGTCAAAATGCCAACAGAATTCAGTTCCTCAGCAGCATACACTAATTTGTGACAACCCAAGCCAACTAATCACCGCAACTCTTTTCACCAGTTTTCCTAACGTCCATTCAATCAAATATAAATTATAATAGCATATCTCGGTTTCCTCTTTCAAAGACAATGCAGATCTATTAATGTCATGCTTGGCATGATGGACAAGTTCTCACTTGTCGAATCACGTCGCGAGAACTGCATCTTTGTGAATAGAGGTGAGGATGTGTACATCTGACCCTCCCTAAACCCTAGCCCAGTGCATTGGGTACACATTTTTAAAGATAATGCATATCTATGCGTATGATGCAAGAAAAAGAGTAGTCATAAGAACAAAAAGAAAAATTATATACAACTTCCAATTCTATAGGGCATATATGCACGCAGACACAATTTTTACTACTTTTGTTTTTTGGGATAAGTAACCACAAACAAAATATTATAATTTGCTAGTGCTCAAGTTTAAAATACCATAGAAACCACATTAGCTCCACTTGAAATAAAGCAAGGAACGTTGCAAAATTGTAAAGGAACATCATTACAGTATCTCAATGTACAATAAGTGTTCTAGCTAGAAATGTGGCGCCAAGCAGGTCAAGTAAGATACAAGTACATAACATCAATCGTGCAACTGTATAACAATGTGTCAAAACTAAAAAATGGAATCATAAATTAGCAGTAAATTGAATCACTTTGGTTGTACAATATAAGAAAAACAGAGTAAAGTAATTTACACAGAAAATCAAAGGTCACAACAGAAACCTGTAGCTTGAGCCTTTACTGATCTGGCCTTTGCCGATGATTGAAAAAAACTTTCAACACTCGTCCTCGAGCGGACAAGCTCCGCCCTCATAGAAACAGAATTAAGGCGCAATCCAAAACAAGAGTCTCTCTGTGTACTGCAGAGATTGTTCAAAACTGAATTTCTCTCCCTTAAATCTCCAAAACCACGGTTTTGGACGCGGAAACCTAAATTTCCTTTCACATAAAAAGTTGATGCCTGCATTCTTACAAATTTACCTGACAAACATTTATTATAAGCCCAGAAAAGTCAACAAAGAAAGCAACCAATACGTAATGTACTGTAACGTAGAAATGTTCAGGCAGGAGGAGGAGGAGTAATAATTTCATATACAGATTTTAATACTACAAAATTGAATTGTTAACACATATCAATGCAATCGGTGATCGGAAATCTTAAAATAAGCTTAGAAATTCAGATGAAGTAAACTTACGGTGAATTTACAACTAATATTTTTCACGTTCGGCGATGAACACTAAACTAGAAACGGTTTGAAGCTTTTCCTTCCCTTTCTGCAGGTTTCACTCTCTCTCCTCTATAATAATAATAATAGAATAATAGCTTTGGAGGTACCGAAGCCGAAAGAATATAAAATTGACTACTGCCAACTCCTGCAGTCCTACTTACTAGTGAGTTGGTGGAGATTTCAATCAAAATCCATTCTTTTTTACTACCACGTCGGTTTGTTTCCAATTTTACAAAAACAATTTAAAAATATCTTTTAAATACAAAATAATAACAATTATTAGATTTTACTGAATATAAATGGCCTAAAATATTATTAATAGCTATAAAGTATTAATCTTAAATTTTAATTTTATAATAATTAAATTAAATTACGATTAACATAAAATTTTATATAATACTAATTTTTATTTGAATACTATTGATAAGTAGTTTTTATGTCATATATTTTTTTGAAATGGATCAAATAATGATTTTGCTAAATTTGGGAATTAGATTTCGGTTGGTAGGCACGCGTGACATTGCAGCGCTATGCGCGAGTGCCACGTCTACCAACATTTAAGTTACAATTTTGGCCCTCGCTAATAGATATACTAGCAGGCAGGCCCCTCTCGGATTATTGCATAAAGAAAGGGGACAAAGGAAATTCAAGGAGTCGTATCCCCAGCGAAGCGAAACACCTGGGCAGCATTAGCATATTATTAGTGTTCTGCTAAGCTTCCCTTCTCTCGCCTCTTCAACTCAAATTAAGTAAATTAGAGGTTCCTTAAACTCTTCTCTCTACGAAGTTTAAATTATCTTTTAAATTTCCCCTGTTCGTTGGTCAATTGTTCCGATTCGCTACACCTAGTACTGCTGTTTCAATGCCTGTTTTAATGGTCAATAACATGTATATATATATATATATATATATATATGTACGTATATTCTCTGACTTGATTGGTGTATTCATAGTTCTAGGCCATGACACTTGCTGATATTGCTATTAATGTGTTGTGTGCTTAGGTCAATGTTGTATGCAGTGTCTACCCCTAATACTTGCCTATCTTATTCAAGAAACCCTTGTTTCGGCCCCAAGCATTTTACTTCTACAAGGACAAGGTGGCTTCGTGTATCGGCTTCATTGCCAGAAGCCAATGGGGCTGCTAAAGTGGAGTATACTCCTTGGCTAATTGTTGGATTGGGGAACCCTGGAAACAAGTATCATGGAACCCGGCACAATGTAATTACTCTCATGCTTAATTTTAATTACTTCCAAAGAAATTATTAAGTTTAGAAATACTTTCATTAACCAAAAAACTCTCTTCATACAGTATAATTATATATCCATATATATGTATATGTATATGTATATATATTTTGATACAGTAAGAATTTACATCAAAATTTTTACTGGATTGTCATCCACTATATAGAAGGGGGAATATTTAGTATTAAGTCTAAGATATAAAGAAACTTTTAAAACGTTAATGCTTGTAGCCAACATAATAATGGCTAAGCGTGTCTTATACATATCTAAATATTTAAAAGAATCAAAAGAAACGGAAGGATTAATATACATGATATATTATAAGTACACTGTATAAATGTGTTACTATATTTCTATTCTAATGATTAATAATATAAAGGATTTTTGCCTATAATGTATTAGCTGTTAGCATTAGTAATTATAACATGTGGAGGCTATTAACTTATTATATATTATTTCCTCGTTCCGAAATTAGACATACATTTTGACCTTTAGAAATCAATTTGCAAAATCTTCAAAATTGATATGAAAGACAACAAACATGACAATTAGTAGTACTGTTTAGTTAGTTTATAACAATTATCATTGTTTGTACTAAAATCTAAAAATTCAGTATTGATTGTGAAACATGGCATTATGCAAATTAACCAAAAAAATTCAAATTTATCTCTAATTACGGAACTAGGGAGTATGAAGTAATAAATTATTTGAGGTTATTACCTTATTAAATATTAATTAATAGAGGCTCAATTGTATTGGGGTCCTATTGTTTTTTACTGCTTACTCTTCATGTAAGTCATGTTTGTGTTAATTTTCAGTTACATTTAATCGTGAAATAGGTTGGTTTCGAAATGATTGATCGGATTTCTCAAGAAGAAGGAATTCTGATGAATACAATACAATCAAAGGCTTTGGTTGGAATAGGTGCTTATTTAGCTGTATTTATTTATAAGTTCTGTCATTTTCTTTCTCAAAATGTTTAATTTATTTAGATATTCATTGGGAATACAGCGGGTGCTCAAATTTTTTTGTGCAATCAGTACAGGTTCTATTGGAGAGGTTCCGATTTTGTTAGCAAAGCCTCAGGCTTATATGAACTTCAGTGGAGAATCGGTTTGTGTTCATATTTCGTTTCAGTTTATGGTGCTTTAGCATATGAATGCAATTGGCATATCTACTCTCTTGTTCGATTATGTGTTTGATGTTTGTCTGGGTGGGATATGATTGTGTTTCTCACTGTTTGGATGTAATAATTGATTTCAGTGAACAAGTTATGCTAAATTTGACGGATGTCATGATTATGGCCTTCTAAAAATATTGGCGAGTCATCCTCACAAATGGTAGATTTGAAATCATGTTAGTTTTCATGTTCAGTCATTTTGGGGGCAACATTTAGAAAATATGAAACTATTACTTATTATTAGTTGTTGCAGTAGTCCCTAATTTTATCACAAGTCCATTTTGGAGAATATTTTTCCAACTTGAAAGTGTTTATTTTTATGAGTTCCTTCTTCTTGTGTTCTTTGCATTCTATGTCTTCTTCTTGACTACATTTTCTTCTTAATGAAATATATTATTATTTCATTTCTTATTTTAAAGCATTCTTATTTAATGCTAACACATACTCATCACAAAACTCATTTAATAAATATTCTATATTAATATGCTTCTTACAATTCATACTTCTTACATTTTTATAGCTTCTGATGTTTACAATCTTATAGCACTTGATGCTATTTACCATCTACTTCCCTTTATTGCCTATAAAAAGATAGAATTTACATAACTACTCCACAACTTATATTAAAGTTGGGACTTACAAAAGATATCCCGCTACTTATACAAAAGCTAGGACTCACATCATTACACATATACATCATTACATCTCCTACTATACTTAAGTAGTCCTCTAACAATAGCGCTTATGCGTCCTTTCTCATTTGATCTTCATTTGACATTCAACATGCTTGGAAGAATATTTTAGACCGCTAAATTTCTTTCATGGCTCGAAATCCCCAAACCACCCAGTTTCAAAACATCAAAGTTTGTTGTGTCTTGTTTTACAGTGGCTATTTTTGTTTGAATAAAGATCTGCTGCATCTCAGTATGATATTAATTAGCTAGAAAAGTTATGCATATTGAACCTTTTACATCTTTTTGTTAATTTCCTAGGTTGGACCACTTGCTGCGTATTATCAAGTACCCTTGCGTCATATCCTACTGGTGCGCAGATCATAACATAGTTCAGTCTACAGAGTAACTAGATTGCAGGGTTTATGTAGTTACATAACCTTTTGTTTTGCATATTTGTGGACTCAAAATGCAGGTTTATGATGAGATGAGCCTACCAAATGGTGTTTTGAGGCTTCAGCCAAAAGGAGGACATGGCTACCACAATGGGTATTATGCCAGCACAACCGTGTATTCTTATGTTGAATAAGATTATTCAATTTGATTATTATCTGTGAAACTGAAATAGGCAACTAGCTTATACCATTGTGCGGTGCAGTTCCCTTTGAATCATTTTGGATTCTCAAGTAGTATCTAGTGTGAATGTCTAGCTTTTCAACCTGGAGTACTTATGAGTTGAACACATCATAGTCTTCTATTCTGCTAGATAAATTGGTTGGTCTGCCCATAATTTTATGCTTAATATGTTGACTATTTTAGGGTTGTACTAGGAAAGCACCGAGAGACTTTATGAGAGGCTGCGCATGCCCAACACAAATTTGTGTCCATGTGCAATGCTAAATTGGTGACCTTGAGCAAAATAATAATAGTCTCAGTTGGGATCTTCATCTAAATTAATGCTATATGGTTGCCATCTGATGGTGTGATTCATTGTAGAGGGGAACTGGCATAAAACTTGTTAAACTGTAATGGAAGTGAACTTATGGATTTCTATTAATATAAAAACACTTGAATAAGGTGGATTTTCAATTTACAGCTTATATTCTTAGTTCATGTATTTAGCTTAAATTCTAATGTAGTTTAATTTTGTTTGCAATCCTATACATTATATGCATAATGATATATAAGCCTTACATGAATACTTTTACATAAATGAAGGTTGCGTTAATTGTTGATCTCTTATTTCAGAGTTAAGAGTGTTATGGAACATTTGGATGGCCGCCGTGAGTTTCCCCGGTTCTGCATAGGTTGGTTTCATCATTTACCTTTACTGGCTTCAAAATTATTTTTACCAGGTTGAAAGTTGAAACTAATATGCCTTTGTTTTTTAGGTATTGGAAATCCACCTGGTACCATGGACATGAAAGCATATCTTCTCCAGAAGTTCAGTTCAGTGGAGCGAGAGCAGGTGAAGCATATTTCTGAGTTCCTCATAAAAAGCAAACTTTTTATATATGATCAGTAAGGTTAAACTGGACCTAATCTTGAGCCCATTTCACGAGATTTATTCTTATCCATATAAGGGTTATTCTTTTTTGTGTGGTAATTTCTGTATAAACTTTGGTTCCTCTGGTTTGAAGTTTGAACCAGAGTCTCCAAAGACTCGTCAAGAATAGACTCCTTGACTCGGAGTTGATATTGGTTTGCTTTTCTGGTTTGTTTGAAGTTTTGGATCTAAAATATATTTTCAAGGAAGCAGTGATTGTTAAATATGTTTGAACCAGAGTCTCCAAAGACTCGTCAAGGATAGACTCCTTGACTCGGAGTTGGTATTGGTTTTTTCAACTTTTCTGGTTTGTTTGAAGTTTTGGATCTAAAACATATTTTCAAGTAAGCAGTGATTGTTAAATATGAAACCAACTCCCACGTGTCTTTGGTTTGTGTGCTTAAGATTCTAAATTGTGTGCCGTGGGCAGGTGGACGCATCATTGGAGCAAGGGGTTGAGGCTGTGAGGACCGTGGTACTCAATGGCTTCAACAGTAGAATCAATAGATTTAATTTGGGGCAGAAGTACAAGTATCATAAAGTTTGAGCACCATTAAGACAAAAACTGGAAACTTTATGTACAAAGCTTCATTTACCGTGATATCAAGGCTCCTTTGTTAAGGAAATGTGCTCTCTTAATAATAATTGTAATTCTCATGGTAGGTACAGACTAAAGAGATGACTGTTGTAGTAGTCTAACCCTTGTATCAATGACATTTTCAGAGATTCATCTTGACCTTACTTGCTTTCTTTCTCGGCGTATTATGTATTCCAATCCTCATTGTAAAATTGGGTATGCCCACTGGACTGGAGTACAGAAGGATAAGCAAAACACAATTCAACTTGGAAGTACTAGTAGAAAGTCTATTAGACCACCGTTGGAAGTCGAGATCTATTTAAAACAATGTTTTTACAACTAGTCCAATAAAGAAGATTGGTTAGGAATTTTTTCTTAAGATTTGCCAAATAGGTTTTCTTAAAAATATGGTACTATATTGTAATAGTAACAAGTCAATGCGATTCATCGTATTTATTATGTAGTGTAGTAACAATAATATTATTGGATTATCTCTTAAATTGTGATTGATTAACAAAATATTGATTGCAAGGTAAGAATAAAACAAATTTAAAGTTATAATATTGAAACACATATAATTTCACCTGAGAAAAAGGAATAAAAAAAAAACGTTCAAATACATTTTTATTAGATGAATGGTTATGGAGGGAGGGTAGCAAATGAGTTAATGTATTATGAAACTATTACATTGATCTTCAATTAGCTCTATCCAATCAAATGAGCTTCTTTTCTAAATATTTCATGGTGCATGCACTCAACTCATAAGGATCTTTAGCCATATTGGAGTGTATGTGTCAACCACCAGTATGTATATGGTGATTCTGCCTGCTGAAGAAAATAGTAGTAGGTATATGTCCTACCTCGTAGTACTAAAATTTGACTTCTTCAATGGTGGATAAGGCTCACATTAACAATCACAAAAGGACTAGCAAATGGGAGAAGCTAGAATAATTCCATTGCCAGTTGGGGCACAGGTCAAGTAACCGACTGTAAGCGCAAAATACTACAGCTTGTGTTAATAAATACCATTGATGGGAATTTCTTCAATTTTTACAGTGAAACCAACACTTCTGTTAGGTCCAACGGAAAATGTGGTAATAGATTGTAATAGCATGACTGTGTTGAGGTTCAGGGACCACAACTGCAACCCGGCTTGCCCTGCCAAAGGTCGAGCACAATTTCATCTACCAAAATCTGGAGGATGTCTCCATCAATTGCAACACCAGTTTCAAATGCTTCAATCTCAAAACCCAGCCATTTCCCCAAGCAACAACTCATTTCCCTCTCTATTATCTCATCATCCGGAATGAAACCCGCCAAACCTGTCCAACTTCTGATCTCCTCAACAACCTCACGAATCAGCATCTCCGTATTCATGCATAATGGCAGGTTTCTGGAAGTTTTGATTCCACATTTAAAGCATGGATCATATCTCGACTCTAAATACTCAATGACACAGTCAAAAAGAAATCCTTTAAGTAGATTCCCCTCCGTATCCTCAAATCCAGAAAAACAACTAGAATTCGTCCACAGAACACTTGCAAGAGTTTCCAGTTCATCAACAAGAAAGCGGCTAATGGAAAAGGCTTTGGCTTTATCTTTGTTGTGTTGAAGTGCAGTCCCAAACACTAGTTCGGCATTTAATACGATTTCCTTTGCATGGGCGAGCTTGCTTCCTTTTAATCTGGAGTCAACAAGGTCAATGCTGCATAACATTTCAGATATATGGTTGACAAAATCAGCCACCATCTGTATACCAGGCCTTCCTTTGTTTAATGAGGTGGCGGAATCCAAAAGATTTGCATCAGGCACTATATGTTGTGGTTCATTGTACGAGCAATCCATGAAGTCAATATGCAGTTTATGAACTGCCATTTGAAGTAAAATTCAAGAAGATATAACTTAATACCAATACCAGAAGGTATGCACTGTGATTTAGTGTAAATTAAAAATAACTGCACAGCAAATAAAGTCAAATTGAACCGAAGAAGATTGTTATCCGCTCCAAAGTAACTGGGAGTTCTAGTTGCTTACCTGAGCTATCGTCCAGACTACTGGAGAAGCAGCTTTCATTTGAAAAGGATGCTTCAAGAACAGATAATGGGCTCAAATTGTTGTTGTCATTTGAATACTTGACTTGAGCTCCCGTCTTCTTCTGTTTCGCCCGATGAGAATAGTACACCAAAATAAAAACATCTTAAATTCATAGAATTGCTGAAGACAATTATACCAAATGCAGTAAAAATACGAAACTAACTTGTTATAATTGATAAAAAGAGTCTCAATTGCCAATAATTAATGATGAAAATGAGACTCTTTTTGTGGAACACAGGGAGTATCACATAACGATGAAAAGGCATACACAAGAATTAATACAGATAACAATCACATATCCAGGTTATGTACCCCCCCAGCAAAAATACACTAGGGAAGGAGGTGTTAACAAAATAACACCCTTATAATAAATTTTTTGCAAAAATGTAGTTCTATTCGGGTGATAGCATGAAGTGCAGTATGTGTGGAGCATGGTAGGGAGGTAGTGTTGTTCAAGTTGATAAATATTCCCAACAATAACACAGGACGAAGGAAGTCAATCATGCAAGGGCAGAGGATACAAATTGATAATGTGTAATGTAAATCAATATAATAATAGTGAACTATAGACCAAGAAAATCTATATTATAGAAATGCATTCCAACAAAAAAATAAAAAATTGAAGTCCATAATCAGCATCATGTGCAATTATAAAGAACAACAGACCTGAAAAGTTGCATGTAGTTCTGATGTATGTCCACAGTAGGATGAATCACATTCCTCATTTCGCCTGATAGCCACATCATTTTGATGGAAAGGCCTCTCTATAGTTAAGGCAGATATTAGCTCTTGAAGAATCGTAGCAGATGTTCGCTTTGGAGTACCTCCAACTGCCAACTCATCGTTCTCTTGACTAGTTAATTCCTTCAATTTTTGTTCTAGAAGGACACCTAAAGTATCTCCTGTCAAAGGGAATGATTTCTGAAAGCATGTCTGCCCACTGATTTTATCCATTACTGAATTTTTCTGTAGAATACTGTTACAGGTAGAGTCATTTTGATCCCTTCTTCCCTTAGTTTCTGCAGGGATCCCACCTTTTTGCTTCATTGGGGAACTGAATGTGAAGGAAATAACACCATTATCCTTGTAGCCACTGCCACTAGTTTTATTACTTTCTCTCAGACGAGCCAGTCTACTTTCGATGCAGTTGGGATTTGTGGGTTGAACAACCCGTCCCACCATTTTTTCAGCCATTGCATTGCCATTAATATTTCTTTGTTTGTCAACAGTGGAACTAACAAAACCACCTGTAATGTCATCTTGTCTAGTGACGTTCACAGACCTCCTCTTTCTAACAGAGGATAAGGGACCATCTCGCTTGTCATTTAATTTCGTCTCTGATTCATATCTACAATTATCCATTTTAGCAGGCAATCTGGACCGTGCTCGACCACTTGAACTCCTATTCAAGGGAATAAAATCTTTGCTCTCATTAATAGCATTTGTAGCCAATGCAGCTCTGTTGCTCTGCATGTTACTTAACTTGGGCCTTGTTGGAATCCTATCCCTCCCCATCAATACCTGATTTTGCCTTGGAATCTTGTGCTTGTAACAAATGGAAGAGGATGAATCCTGTTGAGTATTACAAATCTGGCTTTCCAATTGCCACCGAGTTTGACCAACTCTTTGAAGAGGTGTCATATCTGAAATGGGTTCAGCTCGAGGCCTTACGCTGTCCATTGCTTGAACAGCAGGATCAGTTAAATTTTCCCTACTCTTAAATATTCTCTCTTTGTCTGGCTCAAGGGAGGACACAGGTGATCTTGGCCTAATCCTTTCTAATCCTGGACAACAACGATCAACATAATTTGAAGCAGACAAAACAAAAACAGATGGCTGTTCTTCCAAATTTGGTCTAGAATCCACAATATTGAGCAAATTGCCACAATTTTTGCAAGAAGACTTACCCCTGGACAGCAAGGTTGCATTCGCATAATAAGTAGAACTTTCTAATGGGTCCTGTGACAATGCTGTAGTTGCCTCAACCATGATCTCATCTGACCGAGTATGTTGCATTTTATTTGAATAAGGTAGAGCACATTTTGCTCTATTCCTAGACTGCAACCCAGGTTCCAATATTCTAGTAGCAGCACCAATCAACCGAGATGTATTTCTCCCAGAAAGACTTTTAGGACTCTTCACTGGCGTAGCGAGTTTCGGATGATGCTTACACTTACTTGATCGCAACAAAACATTCTTGAACTGCAATGCCTCAGCTCCAAACCGAGTTATTGCGTGTCTATCATAAGGCCCCGTCTTCTGAAGCTTCTGAGGCCTCAATTCATGCCTAGTACCTACTTTTTCCAAATTTTCATCTTGCTTACTTAAAGGGCAGTGATCATTGGCAAATCTACCTCCCCTGTCACTCCCAATTTGAGAAGAAGAGATTTTCTTCAACTTCTCCCCCTGTATAGAAGGCATAGAATCCAAACCCATAAGCCTCGCAACCAAGCCGGGAGTTTGCATTTCATTTTTTTGTTCAGAATCAAAATTTCGAGTCCCATTTTTCTTCACATTTGGAAAACCACCACTGTTTTCATCAGAAATCTATTATACATAAAAATAAAGGGTATAAGTAGATAACTTCTGAGTTACAGACGCAAATTTGTTTATTTAAATAGAAGATTCCAAAAAAGAATATACTTTTAAACTCAAAATACATACCAAACGAAGCTTGGGCAGCTTATCATCAGCTCCAAACTTCTTAGAAGCTAGTTTTGCACGAGCTAACACCAAATGCGGCCAAATAAGTGAAATCGCATTTTTGTTTCCAATATTTCCTTCTCTGTGAGTAAAAAAAACAGTAAATTATAGAATGTTTGAAAATAAAAAAGGTTACCCACCTGGAGGCAGCAGTTTCTTGGGAAAAAGATTCTTCTTTGCAAACCTTCGGTTCCAATCAAAGAGCTGAAAGAAGATACCAACACAACCGCCTGGCCTATGAGGCTTTTTCTCAGTAGTAATGGCTAAGGAAGACCCAGTATCACTCATTTCTTCCAAGAAAAAGTACAAATTATCTCAAGCTCTAATACCCCAATTATTTTAGCTATAGCTTCCCCAAAAACAGCCAATGAAAACCCTTCAACAGAGCATTCAAACAGCAGAAAATAGACTCACAAAAAAACCCATAGCTTCCATTTTTAAATAAGAACCCTCAATCGGCAATTCCTTCACAAACACTAATTAAGCTCTACAAATACTCTACCACAACTCAAAAAAAGTAACCGTCTTTTTCCCATTTTAATCCCATATCCATAAAATAACCTCTCTCTCTCTCTCTCTCCAAGTCTCACATTTTCATCCCAAAACAAAATCAAACTCACCAAATCACCGGCAATAATAAAACGAATCTTGGAACAATGTATGCGCTTTTCGCAAGAAGAAACAAAATCCTTTCTAAAAGGCTGGAAAAAAAAGGAAAGAACCCCACAGTTGGCAAAAAAAACAAACAAACGATAATAGTAATAATAACAGTACTATCCTCGCTGTAGGTAACTGCACACTTTTACGTCTCATCACACAATGCGCATTCTGTTCAAGACAAATGTACAGTAAATTACTCGCTGTACATCGATTTGATTATCGAATCACAAATCACAGAGCCTAAAAAGTTTAAGGATTAATTATCTCAAAATAAACAGAAAATCAATAGAATGGAGAAAAGGAAAAGGAAAAGGAAAAGGAAAAGGGGTTTGGC
The DNA here is from genome assembly GCA_016801055.1 of Panax notoginseng. Lineage (NCBI taxonomy): Eukaryota > Viridiplantae > Streptophyta > Magnoliopsida > Apiales > Araliaceae > Panax > Panax notoginseng. The sequence continues at coordinate 273,172,370 of CM029012.1, forward strand.
TGTGAAAACGGCTGCTGCTCTTCCGATTAGCAGCGACAGTAGTGTAAGAGTTGCAGGGTAGTACAGAGTGAGGGGTATGGGTAGGTGCGCAGGATAAGGCGGAAGGTGAGAGAGACAACACCCACGCGCATTACAGCACCGGTCAAAATGGTAACTATAAAAAAAAAATAGGAGAGAGAAAATGGGAGAGGGTCTAGTTTAGTGTCTACTGACTGACTGACTATTCCGATACCGTCGAGTCTACATCTGTCTGATATGTTAATCTGTCGGTACGTTGGAGCGTAATATTTTTTCTTTTTCTTTCAAATATGCTCCTATAGTTTAATTGCGACTCGCTGTGACGGATGGAATTAAGTGTACTCGCGGTGATTTGGCATTTGGGAAGAGAGAGTGAAGAGTAAATTTTGAAGTGAGAGTGTGGGTAGACCAGGTTGGAGAAAAAAAAAGAGATAAAAAGCGATGGTATGAAATTATTGATGACACATTGACACGTGAGTTTTTGTAAGCTTGGAGTATTATTTAATAACCCAAAGGTCAATTAGTCTTACACATCTCCTCGTGCTTGTTCCTTTGTACTCCCATGTCCTAAAAACTCTATAAATTAATATTGTTAGCGCTAAATTATTTTATTAATTTAAAGAGTTATTATTTAATTAATAATTTATTAATTTAAAGAATTTTTTTTTATTTGATGAATATAAATTTAATTACATTAAAATTATTATATTTTATTAATATTTATATCATATTTTTTTAATACAATGTATCAAACTAAATAAATTAATGTATCATACTTGTGAAGATGATACAATACATTTGAAGCCAATAACGCGAAAGGAAGTACTCATAGCGTCAACAACTCTTTCCAAGTTTTTATTACGAGGCTTAAATATGATTTACTACCCTAAACTATAGGCCATATTCCACTTCGGTGATCCACTTTTTAATTTTATCAATTAGGTGATTGAACTATCAATTTTTTTCGATTTCATTCAATTAGGTCTGCCACGTAAGAAATTGCTGACGTGGCATCCTAATAGGCAGCAGGAGTGCTTATGTGTAAAAATATTATATATTTTTAATGAGATCAAAGGACAAAAAGGTAAAATAAGAAATAAAACAACTAAAAATTACACAAATAATATAAATTAGTTGTATAATTATTTATTTATAGTTATATAAATAATATAAATTATTATACAAATAATATAATAATTATTTTTATTAAAAATAATTATTTTTATTAAAAAAATTGTGTTTTTTTTAATTTTTTTATTAAAAAAAATTGTGTTTAATATTAATGATAATAAAAATAAAAATATTAATGATAATAAAAATAAAAATAAAAGTGCAGTTTTTTTTAATAAAAAAAATAATAATTATTTTATTAAAAAAAAACCAACCAACTGCGTTTTTTTAAAAATAAAGCAACTGCGTTTTTATTTTTATTATTTTTAATAATTATTTTTATTAAGAATAATAATTATTTTATAAAAAAAAACCAACCAACTACTTCTTTTTTTTAAAATAAAGCAACAGCGTTTTTTTTAAGTTGCTTAATTATTATTATTTTTATTAAAAAAAACTGCACTTTTTGTGACGCCCCCAAAATTAGGTATACATCACTCATCTTGGGTCGTCAGATACATAGTACAGAATACAAATACAACTTATTAATACAACTGTCGTGTACAATACGACAAAACATAAACTGTGAGTTTGAATACAAATATTGTCTTCTAGAGAGTATTCATACTCAAAAGGAGTCTTCATTACATTTATTATCACACTATTACATAGAATAGTGAGGACTACTAACTAATACTATCATTCGGACCATCACTCCGTTCCCCGACTTGCCCCAGCTACGTTCTCATTTCCTGAAGAGAACAGTGAAAGAAAAGGTGAGCTTAACTAGCCCAGTAAGAAATATTATGACTAAGATAATGCAGAATAAATTATCATTAGCCTTCAACAATGTTAAACTGATAAAATATAATAGACATCAAGTTTAACTGCAGCGGAACAAACAGTCCATTAAAAGAGTCAAGTAGAAAATAAACTCTACTATCTTTTATGATTTAAAAGGTTTTTCAACACTGTGATCGTTGGGACTCAGCTTAATAAAATAATCCACATCATCGAATCACCCCTGCACTACGGCCAAGGATATTCGTATATTCATTAATGGTCATGATCATGCCAACAACTGTCCATCAATGCACTACGGGCCAATGAGGACTTTTACCATATCATTTGTAATATTACGGTCATGATTATACCGAATAATCCCTAGTCATAATCATACCAAGTCTATCTATGCACTACAGGCCACAGATGACTTTCAACATTTTATAAACATGAGGATGATGACAATGATATAAGAATTCAATAAAATAAGTTCAAGAATTAATTTATCCAAGAATTAACAACGTCCAAATTGTCAACATGATACTGCTTTGTGGAGTAAAATTCAAGAATGCTTAGAAGAATATTTTCATGAAAAGATACTGGATGAACCGCAATTATCAAGGATATTCCACAAATTGTATGGAGTATAGAAGTCAAAACTTAACCAACTGAGTATAATAAAGAATGGAATAACAAAAGAAATCACCATGCATGCGATAGACCGCACAGACAGGTTATTCCAACAGAATAATAAATAATGGAACCAGGTCCGGCGTAAACGCACAGACAGGATATTCCGATAGAATAATAAATAATGGAACCAGGTCCGGTGTAAAACACACAGACAGGATGTTCCAACAGAATAATAACAAGACGGAACCAGGTCCGGTATAAAACACACAGACATGATGTTCCAACAGAATAATAATAAAGACGGAACCAGGTTCGGTGTAAAACACACAGACAGGATGTTCCAATAGAATATTAATAAAAACGAAACCAGGTCCGGTATAAAATACACAGACAGGATGTTCCAACAGAATAATAGAAGAATGTCACAAAGTATAGGGTAGACCGCGTATACAGGTTATTCCAACAGAATAATAAGCAATGGAATAACAACAGCTCTCTTCATGAATAAGAAAGAATAACACCACTTACCGTTTTAAAGAAGAGCTGAAATAAGGAAGTAGTTAAGTAGCAGAATACTCTTCTTCTCTCTCTCTCTATAGTTTCTCTCTATAGTTTCTCTCTCTAGAGTTCAGTGAATTCGTAAGAAATAATGAAGGAATGAGCTGCTATTTATAGAAAAATAGAATGCATAGTAACTAATCCATGAACGGTCCAGATTGATTACTTTAATCTGACGGTCCATATTTATAGAAAAATCTTTTAAATAAAATATAATATATTCTATTTATAGAATAACTTTAATAAAGTATTCTGTTTTATATAAAAAAATGTTTCTGTTTTATTACGTTAATAATACGAATAAAACAAAACGGCATTATCGCTAAATAATTCATATTATTAACTGACAATAATTGAATCAAACTGAGTGACTTCTCACATAAGCATTAATAATCAATACCGTGTGCTACTATGCAACCACACGTATTACTGTACTTTTACTACCGAGTAGTTCAACAGTATCAATGGTAAAACTTCCGTCGTTATTTTTAATAAAATATTTTTGTTGTTTTCTCAATCCGACAATAATTTCGTTGTGGGGTCCACCAATGATTGTGTCGTTGTACGAATATTCTCTGTTAAAACGAATATTCCCCGACCAATCGAATATTATATAACAACTTGCGAACTTTGCAAAATTTATAAATATTACCCACAACTATAATATTATATCAAATTAACTCCATAATATTCAAAAATAATATTTATAGAAAATTCATCTTTATTTATAAAAGTTGGGGTCTTACAACCTCCCCTTCTTATGAAATTTCGCCCTCGAAATTAGGGTACGTACCTGGTATGTCAAAGAGGTAAGGATACCTTGATTTCATTTCAGATTCTAACTCCCAAGTCATTTCCTCAACATCGTGGTCTCTCCACAAAACTTTGACTTGAGGTATAACCTTGGAGCGTAGAATATGTTCCTTCTTATCCAAGATTTGAACAGGAACTTCTTCATACGTCAAATCCTCCGCTATTTCGTCTGGTTCTAACTAAATAATGTGGTTCGGGTCTTCCACATATTTGCGTAACATGGATATGTGAAAAACGTTATGAACACGAGACATACTTGGCGGTAAAGCGAGTCTACAAGCCACAGTTCCTATTCGATCGAGGATTAAAAATGGACCGATGAATCGAGGATTGAGCTTTCCTCTCTTTCCAAATCTCGTAACTCCTTTCCATGGAGCAACACGTAAGAACACATGATCTCCTATATCAAATTCCACGTCCTTTCGATGAAGATCAGCATAACTCTTTTGTCGATCTTGTGAGGTTTTTATACGTTGTCGGATCTTTTGAATCTTTTCTGTAGTCATACGTACCAACTCCGGTCCCAACAACGTTGCTTCACCCACCTCATCCCAGCATACTGGAGAACAACATTTTCTTCCATACAATACTTCGAATGGAGCCATGCCAATACTTGCTTGATAACTGTTGTTGTAGGAAAACTCCACCAATGATAAGAACTTATCCCAACTTCCCTTGAAGTCAAGGACGCAGAGTCTTAATAAATCTTCCAGAGTTTGAATAGTCCTCTCTGATTGTCCGTCCGTCTGAGGATGATATGCCGAACTAAATCGTAAATCCGCACCCATAGCTTTTTGTAAGCTAACCCAAAATCGTGAAGTGAATCTTGGGTCTCGGTCAGAAACTATGGATACTGGCATACCATGCAGTCTTACAATCTCGTTCATGTACATACGAGCAAGACGTTCAAGTGTATAAGTTTCTCGTATCGGTAAGAAATGAGCAGACTTGGTCAATCTATCAACAATAACCCAAATCGCATTTATACCTTGAGAAACCTTAGGAAGACCGGTAACGAAATCCATGGTAATGTGCTCCCACTTCCATTCTGGAATTTCAAGTGGTTGCAATGGACCTTTTGGTACTTGATGCTCTGCTTTGACTCGTTGACAAGTTAGACACCTTGAGATAAACAGCGCTATCTCTCTCTTCATATTGCTCTACCAAAATGTATGACGAAGATCATGATACATTTTGGTACTTCCAGGATGGATTGCAAACGGTGTGTTGTGTGCCTCCATCATAATTTCATACTTTAAATCAGGGTCGTTAGGAACACAAAGTCTGGAGTTGACTCGAAGTATTCCTTCTTCATCGATTCTTGCTTCCGGCATAGCACCTTCTTGCACTTTCTTCCTCATACGCATCAGCTCCTGGTCTGTAGCTTGAACAGCTTTAACTTTATCGATTAAAGTTGGTTCTACTCGTATATTCGCCATCATCACATGGTTCCCTGGAGTCTTTAACTCTATCTCCATCATTTGCAAGTCACACAAAATGGGCCTTTGTGTTGACAATATTGCACTCGTACTTGCATATGATCTTCTACTCAATGCGTCAGCTACCACGTTCGCTTTTCCAGGATGGTATTGAATGGTATGATCATAATATTTCAACAATTCAAGCCAACGTCGTTGTCGCATGTTGAGTTCCTTTTGAGTGAAGAAATATTTGAGGCTTTTACGATCCGTAAAGATCTTCACCTTCTCCCCATACAAGTAATGCCTCCAAATTTTAAGTGCAAAGACAATAGCTGCCAACTCTAGATCATGAGTAGGAAAATTTCTCTCATATTCATTGAGTTGTCTTGATGCATAGGCTATGACTTTTTTATGTTACATGAGAACGCATCCCAACCATTTGCTCGAAGCATCACTGTAAATGACAAATCCCTCCGAGCCAGATGGTATTGTTAGAACAGGTGCTGAAATGAGTCTCCTCTTGAGTTCTTGAAAGCTCTTCTCACATTCTTCGCTCCAACCGAACTCTGTATCTTTCTGAGTCAGCTGAGTTAGTGGAGTAGCGATTCGAGAAAATTCTTTCACGAATCTCCGATAATAACCAGCTAAACCAAGAAAGCTACGTACTTCGGTCACCGATTTAGGTTGTTCCCAGCTTTGAATAGCTTCAATCTTTGTCGGGTCAACAGATATTCCACGACTTGATAGTACATGCCCAAGGAATGCTACCTCCTCCAGCCGGAACTCGTATTTCTTCAACTTGGCATAAAGCTTGTATTCACGAAGCTTTTGGAGTACCAGCCTCAAGTGTTGCTTATGATCTTCACGACTTTTGGAATAAATAAGGATGTTATCAATAAAGACGACCACAAAGTGATCCAAATATTCCTTGAATACCCGGTTCATCATATCTATGAAGGCAGCAGGAGCATTAGTCAATCCAAAGGACATGACTAGGAATTCATAATGCCCGTACCGAGTTCTGAAAGCCGTCTTTGGAATATCCTCAGTTCTAACCTTCAGCTGATGATATCCAGAACGAAGATCGATCTTTGAAAAGAATTGTGCTTGTGACAACCCCAAAATAGGTCCATTCAATCCAACCTATTCTGAGTCGCCAAATACATGGTACAGAAAATAACTACAACTTTATTACAACAATTGTCGTGCAAAATACAACAACACATATGCTGTGAGTTTGGATACAAATATATACCAAATGTGACTCATGTTCCAATCGTGGACATCACCTCACAATGACACCTTACATAAAGGTATAGTCAAAAACTGTTTTGGAAATTAGAATCTTTGGGAAGTGCTTAAGGAAACCTTCGTACATGGGAGGCCATGCGTCTAGGTTATGATAGATATCATATGGCCACAGAATTATTCTTGGTTGACCCAATAGACCCCAAAGAAAAACGAGAAGATTACTATCATATTCTTCCCAATGGTGAGTCTTCTCTTGACTTATCATTATCTCCACTGTATCTAACTGAGAATTATACTTCAAACAAACACCAAGATTATATAGGTAGTGCTCGTATATATACTCAGCAAGTGGATGAGCACATCCCTGTCTTATGATGACACGAGGTTGTATGTCGTTAGACATCTTGTATGATAGTGGCAAACCACCCTTCCAACGTTGGGTACACCTTACCCTATTGGATTCACCAAATATAACTACTAAATGAACTTTTCTATACTGCTTCGGGAAAACATCCACAGCTAGAGACCACCATTCTATTTCTCCGTTACCCTCGCTCGACCCAGCTACACTCTTATTACCTGAAAGGAATTGTGAAGCAAAAGGGTGAGCACAACTAGCTCAGTAAAGAATATCATGACTAAAGATAATTAAATTATCAATAGCCTTCATCAATAATAAATCAGAGATTTAGAACATATGGTAAATGATAAAAATTTCAACCATAGTTGCAGCGGAACGAGCAATCCATTAGAAGAGTCAAATAGACTATAAAGTCTATTATTTTCTCCATGTTAAAAATCCACCAACAATATTTTATCCCTGTAACATCAATCAACAATTCTGGTCCACAATCATATGAATAACTCATAATTATAACTGTAGTTCTAAATTCCTCTTCTCATCTAGGACGAAGATAATTTTCATCACCTGAAACATCAAACATCATGGTTATACCAAATCACAGTTCCTGTTCATAATCATACTAATAACTTCATCTTTGCACTACGGACCAAAGATATTCATCAACAAGTCATCTTTGCACTACAGGCCAAAGATATTCATCCACAGTTCATCTTTGCATTACTGGCCAAAGATATTCATCTACAATTCATCTTTGCACTACAGGCCAAAGATATTCCTCAACAATTCATATTTGCACTACAGGCCAAATATATTCATATCTCAAAGAAATATATAATCATTTCAGAATTTATATACACCATAATTATAACCATGTTAATCAATTCATCTTTACACTTAAGCTAAAGATATTCAATTGTAAATTAAATGGTCATGATCATACCAGTCACAATTCAACTTTGCACTACAGGCCAAAGAGAACCCTAGTCATGATCATACCAATAATCTACCCATCTTTACACTCCAGTGAAAGAGAAATTCAACATCAGGGTTATAAAAATGTTATATATGATAATAAAATCAATATAATCAACATATAGATTTAATCTCAAGAGTAATATTCATAAATCAACTATAATTTGGTTAGTAAAAGAAACCAATTTTGTCGTGAATAGTAACTCGTGAATAGTAACACCGACTCAAAAAGGTAGAAATTCCACAATAAAATTCATACCAATACTTCGGTATAATGATATTGAAAGAATAACATTTCTTAAGCTTATAAACAATTTATTTAAATTGTTTACACTTTACTAATTAATACATTTAATCATCATAAAATGCCAACTCTTACAATTTCATCATCAATAACCAAAACCCTCATCAAAAATCTGCATATACCTCATATAGGATTCTCAAGCCATAAAATCCTATTTTCCAATTTTCTTTCTTCACATAACATATTTAATTCATTTTCTCATAACTAGACTATTTTCATGAAAAATACCAAATCCGTTCCAAAAATATTTCTTTTCTGAAATTTAGCATAATATAGTCCCATAGTGAACATATATTTTTCTCAGAATTTTTAAAAGTCATTTACTATTTTTCATATGGCCAAAATAGCCGAATATTTAGACATTTATCAAAAATTATACTTTTGTCTAAAAATTCTGAAATTTACAGAGTATACTTCTATCATATACATGTACTCCTAATAAAAATTTCATCAATTTTGGAGTTAACCACAAGGAATTATAAGCAGTTACTTTTAAAATGGTATTTTCTCATAAAATTCATAACTCTCAATCTATACATCCAAAAATCACCATTTTTGGACACAATCAATAAAACTCATCAAAATATCATTTCAAATTTTTCCAGAATTTTTGAAGTTCAGAAAAATTACGAAACTGAAAAACATAACAACTCTTAAAATCCCTTACTATCCCATACTATCCCTTACTATCCCTTACCTCAAAAGAGCAGTACTTCTGATCGGTATAAGGCTGAAGGAAACTTGCACTGATGAATAGCAACTCACCAAGTATCTAAATACTCATAAAATACACTCAATAATCTAGAGAGAGAAAGAGAGAAAGCTTATGTTTCTGGTGTGATTTTCAATTCTAACTTAGCCCTCTATTTATAGGAAAATTTTGGTAGGTTTGACCTGCAACCTGATGGCTTTACCTGCTACTATTCTCACCCACCACATTTGAAATAAAATTCAGCACATTTCTTCACCAACCACAAGTGGGGCCCACCAATTCTAGAATTTTCCACCAAAATGATAAACTCCGAAAATTCAACAATTTCTGAACCAGTCATCTCGTAAAATTCATAAAAAATCATACGTTCATTTTTAACGGTTCAAAATTTGTGGGCATATACTCAACTTATATATGTATAACATATCCAAAAATTACCACGATCCAACGGTCGGATTAAAAATTATAACCCCCGCAAAATATCTCAAAAACCCTGATTTTTAATACCTCCATTCCGACAAAAATACGGATAAAAATCTCAACATTAACTCCTTCATTTTTTAACCACAAAAATATATCCCTCATTTATATCCACATAAAATAAATATTTTCTTATCATATGAATCAATAATTAATTATTCACAAATAATATTACAGAATCACATTTATGACAACCAGGCCGTTCCCAGGAAAGAGGGGGCTTTCCAATAAGGATTTCTCCTTACTAGCGCGCAATTAGATGACCAAACCTCTCCTTAGACAGAACTTTCTAGACATTGCCAATAATGCTATCTAATAATATTATTCAAATAATATGAATTATTGATCTGATAATAGAAAATACTGTGCAGCAACAATTATTGAAACAACAATAATATAAAATATCAACGCAGCAATTATTGAATCAATAAAATAAAATATTGAACAGTAATTACTGTAACAATTATTGAGTAGTGCCTTCTTACGTAAGAATCAATAATTTCAAAAATACTGTGCAATACCGTGTGCTACTGTGCAATAACGCGTATTACTGTATTTTAACCACCGGGTATTCCAACAGTGTTAACGGTAACAACTACGTCGTTATTTGTAAAAACTCAAATTTGTCGTTTTCCTTCACCCGACAGTTATTCGTTATGGGGCCCACAAATAGCTGCGCCGTCGTACGAATATTCTCCGACAGAAAGAATATTCCACGACCAAACGAATATTCCCCGACAACAATGATTATTTTATAACCACTTGCTTATTTTGAAAAAAAAATTCATATTTCACCCATAACTTTAAAATTTTATCAATTTAACCATTTACTGAATAGAAAAATTGAATACTTTTATTTCATAAAATTTGGGGTCTTACAGTGCTCCTTGCAACTGGTCAAACAGGTCATAAATACGTGGCAATAGGTACCTGTTTTTGATGGTGACATGATTCAACTCCCGATAATCAATACAAAGTCGCATACTTCCATCTTTCTTCTTCACGAATAGCACAGGAGCACCCCAAGGAGAAGTACTAGGACGAATAAAGCCAATGTCTAACAATTCCTGCAGTTAGATCTTTAACTCCTGAAGTTCAATATGAGCCATTCGATATGGGACTTTGGAAATGGGTTTTGTACCGGGTTCAAGGTCGATACAAAATTCAATTTCACGCTCTGGGGGTAGGCCAGGAAGTTCTTCAGGGAATACGTCAGGGAATTTATTAACAATAGAAATATCATTCAAAATTGACGTATTTTTGTTTAGATCCGTGACATGAGCTAAGAAAGCTTGACATCCGCTTTTTAATAAACGAATAGCTTTATGGCTTGAGATGACAACGATTGATTTTAATGGTTTGGTTGCTTAAATTCACATAATAGGTCGATTAGGAATATGAAAGCTAACAACCTTACGAAAACAATCAATTTTTGCATGATGAGTAGTTAACCAATCAATCCCTAGAATCACGTCAAATGCAAGTATTTTTAATGAAATAAGATCGACATGTAATGTGTGGGTACCAACTTGAACCAAACAAGACTTATAAACCGTGGATGTAATGAAGGTTTCTCCCAATGGAGTTTCAACAGATAAATCAAAGTCTAATTTCTCCGGAGTCAAATTTAATCGATGAGCGCAAGTAGGAGAAATAAAAGAATGGGTAGAACTGGTATCAAATAAAGTATAGACTTCGTTAGAGTTTATGGTAAGCTTACCCGTGATGACCTCATTCGGGTTCCTTGCTTTCTGGGAGGTCACAACAAACGCTCTCCCTTGCACTACCGATTTTGACTTTTCTGATACGGCTTTTGGTGTCTCCATCCTGACTGAACTTATTTTTGGTAAACGACAAAATCGAGATAAATGATATTCTCTTCCACAATTATAACATGCTTTAGACGGCATCGCGCAGTTTGGACTGATGTGCCCCTCCCCTCTGTATTTGAAACATATGATAGGTGGTCGTTCTCCTTCCTTAACAACGGGTGCTGGTGCTGACGTCTTTCCATCATTGTTGAATCTCATCTTCTTGAAATGACTATTCTTATTATTTTGGCCCTGATTACCACCGAAGTTGTTACCATTTCTGGCATGTTGATTCCCTCTACGCTTGTTGTCACCGCTTCGATGACTGCTCTCACTGGTATTATCATTTTGCCGACTGCTCTCTTTTGGTTGCGTTGACTCGTTATCGCGCTCCACTAACTGAGCCCTATTCAAAACATTTGAATACAAGCACAGTTTATGAGAAATAAGATGTTGACGTATCTCAGGTTTCAAACCTCGCAAAAATATTCACGTCATTCGCTCTTCATTATCCACCAAGTGGGACGCAAACCGGGACAACTCAGTAAATTTAGCCTCATACTGCGACACGGTCATATTATTCTGCTCTAATTTGATGAACTCCACCTCCTTCATGTGACGAACACTTTCGGGAAAGTATTTGTCATTGAACAGCTTTTGGAACTTCTCCCAAGACATCTTCAGTGCGGCAGGTTGAGTACGCTTAATCGATTTCCACCAGTAATCTGCCTCTCCTCGCGACATAAAGGCGGCAAAGGGAACCTTTTGCTCCTCGGAGCATCCCAAGACATCAAATATCTTGGTAATCTACTTTATCCATGTTTCCGCAATAAGTGGTTTTGGCTCTCCCTTAAACTCTGGTGGTCCCAGCTCCTTGAACTGTTTAGCGGTGACCGTCCGAGAGTTTTTAGTGTTTCCACCTATATTTTGGACAGGAGCCGCTCTCGCCTGCTGTTGCATGAACTGCATAAAGTTTCTGAACATTCCATCATTCATCATCTGGTCAGTGTTGTTGTTTACATGAGGATTGTCACCTTCCTGATGTACATTATCCTGATTATTGATATGTGGTGAATCAACAGTCGTATGTGCTCCATTGCTATTCTCAACATTCTCAGATGCCATTTTCAGATACTGCCACAAAATAAAAGTTAATTGATATGTCATATATTATCCTTATATTATGACCGACTAATTAAATACCATGCAAATAAACTTAGGTAGGTTATACTAGCGAATGAATTCCCCGTCTCTCCCTTCCTAGTTCTATCCTCACATCTTAGCCAGGGATCATATCCCTAAGCTCGGATACCAACTGTGACGCCCCCAAAATTAGGTATACATCACCCATCTTGGGTCGTCAGATACATAGTACAGAATACAAATACAACTTATTAATACAACTGTCGTGTACAATACGACAAAACATAAACTGTGAGTTTGAATACAAATATTGTCTTCTAGAGAGTATTCATGTAAGGCCCCGAATTTTATGAAATAAAAGTATTCAATTTTTCTTATAATTACTATTCAGTAAATGGTTAAATTGATAAAAGTTTAAAGTTATGGGTGAAATATGAATTTTTTTTTCAAAATAAGTAAGTGGTTATAAAATAATCATTGTTGTCGGGGAATATTCGTTTGGTCGTGGAATATTCTTTCTGTCAGGGAATATTCGTACGACGGCGCATCTATTTGTGGGCCCCATAACAGAATAACTGTCGGGTGAAGAAAACGACAAATTTGAGTTTTTACAAATAACGGCGTAGTTGTTACCGTTAACACTGTTGGAATACCCGTTGGTTAAAATACAGTAATACGCGTTATTGCACAGTAGCACACGGTATTGCACAGTATTTTTAAAATTATTGATTCTTACGTAAGAAGGCACTACTCAATAATTGTTACAGTAATTACTGTTCAATATTTTACTTTATTGATTCAATAATTGCTGCGTTGATATTTTATATTATTTTTGTTTCAATAATTGTTGCTGCACAGTATTTTCTATTATCAGATCAATAATTCATATTATTTGAATAATATTATTAGATAGCATTATTGGTAATGTCTAGAAAGTTCTGTCTAAGGAGAGGTTTGGTCATCTAATTACGCGCCAGTAAGGAGAAATCCTTATTGAAAAGCCCCCTCTTTCCTGGGAACGGCCTGGTTGTCATAAATGTGATTCTGTAATATTATTTGTGAATAATTAATTATTGATTCATATGATAAGAAAATATTTATTTATGTGGATATAAATGAGGGATATATTTTTGTGGTTAAAAAATGAAGGAGTTAATGTTGAGATTTTTATCCGTATTTTTGTCGGAATGGAGGTATTAAAAATCAGGATTTTTGAGATATTTTGCGGGGGTTATAATTTTTAATCCGACCGTTGGATCGTGGTAATTTTTGGATATGTTATACATATATAAGTTGAGTATATGTCCACAAATTTTGAACCGTTAAAAATGAACGTATGATTTATTACGAATTTTACAAGATGACTGGTTCAGAAATTGTTGAATTTTCGGAGTTTATCATTTTGATGGAAAATTCAAGAATTGGTGGGCCCCACTTGTGGTTGGTGAAGAAATGTGCTGAATTATATTTCAAATGTGGTGGGTGGGAATAGTAGCAGGTAAAGCCATCAGGTTGCAGGTCAAACCTACCAAAATTTTCCTATAAATAGAGGACTAAGTTAGAATTGAAAATCACACCAGAAACATAAGCTTTCTCTCTTTCTCTCTCTATATTATGAAGCATATTTTGTGAGTTTTTAGATACTTGGTGAGTTGCTATTCATCAGTGCAAGTTTCCTTCAGCATCATATCCGATATTCAGTCAGAAGTACTGCTCTTTTGAGGTACGGGATTGTAAGGGATATTAAGGGATTTTAAGGGTTGTTATGTTTTTCAGTTTCGTAATTTTTCTGACCTTCAAAAATTCTGGAAAAATTTGAAATGATATTTTGATGAGTTTTCTTGATTGTGTCCAAAAATGGTGATTTTTGGATGTATAGATTAAGAGTTATGAATTTTATAAGAAAAGACTATTTTAAAAGTAACCGCTTATAACTTCTTGTGGTTAACTCCAAAATTGATGAAATTTTTATTGGGAGTACATGTATATGATAGAAGTATACTCTGTAAATTACAGAATTTTTAGACAAAAGTACAATTTTTGATAAATGTCTAAATATTCGGCTATTTTGGCCATATGAAAAATAGTAAATGACTTTTAAAAATTCTGAGAAAAATATATGTTCAATATGGGACTATATTATGCTAAATCCCAGAAAAGAAATATTTTTGGAACTGATTTGGTATTTTTCATGAAAATGTACTAGTTATGAGTAAATGAATTAAATATGTTATGTGAAGTAAGAAAATTGGAAAATAGGATTTTATGGCTTGAGAATCCTATATGAGGTATATGCAGATTTTTGATGAGGGTTTTGGTTATTGATGATGAAATTGTAAGAGTTGGCATTTTATGATGATTAAATGCATTATTTAGTAAAGTGTAAACAATTAAAATAAATTGTTTATAAATTTAAGTAATGTTATTCTTTCAATATCATTATACCGAAATATTGGTATGAATTTTATTGTAGAATTTCTATCTTTTGTGTCGGGGTTACTATTCATGAGTTACGAATATTACTCTTGAGATTAAAACTATATGTTGATCATATTATTTTTATCATCATATATAACATTTTTATAACCCTGATGTTAAAATTCTCTTTCACTGGAGTGTAAAGATGGGTAGATTATTGGTATGATCATGACTAGGGTTCTCTTTGGCCTGTAGTGCAAAGTTGAATTGTGACTGGTATGATCATGACCATTGAATTTATAATTGAATATCTTAAGCTTAAGTGCAAAGGTGAATTGATCAACATGGTTATAATTATTGTTTATATAAATTCTGAAATGATTATATATTTCTTTGAGATATGAATATATTTGGCCTGTAGTGCAAATATGAATTGTTGATGAATATCTTTGGCATGTAGTGCAAAGATGGCCTGTTGATGAATATCTTTGGCCTGTAGTGCAAAGATGAACTGTTGTTGAATATCTTTGGCCCGTAGTGCAAAGATGGTTTGTTGATGAATATCTTTGGCCCGTAGTGCAAAGATGGATTTGTTAGTATGATTATAAACAGGAACTGTGATTTGGTATAACCATGATCTTTGATGTTTCAGGTAAAGACAGGTGATGAAAATATTCTTCGTCCTGGGTGCGAAGAAAAATTTATAGTCACAATTATGATTATGAGTTATTCATATGATTGTGGAAAGGAACTGTTGAGTGATGTTACATGGATAAAATATTGTTGGTGGATTTTTAACATGGAGAAGATAATAGACTTTATAGTCTATTTGACTCTTCTAATGGATTGCTCGTTCCGCTGCAACTATGGTTGAAATTTTTATCATTTACCATATGTTCTAAATCTCTGATTTATTGTTGATGAAGACTATTGATAATTGAATTATCTTTAGTCATGATATTCTTTACTGAGCTAGTTGTGCTCACCCTTTTGCTTCACAATTCCTTTCAGGTAATAAGAGTGTAGCTGGGTCGAGCGGGGGTAACAAGGGAATAGAACGGTGGTCATCATTTAGTAGTTATATTTGGTGAAGAAAATAGGGTGAGGCGAACCCAACGTTGGAAGGGTGTTTTGTCACTATCATACAAGATGTCTAATGACATACAACCTCGTGTCATCATAAGACAGGGTTGTGCTCATCCACTTGCTGAGTATATCTATGGGCACTACCTATATAATCTTGGTGTTTGTTTGAAGTATAATTCTCAATTAGAGACAGTGGAGATAATGATAAGTCAAGAGAAGACTCACCATTGGGAAGAATATGATAGTAATCTTCTCGTTTTTCTTTGGGGTCTATTGGGTCAACCAAGGATAATTCTGTGGCTATATGATATCTATCATAACCTAGATGCGTGGCCTCCCATGTACGAAGGTTTCCTTGAGCACTTTCCAAAGATTCTAATTTCTAAAACAGTTTTTGACTATACCTTTATGTAAGGTGTTATTGTGAGGTGATATCCACGGTTGGAACATGAGTCACATTTGGTATATATTTGTATCCAAACTCACAGCATATGTGTTGTTGTATTTTGCACGACAATTGTTGTAATAAAGTTGTAGTTGTTTTCTGTACCATGTATTTGGCGACTCAGAATGGGTTGGGTGGAATGGACCTATTTTGGGGTTGTCATAGGTGGTATCAGAGCTTAGGGATATGATTTCTGGCGGAGATCGGGAAATATAACTAGGAGGAGAGAGACGAGTAAATCCTTCGCTAGTGTGTCCTACCTAAGCTTATTTGTTGGTTAGTCATAATATCGGGATATTATGTGATATATTAATTTGTTAAATTAACCCTTGTTTTGAAGCTGTATTCTAGAATGATATTTGAAATACAGGAGATGAGCAATGGAGAAATTATGATGACAGGGAAGATGGAATCTGAAATGAAAGGAAGGTATTCTCAACTCTTTGAAATACCAGGTACGTAAATTTCGGGGACGAAATTTCATAAGGAGGGGAGATTGTAAGGCCCCGAATTTTATGAAATAAAAGTATTCAATTTTTCTTATAATTACTATTCAGTAAATGGTTAAATTGATAAAAGTTTAAAGTTATGGGTGAAATATGATTTTTTTTTTCAAAATAAGTAAGTGGTTATAAAATAATCATTGTTGTCGGGGAATATTCGTTTGGTCGTGGAATATTCTTTCTGTCAGGGAATATTCGTACGACGGCGCATCTATTTGTGGGCCCCATAACAGAATAACTGTCGGGTGAAGAAAACGACAAATTTGAGTTTTTACAAATAACGGCGTAGTTGTTACCGTTAACACTGTTGGAATACCCGTGGTTAAAATACAGTAATACGCGTTATTGCACAGTAGCACACGGTATTGCACAGTATTTTTAAAATTATTGATTCTTACGTAAGAAGGCACTACTCAATAATTGTTACAGTAATTACTGTTCAATATTTTACTTTATTGATTCAATAATTGCTGCGTTGATATTTTATATTATTTTTGTTTCAATAATTGTTGCTGCACAGTATTTTCTATTATCAGATCAATAATTCATATTATTTGAATAATATTATTAGATAGCATTATTGGTAATGTCTAGAAAGTTCTGTCTAAGGAGAGGTTTGGTCATCTAATTGCGCGCCAGTAAGGAGAAATCCTTATTGGAAAGCCCCCTCTTTCCTGGGAACGGCCTGGTTGTCATAAATGTGATTCTGTAATATTATTTGTGAATAATTAATTATTGATTCATATGATAAGAAAATATTTATTTATGTGGATATAAATGAGGGATATATTTTTGTGGTTAAAAAATGAAGGAGTTAATGTTGAGATTTTTATCCGTATTTTTGTCGGAATGGAGGTATTAAAAATCAGGATTTTTGAGATATTTTGCGGGGGTTATAATTTTTAATCCGACCGTTGGATCGTGGTAATTTTTGGATATGTTATACATATATAAGTTGAGTATATGTCCACAAATTTTGAACCGTTAAAAATGAACGTATGATTTATTACCAATTTTACAAGATGACTGGTTCAGAAATTGTTGAATTTTCGGAGTTTATCATTTTGATGGAAAATTCTAGAATTGGTGGACCCCACTTATGGTTGGTGAAGAAATGTGCTGAATTATATTTCAAATGTGGTGGGTGGGAATAGTAGCAGGTAAAGCCATCAGGTTGCAGGTCAAACCTACCAAAATTTTCCTATAAATAGAGGACTAAGTTAGAATTGAAAATCACACCAGAAACATAAGCTTTCTCTCTTTCTCTCTCTATATTATGAAGCATATTTTGTGAGTTTTTAGATACTTGGTGAGTTGCTATTCATCAGTGCAAGTTTCCTTCAGCATCATATCCGATATTCAGTCAGAAGTACTGCTCTTTTGAGGTACGGGATTGTAAGGGATATTAAGGGATTTTAAGGGTTGTTATGTTTTTCAGTTTCGTAATTTTTCTGACCTTCAAAAATTCTGGAAAAATTTGAAATGATATTTTGATGAGTTTTCTTGATTGTGTCCAAAAATGGTGATTTTTGGATGTATAGATTAAGAGTTATGAATTTTATAAGAAAAGACTATTTTAAAAGTAACCGCTTATAACTTCTTGTGGTTAACTCCAAAATTGATGAAATTTTTATTGGGAGTACATGTATATGATAGAAGTATACTCTGTAAATTACAGAATTTTTAGACAAAAGTACAATTTGTGATAAATGTCTAAATATTCGGCTATTTTGGCCATATGAAAAATAGTAAATGACTTTTAAAAATTCTGAGAAAAATATATGTTCAATATGGGACTATATTATGCTAAATCCCAGAAAAGAAATATTTTTGGAACTGATTTGGTATTTTTCATGAAAATGTACTAGTTATGAGTAAATGAATTAAATATGTTATGTGAAGTAAGAAAATTGGAAAATAGGATTTTATGGCTTGAGAATCCTATATGAGGTATATGCAGATTTTTGATGAGGGTTTTGGTTATTGATGATGAAATTGTAAGAGTTGGCATTTTATGATGATTAAATGCATTATTTAGTAAAGTGTAAACAATTAAAATAAATTGTTTATAAATTTAAGTAATGTTATTCTTTCAATATCATTATACCGAAATATTGGTATGAATTTTATTGTAGAATTTCTATCTTTTGTGTCGGGGTTACTATTCATGAGTTACGAATATTACTCTTGAGATTAAAACTATATGTTGATCATATTATTTTTATCATCATATATAACATTTTTATAACCCTGATGTTAAAATTCTCTTTCACTGGAGTGTAAAGATGGGTAGATTATTGGTATGATCATGACTAGGGTTCTCTTTGGCCTGTAGTGCAAAGTTGAATTGTGACTGGTATGATCATGACCATTGAATTTATAATTGAATATCTTAAGCTTAAGTGCAAAGGTGAATTGATCAACATGGTTATAATTATTGTTTATATAAATTCTGAAATGATTATATATTTCTTTGAGATATGAATATATTTGGCCTGTAGTGCAAATATGAATTGTTGATGAATATCTTTGGCATGTAGTGCAAAGATGGCCTGTTGATGAATATCTTTGGCCTGTAGTGCAAAGATGAACTGTTGTTGAATATCTTTGGCCCGTAGTGCAAAGATGGTTTGTTGATGAATATCTTTGGCCCGTAGTGCAAAGATGGATTTGTTAGTATGATTATAAACAGGAACTGTGATTTGGTATAACCATGATCTTTGATGTTTCAGGTAAAGACAGGTGATGAAAATATTCTTCGTCCTGGGTGCGAAGAAAAATTTATAGTCACAATTATGATTATGAGTTATTCATATGATTGTGGAAAGGAACTGTTGAGTGATGTTACATGGATAAAATATTGTTGGTGGATTTTTAACATGGAGAAGATAATAGACTTTATAGTCTATTTGACTCTTCTAATGGATTGCTCGTTCCGCTGCAACTATGGTTGAAATTTTTATCATTTACCATATGTTCTAAATCTCTGATTTATTGTTGATGAAGACTATTGATAATTGAATTATCTTTAGTCATGATATTCTTTACTGAGCTAGTTGTGCTCACCCTTTTGCTTCACAATTCCTTTCAGGTAATAAGAGTGTAGCTGGGTCGAGCGGGGGTAACAAGGGAATAGAACGGTGGTCATCATTTAGTAGTTATATTTGGTGAAGAAAATAGGGTGAGGCGAACCCAACGTTGGAAGGGTGTTTTGTCACTATCATACAAGATGTCTAATGACATACAACCTCGTGTCATCATAAGACAGGGTTGTGCTCATCCACTTGCTGAGTATATCTATGGGCACTACCTATATAATCTTGGTGTTTGTTTGAAGTATAATTCTCAATTAGAGACAGTGGAGATAATGATAAGTCAAGAGAAGACTCACCATTGGGAAGAATATGATAGTAATCTTCTCGTTTTTCTTTGGGGTCTATTGGGTCAACCAAGGATAATTCTGTGGCTATATGATATCTATCATAACCTAGATGCGTGGCCTCCCATGTACGAAGGTTTCCTTGAGCACTTCCCAAAGATTCTAATTTCTAAAACAGTTTTTGACTATACCTTTATGTAAGGTGTTATTGTGAGGTGATATCCACGGTTGGAACATGAGTCACATTTGGTATATATTTGTATCCAAACTCACAGCATATGTGTTGTTGTATTTTGCACGACAATTGTTGTAATAAAGTTGTAGTTGTTTTCTGTACCATGTATTTGGCGACTCAGAATGGGTTGGGTGGAATGGACCTATTTTGGGGTTGTCACAATTCATACTCAAAAGGAGTCTTCATTACATTTATTATCACACTATTACATAGAATAGTGAGGACTACTAACTAATACTATCATTCAGACCATCACTCCGTTCCCCGACTTGCCCCAGCTACGTTCTCATTTCCTGAAGAGAACAGTGAAAGAAAGGGTAAGCTCAACTAGCCCAGTAAGAAATATTATGACTAAGATAATGCAGAATAAATTATCATTAGCCTTCAACAATGTTAAACTGATAAAATATAATAGACATCAAGTTTAACTGCAGCGGAACAAACAATCCATTAAAAGAGTCAAGTAGAAAATAAACTCTACTATCTTTTATGATTTAAAAGGTTTTTCAACACTGTGATCGCTGGGACTCAGCTTAATAAAATAATCCACATCATCTAATCACCCCTGCACTACGGTCAAGGATATTCGTATATTCATTAATGGTCATAATCATGCCAACAACTGTCCATTAATGCACTACGGGCCAATGAGGACTTTTACCACATCATTTGTAATATTACGGTCATGATTATACCGAATAATCCCTAGTCATAATCATACCAAGTCCATCTATGCACTACAGGCCACAGATGACTTTCAACATTTTATAAACATGAGGATGATGACAATGATATAAGAATTCAATAAAACAAGTTCAAGAATTAATTTATCCAAAAATTAACAACGTCCAAATTGTCAACATGATACTGCTTTGTGGAGTAAAATTCAAGAATGCTTAGAAGAATATTTTCATGAAAAGATACTGGATGAACCGTAATTATCAAGGATATTCCACAAATTTCATGGAGTATAGAAGTCAAAACTTAACCAACTGAGTATAATAAAGAATGGAATAACAAAAGAAATCACCATGCATGCGATAGACCGCACAGACAGGTTATTCCAACAGAATAATAAATAATGGAACCAGGTCCGGCGTAAACGCACAGACAGGATATTCCGATAGAATAATAAATAATGGAACCAGGTCCGGTATAAAACACACAGACAGGATGTTCCAACAGAATAATAACAAGACGGAACCAGGTCCGGTGTAAAACACACAGACAGGATGTTCCAACAGAATAATAATAAAAACGGAACCAGGTCCGGTGTAAAACACACAGACAGGATGTTCCAATAGAATATTAATAAAAACAGAATCAGGCCCGGTGTAAAACACACAGACAGGATGTTCCAACAGAATAATAGAAGAATGTCACAAAGTATAAGGTAGACCGCGTATACAGGTTATTCCAACAGAATAATAAGAAATGGAATAACAACAGTTCTCTTCATGAATAAGAAAAAATAACACCCCTTACCGTTTTAAAGAAGAGCTGAAATAAGGAAGTAGTTAAGTAGCAGAATACTCTTCTTCTCTCTCTCTCTATAGTTTCTCTCTCTAGAGTTCAGTGAATTCGTAAGAAATAATGAAGGAATGAGCTGCTATTTATAGAAAAATAGAATGCTTAGTAACTAATACATGAACGGTCCAGATTGATTACTTTAATCTGACGGTCCATATTTATAGAAAAATCTTTTAAATAAAATATAATATATTCTATTTATAGAATAACTTTAATAAAGTATTCTGTTTTATATAAAAAAATATTTCTGTTTTATTACGTTAATAATACGAATAAAACAAAACGTCATTATCGCTAAATAATTCATATTATTAACTGACAATAATTGAATCAAACTGAGTGACTTCTCACATAAGCATTAATAATCAATACCGTGTGCTACTATGCAACGACACATATTACTGTACTTTTACTACCGAGTAGTTCAACAGTATCAATGGTAAAACTTCCGTCGTTATTTTTAATAAAATATTTTTGTCGTTTTCTCAATCCGACAATAATTCCGTTGTGGGGTCCACCAATGATTGTGCCGTTGTACGAATATTCTCTGTTAAAACGAATATTCCCCGACCAATCGAATATTATATAACAACTTGTGTACTTTGCAAAATTTATAAATATTACCCACAACTATAACATTATATCAAATTAACTCCATAATATTTAAAAATAATATTTATAGAAAATTCATCTTTATTTATAAAAGTTGGGGTCTTACACTTTTATTTTTATTTTTATTATCATTAATATTTTTATTTTTATTATCATTAATATTAAACACAATTTTTTTAATAAAAAAATTAAAAAAACGCAGTTTTTTTAATAAAAGTAATTAATTTTAATAAAACTAATTATTATATTATTTATATAATAATTTATATTATTATATAACTATAAATAAATAATTATACAACTAATTTATATTATTTGTGTAATTTTTAGTTGTTTTATTTTTTATTTTACCTTTTTGTCCTTTGATCTCATTAAAAATATATAATATTTTTACACATAAGCACTCCTACTGCCTATTAGGATGCCACATCAGCAATTTCTGACGTGACAAACCCAATTGAATGAAATCGAAAAAAATTGATAGTTCAATCACCTAATTGACAAAATTGAAAGGTGGATCACCGAAGTGGAATATGGTCATAGTTTAGGGTAGTAAATTATATTTAAGCCTTATTACAATTCGAGAATGGAATACCTAAATTTTTGGATGTAATGAGAAAAATTAAGGATGCAATTCAATTAAATTTGAATTTCAAGATAAAACAAACGAGAATAGAATCATATTTTACAAGATTACCCTAGATATATTTGTAATTTCAAAGAATTATTAATTTATGATTTTGATGGGACCATATATTTATACAAGATTATCCTAGGTCTTTTTAAAAATTATTATTTTATTATTTTATCAAAATTATTAATTTATCCCATTAGTCCATGTTAAGACTGGAAAAAAAATTATTTTAGAGAGATTATTAATTTATCGAATATTAATTTATGGAGGTTCTATTGTATTTTAATTACGAAAACATTATTTTTAAATGCATCCTCGTATAAAAAAAATCATGTTAAAATATTAAAAATATATATGAAAATATCAATTCTTTTAATTATCTCTAATTAATAATTTTAGAATAAAATTTACTTCATATAGTATATGTATATATATATACACACACACACATATGGGTTAATGGAGATGTACAACTATGCAGACTCTTAAATGTACGTAGTTTACAATCTACTAAGTAGTTACTATACGATATGAGGATTCACTCTACGTTTGTACAGTAGTAGAGTGACTACATCACTATCAGTCAGTGACTACTTTACGATTGTAGGGTGACTTAACTCTATGATCGTAGATTAGGTTGGTCCAAACTTTTTGGGACGCTCAAGCAAAAAGTGGGCCTTAGAAAAAAAAATGAATAAATTTCAGCCTTGGGAAAAAAGAAGAATAAATTTCAACCTTCCGTTAGAGATAAAAAAAAATCTTATATGATTGTACTTGTATCTACTGTTTTGCGAGGGAAAAAAATTGGGGCTTTTTTAATAGGTTATAACATATATAGATTATTATAATTTAGGGGTCTTCTCAATTTTGGGGTCTTAAGCCATTATTTAAATGGCTTAACATATGGGTCGACCCTGATCGTAGATTGTATAAATTTAAAACTCACATAAACTGTGCATCTCCATGTTTTTCATATATATATATACTCTCGTTATAACGACATCTTCGCCTAAAGAAGTTAACACATAGAGAATTGGAAAATTATGGCTACAGCTTCTCATTGATTTTTTACAAATATATATAATACAAGAAAAATGATAACTCCCCTAATTGATAAGGAAAACGAATTAAAATATAGTAACTACCTACAAATAATAACAAATCACTGAAAAGAAGATGATTACATATCAATTACAAAAAAAAAGGAAAATCACTTGATTTCCTCATTTAGATAATGAAA
Source organism: Panax notoginseng (assembly GCA_016801055.1). NCBI lineage: Eukaryota > Viridiplantae > Streptophyta > Magnoliopsida > Apiales > Araliaceae > Panax > Panax notoginseng. The sequence continues at coordinate 273,196,825 of CM029012.1, forward strand.
AGAATTGAGAAGGGGTAGATAGAGATGTATGACCGATATGAAAAATAGAAATACCAGTGTCGTTCCCAATCACAATGTCGTCTGTGTCATTATAGGGTGTGTGAAAAGAATGGTTGTTTAAATCAAAAGTAAAAGAAGCTTCATTATCAAGGAGTCAAGTAGGAGAGGTAGAGGAGTATGTGGTTGCAACATGAGCTCGAGGTTACTAGGGAGTCGAAGGACGGGGTTGACATTAATTACCGGAACGAGGTGGTGGTTAATTGCAAGTTGGGGTGGTGTTGGCAAAAAATTAGACATTTAGAGACCATATGTCCCTGAGTATATATATTACATTACTGGCAGCGACCGATAAATGGTCAATGAGGGGGACGTCTGACCTAGTTGGTTGTGGGGTAACCCATAGCAGGCCTATGAGGGATGAAGGGACAGGAAGATCGTGTAGAGCGGTTATTGGTTTAGTTTGGAGCAAATCTGGTATTGGTTAGATTAGCGGAGGCCGGAAGAGGTGATGAACTGTTCTTTTGACAAAGAGAAAGCTCTTTGTTGATACGTTTTTTCATGTAGTCCATCAAAAAGAGATTGGGGTCTCACAACCATTAACATCCTCAATAACAGAAAGATATTCATCATCGAGACCCTCCAGAATTTTCTCGATTAGATCTTCATGATCAGAAGGTTTGCCAAGTGTCACAAGTTTATCTGCACGAGTTTTTATGGCCTACATATAATCAGAAACAGTTTGGGAGCCCTTGGTTATCTGCTTGAGTTAATATTTAATTTGCAAAATATGACCACAAGGGGGCCGAGCAGAATTATTGGCCAAAACTTGTCAGGCTTCACGAGAGGTTTGTGTGTGGGTAATGAGAGGAATAATAGAAAGAGAGAGTGACAACCAGAGCCCCAAAAATAAGTTTATCTTGGTGTACCATGTGTTGTATACTGGTGTGACGCCCCCAAAAATAGGTATACATCATTCGTCTTGAGTCGTCAGATATATAGTACAGAATTCAAATATAACTTAATAATACTACTGTCGTGTACAATACGACAACATAAACTGTGAGTTTGAATACAATTATTGTCTACTAGAGAGTATAAAAATTCAAAAGGAGTCCTCATTACAATTATTATCACACTATTTAACAGAATAGTGAGGACTACTAATGCACCATCTAGGACCATCACTCTGTTCTCCGACTCGTCTCAGCTATATTCTCATTTCCTGAAGAGAACAGTGAAAGAAAGCGTGAGCTCAACTAGCCCAGTAAGAAATATTATGACTAAGATAATGCAGAAAAAATTATCATTAGCCTTAAACAGTGTTAAACTGATACAATATAACAAACATCAAGTTTAACTACAGCGGAACAAGCAATGAATTAGAAGAGTCAAGTAGGGAATAAAATCTACTATCTTCTATGATTTAAAAGGTTTTTCATGACTTTTATCGCTGTGACTCAGCTTAATAAATAATCCACATCATCGAATCACCCCTGCACTATGGCTAAGGATATTCTTTAGTATCACGACCACAATTATCCATGCACTACGGACCAAGAATATTTGTGTATTCATTAATGGTCATGATCATGCCAACCACTGTCCATCAATGCACTATGGGCCAATGAGGACTTTTACCATATCATTTGTAACATTACAGTCATGATTATACCGAATAATCCCTGGTCATAATTATACCAAGTCCATCTATGCACTACAGGCCACATATGACTTTCAACAGAATTTAAACATGAGGATGATGATAATGATATAAGAATTCAATAAAACAAGTTCAAGAATTAATTTATCCAGGAAACATGATACTACTTTGTGGAGTAAAATTCAAGAATGCTCGGAAGAATATTTCCATGAAAAGATACTGGGTGAAGCGCAAATATCAATGATATTTCACTAATTTCATAGAGTATAAAAGTCAAAACTTTAACCAACTGAATATAATAAAGAATGGAATAACAAAAGAAATTACCATGCATGCGATAGACCGCACAGACAGGTTATTCCAACAGGAAAATAAATAATGAAACCAGGTCATGCGTAAACGCACCGACAGGATATTCCGACAGAATAAATAATGGAACCAGGTCCGGCATAAACGCACAGACAGGATATTCCGACAGAATAATGAATAATGGAACCAGGTCCAGCGTAAAACGCACATACAGGATATTCCAACAAAATAATAGTAAAGACGGAACCAGGTCCAGCGTAAAACGCACAGACAAGATATTCCAACAGAATAATATTAAAGACGGAATAATAGAAGAATGTCACCAAGTATAGGGTAATCCGCGTATACTAGTTATTCCAGCAGAATAATAAAAAATGAAATAACAGAAGTTCTCTTCATGAATACAAAAGAAAATAATACTCCTTACGAGTACAACAAATAATATCTCTTACCGTAAAAAAAACTTGATATCGGAATAGTGAAGTAGCAGAATATTTTTCTTCTTTCTCTCTATAGTTTCTCTCTCTAGAGTTTCAGTGAATTCGTAAGAAAATAATGAAGGAATAAGCTTCTATTTATAGAAAAATAGACTGCATAGTAACTAACTCATGAACGGTCTAGATTGATTTATTTTAATCTGATGGTCCATATTTAAAGCAAAATTTTTTAAATAAAATATAATATATTCTATATATAATCTAATAATACGAATAACTTTATAAAAGATTTTACTATACAAATACTATGCAGGCACTATGCAAATACTATGCATAATAAAATATAATATATTCTAATTATTATCTAATAAAACAGATAACTTTATAAAAGTATTATGTTTTATATAAAAAGATTTTACTATTAGCCTAATAAAACGAATAACTTTATAAAAGTATTCTGTTTTATATAAAAAGCTTTTCTGTTTTATTACATTAATAATACTAATAAAACAAAACTGAGTGACTTATCACGTAAGCATTAATAACCAATACCGTGTGCTACTATGCAACCACGCGTATTACTGTACTTTTAACACCGGATGTTTCAACAGTTAACGGTAAAATTTCCGTCGTTATTTTTATTAAAATATTTTTGTCGTTTTCTCAATCCGATAATAATTCTGTTGTGGGGTCCACCAATGATTGTGTCGTCGTACGAATATTCCCTGTTAAAACGAATATTCCCCGACCAATCGAATATTATATAGCAACTTGCGTAATTTGCAAAATTTATAAATATTACCCACAACTATAACATTATATCAATTTCACTCCATAATATTTAAAAATGATATTTATAGAAAACTAATCTTTATTTATAAAAGTTGGGGTCTTACAATGTGACGCCCCCAAAATTAGGTATACATCACCCATCTTGGGTCGTCAGATACATAGTACAAAATACAAATACAACTTACTAATACAACTGTCGTGTACAATACGACAAAATATAAACTGTGAGTTTGAATACAAATATTATCTTCTAGAGAATATTCATACTCAAAAGGAGTCCTCATTACATTTATTAACACACTATTACATAGAATAGTGAGGACTACTAACTAATATTATCATTCGGACCATCACTCCGTTCCCCGACTTGCCCAGCTACGTTCTCATTTCCTGAAGAGAACAGTGAAAGAAGGGGTGAGCTCAACTAGCCCAGTAAGAAATATTATGATTAAGATAATGCAGAATAAATTATCATTAGTCTTCAACAATGTTAAACTGATAAAATATAATAGACATCAAGTTTAACTGCAGCGGAACAAGCAATCCATTAAAAGAGTCAAGTAGAAAATAAACTCTACTATCTTTTATGATTTAAAAAGTTTTTCATCACTTTTATCGCTGAGACTCAGCTTAATAAATAATTCACATCATCCCTGCACTACGGCCAAGGATATTCGTTAGGGTCACGACCACAAATTCCATGCACTACGGGCCAAGGATATTTGTGTATTAATCAATGGTCATGATCATGCCAACAACTATCCATCAATACACTACGGGCCAATGAGGACTTTTACCACATCATTTGTAACATTACGGTCATGATTATACCGAATAATCCCTGGTCATAATCATACCAAGTCCATCTATGCACTACAGGCCACAGATGACTTTTAACATTTTATAAACATGAGGATGATGACAATGATATAAGAATTCAATAAAACAAGTTCAAGAATTAATTTATCCAGGAATTAATAACGTCCAAATTGTCAACATGATACTGCTTTGTGGAGTAAACTTCAAGACTGATCAGGAGAATATTTTCATGAATAGATACTAGATGAAGCGCAAATGTCAAGGATATTCCACTAATTTCATGGAGTATAGAAGTCAAAGCTTAACCAACTGAGTACAATAAAGAATGGAATAACAAAAGAAATCACCATGCATGCGATAGACCGCACAAACAGGTTATTCCAACAGAATAAAAAATAATGGAACCAGGTCTGGCGTAAACGCACAGACAGGATATTCCGACAGAATAATAATAAAGACGGAACCAGGTCCGGTGTAAAACACACAGACAGGATGTTCCAACAGAATAATAATAAAGACGGAACCAGGTCCGGTGTAAAACACACGAACAGGATGTTCCAACAGAATAATAATAAAGACGGAACCAGGTCCGGTGTAAAACACACAGACAGGATGTTCCAACAGAATAATAATAAAAACGGAACCAGGTCCGGTGTAAAACACACAGACAGGATGTTCCAACAGAATAATAAAAGAATGTCACCAAGTATAGGGTAGACCGCGTATACAGGTTATTCCAACAGAATAATAAGAAATGGAATAACAAAAGTTCTCTTCATGAATAAGAAAGAATAACACCCCTTACCGTTTTAAAGAAGAGCTGAAATAAGGAAGTAGTTAAGTAGCAGAATACTCTTCTTCTCTCTCTCTCTATAATTTCTCTCTATAGTTTCTCTCTCTAGAGTTCAGTGAATTCGTAAGAAATAATGAAGGAATGAGCTGCTATTTATAGAAAAATAGAATGCATAGTAACTAATCCATGAATGGTCCAGATTGATTACTTTAATCTGACGGTCCATATTTAAAGAAAAATCTTTTAAATAAAATATAATATATTCTATTTATAGAATAACTTTAATAAAGTATTCTGTTTTATATAAAAAGATGTTTCTGTTTTATTACGTTAATAATACGAATAAATCAAAACGTCATTATCGCTAAATAATTCATATTATTAACTGACAATAATTGAATCAAACTGAGTGACTTCTCACATAAGCATTAATAATCAATACCGTGTGCTACTATGCAACCACACGTATTACTGTACTTTTACTACCGAGTAGTTCAACAGTAACAATGGTAAAACTTCCGCCGTTATTTTTAATAAAATATTTTTGTCGTTTTCTCAATCCGACAATAATTCCGTTGTGGGGTCCACCAATGATTGTGTCGTTGTACGAATATTCCCTGTTAAAACGAATATTCCCCGACCAATCGAATATTATATGACAACTTGGATACTTTACAAAATTTATAAATACTACCCATAACTATTATATCAAATCCACACCATAATTTTTTCGAGAAAAATTAAATATTTATTCATAAAATCTGGGGTTTCACATACAACCTCTCCTTCTTATAAAATTTCGCCCTCGAAATTAGGGTATGTACCTGGTATATCGAAGAGGTAAGGATACCTTGACTTCATTTCAGATTCTAACTCCCAGGTCATTTCCTCAACATCATGGTTTCTCCACAAAACTTTGGCTTGAGGTATAACCTTGGAGCGTAGAATATGTTCCTTCTTATCCAAGATTTGAACATGAACCTCTTCATACGTTAAATCTTCCGCTATATCTTCCGGTTCTAACTTAATAATGTGGTTCGGGTCTTTCACATATTTACGTAACATGGATATGTGAAAAATATTATGAACACGAGACATACTTGGCGGTAAAGCGAGTCTATAGGCCACAGTTCCTACTAGATCGAGGATTAAAAATGGGTCAATGAATCGAGAATTGAGCTTTCTTCTCTTTCCAAATCTCGTAACTCCTTTCCACGGAGCAACTCGTAACAACACATGATCTCCTATATCAAATTCCACGTCCTTTCGATGAAGATCAGCATAACTCTTTTATCGATCTTGTGAGGTTTTTATACGTTACCGGATCTTTTGAATCTTTTTCGTAGTCATACGTACCAACTCCGGTCCCAACGACGTTGCTTCACCCACCTCATCCCAGTATACTGGAGAACGACACTTTCTTCCATACAACGGCTTGAATGGAGTCATGCCAATACTTGCTTGATAACTGTTGTTGTAGAAAAACTCCACCAATGGTAAGAACTTATCCCAACTTCCCTTAAATTTAAGAACACAGAGTCTTAATAATTCTTCAAGAGTTTAAATAGTCATATCTGATTATCCGTCTGTCTGGGGATGATATGCCAAACTAAATCGTAAATTCATGCCCATAGCTTTTTGCAAACTAACCCAAAATCATGAAGTAAATCTTGTGTCTCGATCAGAAACTATGGATACTGGCATACCGACCAATCGAATATTATATAACAACTTGCGTACTTTGCAAAATTTATAAATATTACCCACAACTATAATATTATATCAAATTAACTCCATAATATTCAAAAATAATATTTATAGAAAATTCATCTTTATTTATAAAAGTTGAGGTCTTACAACCTCCCCTTCTTATGAAATTTCGCCCTCGAAATTAGGGTACGTACCTGGTATGTCAAAGAGGTAAGGATACCTTGATTTCATTTCAGATTCTAACTCCCAAGTCATTTCCTCAACATCGTGGTTTCTCCACAAAACTTTGACTTGAGGTATAACCTTGGAGCGTAGAATATGTTCCTTCTTATCCAAGATTTGAACAGGAACTTCTTCATACGTCAAATCCTCCGCTATTTCGTCCGGTTCTAACTAAATAATGTGGTTCGGGTCTTCCACATATTTGCGTAACATGGATATGTGAAAAACGTTATGAACACGAGACATACTTGGCGGTAAAGCGAATCTATAAGCCACAGTTCCTATTCGATCGAGGATTAAAAATGGACCGATGAATCGAGGATTGAGCTTTCCTCTCTTTCCAAATCTCGTAACTCCTTTCTATGGAGCAACACGTGAGAACACATGATCTCCTATATCAAATTCTACGTCCTTTCGATGAAGATCAGCATAACTCTTTTGTCGATCTTGTGAGGTTTTTATACGTTGTCGGATCTTTTGAATCTTTTCTGTAGTCATACGTACCAACTCCGGTCCCAACAACGTTGCTTCACCCACTTCATCCCAGCATACTGGAGAACAACATTTTCTTCCATACAATACTTCGAATGGAGCCATGCCAATACTTGCTTGATAACTGTTGTTGTAGGAAAACTCCACCAATGATAAGAACTTATCCCAACTTCCCTTGAAGTCAAGGACACAGAGTCTTAATAAATCTTCCAGAGTTTGAATAGTCCTCTCTGATTGTCCGTCCGTCTGAGGATGATATGCCGAACTAAATCGTAAATCCGCACCCATAGCTTTTTGTAAGCTAACCCAAAATCGTGAAGTGAATCTTGGGTCTCGGTCAGAAACTATGGATACTGGCATACCATGCAGTCTTACAATCTCGTTCATGTACATACGAGCAAGACGTTCAAGTGTATAAGTTTCTCGTATCGGTAAGAAATGAGCAGACTTGGTCAATCTATCAACAATAACCCAAATCGCATTTATACCTTGAGAAACCTTAGGAAGACCGGTAACGAAATCCATGGTAATGTGCTCCCACTTCCATTCTGGAATTTCAAGTGGTTGCAATGGACCTTTTGGTACTTGATGCTCTGCTTTGACTCGTTGACAAGTTAGACACCTTGAGATAAACAGCGCTATCTCTCTCTTCATATTGCTCCACCAAAATGTATGACGAAGATCATGATACATTTTGGTACTTCCAGGATGGATTGCAAACGGTGTGTTGTGTGCCTCCATCATAATTTCATACTTTAAATCAGGGTCGTTAGGAACACAAAGTCTGGAGTTGACTCGAAGTATTCATTCTTCATCGATTCTTACTTCCGGCATAGCACCTTCTTGCACTTTCTTCCTCATACGCATCAGTTCCAGGTCTGTAGCTTGAGCAGCTTTAACTTTATCAATTAAAGTCGGTTCTACTCGTATATTCACCATCATCACATGGGTCCTTGGAGTCTTTAACTCTATCTCCATCCTTTACAAGTCACAAAAAATGGGCTTTTACGTTGACAATATCGCACTCGTACTTGCATATGATCTTCTACTCAATGCATCAGCTACCACGTTTGCTTTTCCAGGATGGTATTGGATGGTATGATCATAATCTTTCAATAGTTCCAGCCAACATCGTTGTCGCATGCTGAGTTCCTTTTGAGTGAAGAAATATTTGAGGCTTTTATGATCCGTAAATATCTTCACTTTCTCCCCATACAAGTAATGCCTCTAAATTTTAAGTGCGAAGACAACAGCTGCCAACTCTAGATCATGAGTAGGATAATTTCTCTCATATTCTTTGAGTTTCCTTGAGGCATAGGCTATGACTTTCCCATGTTGTATGAGAACACATCCCAACCCTTTGCCCGAAACATCACTGTAGATGACAAATCCTTCCGAGCCAGATGGTATTGTCAGAACAGGTGCTGAAATGAGTCTTCTCTTGAGTTCTTGAAAACTCTTCTCACATTCTTCGCTCCAATCGAACTTTGTATCTTTCCGAGTCAACTGAGTTAATGGAGTAGCGATTCGAGAAAATCCTTACACGAATCTCCGATAATAACCAGCTAAACCGAGAAAGCTACATACTTCGGTCACTGATTTAGGTTGCTCCCAACTTTGAATTGCTTCAATCTTTGCCGGGTCAACAGATATTCCATGACTTGATACTACGTGCCCAAGGAATGCTACTTCCTCAAGTCAGAACTCGCATGTCTTCAACTTGGCATAAAGCTTGTATTCACGACGCTTTTGGAGTGTCAGCATCAAGTGTTGCTCATGATCTTCACGACTTTTGGAATAAATAAGGATATCAACAATAAAGATGACCACAAAGTGATCCAAATATTCTTTGAATACTCGGTTCATCATATCCATGAAGGTAGGAGGAGCATTAGTCAATCCAAAAGACATGACTAAGAATTCATAATGCCCGTACCGAGTTCTAAAGGCAGTCTTTGGAATATCCTCAGTTCTAACCTTCAGCTGATGATATCCAGAACGAAGATTGATTTTTGAAAAGAATTGTGCTTCTTGCAACTGGTCAAACAGGTCATCAATATGTGGTAATGGGTACCTATTTTTGATGGTGACATGATTCAACTCCCGATAATCAATACAAAGTCGCATACTCCCATCTTTCTTCTTCACGAATAGAACAGGAGCACCCCAAGGAGAAGTACTAGGATGAATAAAGCCAATGTCTAACAATTCCTGCAGTTGGGTCTTTAACTCCTGAAGTTCAATAGGAGCCATTCGATATGGGGCTTTGGAAATGAGTTTTGTACCGGGTTCAAGGTCGATACAAAATTCAATTTCGCGCTCTGGGGGTAGGCCAGGAAGTTCTTCAGGGAATACGTGAGGAAATTCATTAACAATAGAAATATTATTCAAAACTGAAGTATTTTTGTTTAGATCCGTGACATGAGATAAGAAAGCTTGACATTTGTTTTTTAATAAACGAATAGCTTTATGGCTTGATATGACAGTGATTGATTTTAATGGTTTGGTTGTTTGAATTAGCATAATAGGTTGATTAGGAATATGAAAGCTAACAACCTTACGAAAACAATCAATTTTTGTATGATGAGTAGTTAACCAATCAATCCCTAGAATTACATCAAATACAAGTATTTTTAATGAAATAAGATCGACAGGTAATGTGAGGGTACCGATTTAAACCAAACAAGACTTATAAACAGTGGATGTAATGAAGGTTTCTTCCAACGGAGTTTTCACAAATAAGTCAAAGTCTAATTTTTCCAGAGTCAAATTTAATCGTTGAGCGTAAATAGGAAAAATAAAAGAATGGGTAGAATCGGTATCAAATAAGGTATAAACTTCGCTAGAGTTTATGATAAGCTTATCCGTGATGACCTCGTTCGGGTTCCTTGCTTTTTGGGAGGTCACAACAAACGCTCTCCCTTGCACTACCGGTTTTGACTTTTCTGGGACGTCCTTTGGTGCCTCCATCCTAGCTGAACTTGTCTTCGGTGAACGACAAAATCGGACTAGGTGACCTTCTCTTCCATAATTATAACATGTTTTGGACGGCATCGCGCAGTTTGGACTGATATGTCCCTCCCCTCCGCATTTGAAGCATATGATCGGTGGTCGTTCTCCTTCCTTAACCACGGGTGCTGGTGCTGACGTCTTTCCATCATTGTTGAATCTCCTCTTCTTGAAATGTCCATTCTTATTATTTTGGTCATGATTACCACCGAAGTGGTTACCATTTCTGGCCTGCTGATTCCCTCCACACTTGTTGTCACCGCTTCGATGACTGCTTTAACTAGTATTATCATTTTGTCTATTGCTCTCTTTTAGTTGCGTTGACTCGTTATCGCGCTCCACTAACTGAGCCCTATTTACAACATCTGAATTCAAACACAGTTTATGAGAAATAAGATGTTAACGTATCTCTAGCTTCAAACCTCTTAAAAACATCCGCGTCATTCTCTCTTCATTATCCACCAAGTGGGATGCAAACCGGGACAGCTCGGCAAACTTAGCTTCGTACTGCGACACAGTCATATTATTCTGCTCTAACTTGATGAACTCTACCTCCTTCATGTGACGAATACTTTCGGGAAAGTACTTGTCATTGAACAGTTCTTGGAACTTCTCCCAAGACATCTTTAGTGCAGCAGGTTGAGTATGCTTTATCGATTCCCACCAGTAATCTGCCTCTCCTCGCAACATAAAGGTGGCAAAGTGAACCTTTTGCTCCCCGGCGCATCCCAAGACATCAAATATCTTGGGGATCTGCTTTCTCCACGTTTCCGCCTTAAGTAGTTTTGGTTCTCCAATAAACTCCAGTGGTCCCAGCTCCTTGAACTGTTTAGCGGTGACCGTCTGAGAGTTTTCAGTGTTTCCACCTATATTTTGGACAGGAGCCGATTTCGCCTGCTGTTGCATGAATTGCATAAAACCTCTGAACATTCCATCATTCATCATTTGGTCAGTGTTGTTGTTTGCATGAGGATTATCGCCTTCCTGATGCACATTATCTTGATTATTGATATGTGGTGAATCAACGGTCGCCTGTGCTCCATTGCTATTCTCAACATTTTCGGATGTCATTTTCAAATACTGCCACAAATCAAGGGTTAAATAACATATCACATATTATCTCTATATTCTGACCGACCAATTAAATACCAAATAAACTTAGGTAGGTGATACTGGCGAAGGAATTCTCCGTCTCTCCCCTCCTAGTTCTTGTAACGACCCCAAAATTCATACAATTTAATTCTCGACTTCGGTCGTTAATAATACATTCAACCTCTAATTTTACATCATTAAACGATAATACAACCATTGAAATTTGTAGAATAATTAAAATTTTCTATTACAAACTATCCTCGTTCCCAAAACCTTCAACCTTTACATCTAAATATCTTAGAATCATTTTAATACTACAATAGTTTACATTCGCAAAATAATATTACAATTCAACATTAATACATTATTCGAAACCTTAAACATGGTTCAAATAATAACACAACCAAAGTATATAAATCTTCAAGTATCACATCTGATTCATGTCTTTCAAGTAACGCATAACTTTACCTTGAATCTTGAACCTGCAAAAGTGGTTATTTGCAAGGTTGAGCTTGACAGCCCAGCAAATTTAACAGTCTATCATGTTTCACATAGCACATAATTCATGCATTCTACATTTCTAATTTATCGAGTTACATTATACAACATGCATGTGCTATCACATATCACATATAAATTGAGTTCCATAACCCAATTAACTTGATCATATTTTGACCTTAACAATTCATAAAGCATGGTATGTAACTCACCACATAATCACATTTAATCCACAAACATAATAGAACTGAAAAACTTGCCTTGAATGTTGTTTAATGTTTAAAACTTATCTGCGCTGTGATGATCCTACACAAATTGAGGATACATACATGTACATATTAGTTTCACATACAAAATTCACGTACTCAATGTAAACTAATTTTATTTAGCTATAATATTTTGTTCTTGTCTTAAAACCATTCTATGTTTCTTTAGAAACTTTTGTCCGTTATAACCTTTTTACGCCCAAAAGGTTCTCTCATGGATTTAGTATATAAATACTTTACGTAACAAAACATAAACCATTTATATCCCCTTCGTTTTATATTACTAGGTTCAATATAATTTCACAAGGCAGCAGCCCCTCACCTTTGACACCCATTTCGCGGTTTAATAGCTTGCAATTTACTTATCTAATCGTAAGGCATTTTTTTTAGTATGTTTTTCATGGCATACAAGACTATTTTTAAGAAATACTAACCTCTCATTTCGGGTTTGTTAAGTAGTCTAAAAAGCGTGCCAAAAATTGACGTTCATAGCAGTCTTCAATTTTTTTTCTCAGCTTTACCCTCTCTCGCTAAAACAGTCATAACTAATTCGTTTCAAAACATTTTTGAGCGATTCTTGAGCCCACGCGAAGCTAACTTCCGAGGATACAACTTTCATTCTTTGACCATTTCCAAATTCAAAACACAGAATTCCGAAAAATTCGTTCAAGGTGACTGCCCCGAGTTGGTTAGACAGTTTTGACGTGACTACTTTGAATGGTCATAACTCTTTGCTCCGAAGTCGGAATTAGTCCGTTCTGGAGTCTATGGAAAGCTAATTCAGTGTACTATAACATACCAAAAGCCCAAAAGTTTGTGGAAACATTAACTGATCAAAACAGTGTCCCGAATAGCACATCCCGCTGCTGACTTTCAGTTTGACAAATTCGACACATTTATTTCCAATCACCGTAACTCCCTCATCCGAGGTCGGAATGAGGTCATTCCAAAGCCTATGGCTTCCTAACTCAGTGCACTACAACTACCCAGAAACTCAGAATTTTTCAGGCAACATAGCTATTCCAGAATTTGACACTATAGTCACTGTTCATTCAATTTTTATTTCTAGACATGGTTTACTAAAATCTTCACCATGGATTCATTTTAACTCCGTTTTGGTTCATTCAAGTTAGGAAATCTTCAGAACTTAGAGGGATATAACATACAATCATCAAATTAAGTTTTTAGACATAAATCAAAAGCACAAAGGGTCCTCAAGCTCAGTCCCAAAAACTGCCCAACAAGGTTCTTTGTAAATCTTTTATTTTGTGAGTTTTGGTTACACTTGGATGATGTTAAGGTTTCATATCTCTAATTACAATCATTATAACTCATTTACATAATCAATTACAAGCCAAAATAAACATAGTAAACTAACTAGTTTTCTAACAAAACTAACTAAACTTCCAAAATACAAACTTTAACTAACAAACTAAATACAATATTTAAAATAATAACATTACCAAAAATTAAATAAGAAACATACCCAAAAATACAAATTCCACAAACTGAATACGTACTCGACCAAAATTTAACTAAGAGAAGATCTTTATAAAAAGTCCTCCCACAACAAAGCCTTTCTCAAAATTGGAGGCCTTATTGTTGGTGAATGAAACAAAGGATCAAGCCCTTCTATTTATAGGTTTAGCAAAGGGTAAAGTTCTCAATTTAATTGATGTGGGACTTGGTTTATACTAATTCTAATTTGTTTATACTAATTTTTCCTATTTTCAACATACTGAGTGTATTCATTCATCAAGAATTTGTTTCTTAACCAATTCGATCCGTTCAAGTTGCGTTGTTTTCGTTTTATAGAGGAGAACAACAATCATCTTTCAATTTAAAGTTTTCTTCATGAATTCATCATCAAATTTAGTCCCAAAGTACACCAAAACACATATTACAATCAAAACCCAAATTTCTCTTCTTTAGTATAAATACATGAATTTGATTTCTGAAAATTTATTTCTAGATGACCACTATCAAATTATAAATATCTAATAACATATATAACATCATAACCCACAAATTCATTAACCAAAACTCCAATTTTAAAAGAAACCCAAGAACACATAAACTAGAAATATAAACTAGATTATGTACCTTTAATTCCTTAAGAAATAAAATTAACCTTATTAGTAAAATTATAATTTCTATTCAACAATTATAATCATAACATTATTTAACAAATTCTCACTCCTCTAATTTAATTATTTAATTAAATTAGAATATCACAATTATACACGCGTAATAAAATACGTATAAATCTCATCTATTTTATCACACTTAAATAAACTATCTCATACCAATTTTCATCAAATATTTATTTAATATCATAAATATTCATCTAATTCCATAAAGTTTTCAACTAAAATATTTAATGTACTTAATAAATATTTTACTCGCATTATACTAAAATTTACATTTTTATGCAATATATTACATTCTCACTTTATTAAATCAATTATACTTGTATTAATTCACTATTTTAATTAAGTGAATTATTCACAATATTTATGAAACTTAACTCATAATAATTTCTATTGCTCACAAGGCATAATAATTAAAATTATATTATCTCATAACATAATTTCAACTTAATTAAATTAACTAATATTATTTAATTTCTTTAATAGTTTAATTACCTATTAAATCTCACATTCTCCAACATATGAATATATAATTCTCTTCACACCAAATCATATAATTCAAAATATATACACCTCATAATAAGAATTTTAATTATTAAATTCTTATTTTAATAACTTATAAAAATTCGGGTTGTCACATCCTTCCCTCCTTATAAGGATTCCGTCCTCGGAATCAAAGAAACCTCCCTTACTCGGTTTTCACCAAATCTTTTTTCAAAATTTACTCGGAATATTACATTCACCCTTTCTTCTAAGAATTTCGTCCTCGAAATTTTATCTATTAATCTTTATTCATTCAATCTATCAAAATAGATTTTACGTTAATAATTTATTCAATCATTGGGGTCTATAATCACTTTCTTTCCACAAAGATCTTTCTACAATTATTAACTTTTCTATTAAAAGTTTTACATTATTCTTTGATAACTCATCTCCTTCTCATATCAACACTTCTTTTCTCACATATTCAATTTATTCATCATTCAGTGTCGCATTCTACGACTTACTTCTTTCTAAGGAATATCATCCTTACCACATTCGCCTTTTAGAATTGCAAGAATCTTCTATAATTGCTCAATAATTAGGAAGTAGTATGAATAACTCAGGAATTTAAAAGATTCAAATCATGTTGAGGGGTCACAAGTCCGTGAACTCTATTCTCGATTTACTAGTGCTTCAACTCAATCCTTCACACTGCAAACCAGAGTGTTTATCAATCACAAAGACTGAAAACACCCTCCTTACGTACACTAGGTGGCCAGCCTATTGTACCACTACGTTGGGCCGCAACGTAGTGTTTTGTAACGACTATATGCGTTACGCTCGGAACCATTGTCCCCGAAAACATGTCCCCTTATAGGGTTGTTCACCTCAGCTTTTCAACATCTGAATCCGCACCAAAACAATTTGGTTTGGCATAACTTTTCAATAAACACTTGAATTTCATGAACATCTTTCAATATTCGTCTAGCTGAATCAAATAGCATAGACCTCTATAACAATTCGAACATCAACCGAAATATACATATACATACATACATATGAATTCTCATATCTCAAAGAAATTTCAAAAATCTTTTTATGACGTCATGATACCGCATTGTATTTACAGTCCGTTGAGGATTCCGTCATTTGGTGATTTTATCATACTACATCATACCATAGTGGGCTGACGATCCTTAGATCACATCCAACACTAGGTAATACTGCATTGATGACTCCATTTTTATCATCCTTGCACCAGGTTACATGATGCATTAATGATATAAAATACATTTTGATATATTGTAAATAATTTTTGTCTAGCCGAAGCAATTAGCATAGACATACGAATAACAATATTGTTGTTAAAACTCACTGGTTCCATCATTTGATCCAATGTTTTTCAAAAAAATAGAAGTGTAAACTTCAGCACGAAGTCAATAAATTTCGAAAGTCTAGCATAGCTAGTAGATTTAGATTACTTTTGCTTCCACCATCAACTTCACTTTCTATAATGATCCATTGCTTAATAGGTCTATCTATTCCTATCATCCTCAATACTCTATTTATACTTATCTATACCCAGTTCGTCAAACTTACCACACGTTATGAGTTCAGGAACTTTCCACAATCATATGAGTTTAAGAACTTATCCTAGTCAGACCATAGGCGTCCATTCGCTGAGAGGTTGAAAATCATACCATATAATTATGAGTCACGAACCTACCATAAGTATGAGTTTTAAGAACTCGCACTTAACCTTATAATATTTACTAACTATACTCTACCTATCTGTTATACACATGAGAAAAGAATCACCTTCTCAACAAGCATATAACAAATAGCGCGACACAAACATTCCAATGATTATCAATGTGATAAACTGAGTGCAAGCACAAAACCCTCGCCCATACAAAGGTTTGTACAATTCAGCCATCACATGAGACCTCAATTGAAATCCCACCTAACTCTATCTTGCTTATAACTTGCCCTTTGCTCGATACGAATTCCTCGTATCACATCATCTATAACTTCTCGTGAGTTATCTCGTACTATTTCATAGTACTCCATCTTCATAGTATTAAGCTATAATTATTCAAATATTATAGACCATCTTTCTTTTATAACTTAAACAGACCACGTCGTGATCTTATTCTATAATCATCTCCCTTAAAATTCTTTTCTTAACTCGTGATCGTTTTGTTTTACGATCCTCTTTCTTTCTCTTTTTCATCATTTACTACATTACTCGTTATTCTGGCTTTTGGAGTTAGGAAACTCCCATTTCTTATCTTTATATCTCTTAGATTCTTCTTTGAATCTTCTTGTTTATATAAAGAAAAAAAATTTCATTTAAGAATTTCTAACATCATTTACATCGCTCAAAATTTCATTCGAGTTCTACACTTTCATCATACGTATCCATTTCTACACTTAGTACACATCGAGTCTCTAACAGTTTCAATATGGTACGCTGAATGGTTTCCCACAAACAACCAACAAACTAGGTTCCGAGTTACTAGTTTGTATATACCTCCGCTCTATGAAGGAATCGTTTAGCCTAGATACCATACACCAACTACTAAAGAGTATAACTGTACCATACTTAACTATAACTCTCTATTCTTAACTTCCTTACCATTCTCTTCTTATAGACATTGTCTATCTGTTATCACCTTACATCCTTATTATTGGAGTTGGGTAACCTCACATTCATATTCTTTATAACTCTGCGAGATTCTTCTTTGAATCATTTCACGCAAGTTTTATCCCTTCTTTATACGTTTCTTACATTACTTCTTATTGTTCAAACTCTATTTGAGCTTATTCTTTCATTATCTTCACCTTCCTTCCCTAAGGTTATAGCCTAAGGTACTCCTACCTAAGGTTTATAACCTACAGCTTTGATACCAACTGTAATGACCCCAAAATTCATACAATTTAATTCTCGACTTCGATCGTTAATAATACATTCAACCTCTAATTTTACATCATTAAACGATAATACAACCATTGAAATTTGCGGAATAATTAAAATTTTCTATTACAAACTATCCTCGTTCCCAAAACCTTCAACCTTTACATCTAAATATCTCAGAATCATTTTAATACTACAATAGTTTACATTCGCAAAATAATATTACAATTCAACATTAATACATTATTCGAAACCTTAAACATGGTTCAAATAATAACACAACCAAAGTATATAAATCTTCAAGTATCACATCTGATTCATGTCTTTCAAGTAACGCATAACTTTACCTTGAATCTTGAACCTGCAAAAGTGGTTATTTGCAAGGTTGAGCTTGACAGCCCAGCAAATTTAACAGTCTATCATGTTTCACATAGCACACAATTCATGCATTCTACATTTTTAATTTATCGAGTTACATTATACAACATGCATGTGCTATCACATATCACATATAAATTGAGTTCCATAACCCAATTAACTTGATCATATTTTGACCTTAACAATTCATAAAGCATGGTATGTAACTCACCACATAATCACATTTAATCCACAAACATAATAGAACTGAAAAACTTGCCTTGAATGTTGTTTAATGTTTAAAACTTATCTGCGCTGTGATGATCCTACACAAATTGAGGATACATACATGTACATATTAGTTTCACATACAAAATTCACGTACTCAATGTAAACTAATTTTATTTAGCTATAATATTTTGTTCTTGTCTTAAAACCATTCTATGTTTCTTTAGAAACTTTTGTCCGTTATAACCTTTTTACGCCCAAAAGGTTCTCTCATGGATTTAGTATATAAATACTTTACGTAACAAAACATAAACCATTTATATCCCCTTCGTTTTATATTACTAGGTTCAATATAATTTCACAAGGCAGCAGCCCCTCACCTTTGACACCCATTTCGCGGTTTAATAGCTTGCAATTTACTTATCTAATCGTAAGGCATTTTTTTTAGTATGTTTTTCATGGCATACAAGACTATTTTTAAGAAATACTAACCTCTCATTTCGGGTTTGTTAAGTAGTCTAAAAAGCGTGCCAAAAATTGACGTTCATAGCAGTCTTCAATTTTTTTTCCCAGCTTTACCCTCTCTCGCTAAAACAGTCATAACTAATTCGTTTCAAAACATTTTTGAGCGATTCTTGAGCCCACGCGAAGCTAACTTCCGAGGATACAACTTTCATTCTTTGACCATTTCCAAATTCAAAACACAGAATTCCGAAAAATTCGTTCAAGGTGACTGCCCCGAGTTGGTTAGACAGTTTTGACGCGACTACTTTGAATGGTCATAACTCTTTGCTCCGAAGTCGGAATTAGTCCGTTCCGGAGTCTATGGAAAGCTAATTCAGTGTACTATAACATACCAAAAGTCCAAAAGTTTGTGGAAACATTAACTAATCAAAACAGTGTCCCGAATAGCACATCCCGCTGCTGACTTTCAGTTTGACAAATTCGATACATTTATTTCCAATCACCGTAACTCCCTCATCCGAGGTCGGAATGAGGTCATTCCAAAGCCTATGGCTTCCTAACTCAGTGCACTACAACTACCCAGAAACTCAAAATTTTTCAGGCAACATAGCTATTCCAGAATTTGACACTATAGTCACTGTTCATTCAATTTTTATTTCTAGACATGGTTTACTAAAATCTTCACCATGGATTCATTTTAACTCCGTTTTGGTTCATTCAAGTTAGGAAATCTTTAGAACTTAGAGGGATATAACATACAATCATCAAATTAAGTTTTTAGATATAAATCAAAAGCACAAAGGGTCCTCAAGCTCAGTCCCAAAAACTGCCCAACAAGGTTCTTTGTAAATCTTTTATTTTGTGAGTTTTGGTTACACTTGGATGATGTTAAGGTTTCATATCTCTAATTACAATCATTATAACTCATTTACATAATCAATTACAAGCCAAAATAAACATAGTAAACTAACTAGTTTTCTAACAAAACTAACTAAACTTCCAAAATACAAACTTTAACTAACAAACTAAATACAATATTTAAAATAATAACATTACCAAAAATTAAATAAGAAATATACCCGAAAAAACAAATTCCACAAACTGAATACGTACTCGACCAAAATTTAACTAAGAGAAGATCTTTATAAAAAGTCCTCCCACAACAAAGCCTTTCTCAAAATTGAAAGCCTTATTGTTGGTGAATGAAACAAAGGATCAAGCCCTTCTATTTATAGGTTTAGCAAAGGGTAAAGTTCTCAATTTAGTTGATGTGGGACTTGGTTTATACTAATTCTAATTTGTTTATACTAATTTTTCCTATTTTTAACATACTGAGTGTATTCATTCATCAAGAATTTGTTTCTTAACCAATTCGATCCGTTCAAGTTGCGTTGTTTTCGTTTTATAGAAGAGAACAACAATCATCTTTCAATTTAAAGTTTTCATCATGAATTCATCATCAACTTTAATCCCAAAGTACACCAAAACACACATTACAATCAAAACTCAAATTCCTCTTCTTTAGTATAAACACATGAATTTGATTTCTGAAAATTTGTTTCTAGATGACCACTATCAAATTATAAATATCTAATAATATATATAACATCGTAACCCACAAATTCATTAACCAAAACTCCAATTTTAAAAGAAACTCAAGAACACATAAACTAGAAATATAAACTAGATTATGTACCTTTAATTCCTTAAGAAATAAAATTAACCTTATTAGTAAAATTATAATTTCTATTCAACAATTATAATCATAACATTATTTAACAAATTCTCACTCCTCTAATTTAATTATTTAATTAAATTAGAATATCACAATTATACTCGCGTAATAAAATACGTATAAATCTCATCTATTTTATCACACTTAAATAAACTATCTCATACCAATTTTCATCAAATATTTATTTGATATCATAAATATTCATCTAATTCCATAAAGTTTTCAACTAAAATATTTAATGTACTTAATAAATATTTTACTCGCATTATACTAAAATTTACATTTTCATACAATATATTACATTCTTACTTTATTAAATCAATTATACTTGTATTAATTCACTATTTTAATTAAGCGAATTATTCACAATATTTATGAAACTTAACTCATAATAATTTTCATTGCCCACAAGGCATAATAATTAAAATTATATTATCTCATAACATAATTTCAACTTAATTAAATTAACTAATATTATTTAATTTCTTTAACAATTTAATTACCTATTAAATCTCACATTCTTCAACATATGAATATATAATTCTCTTCACACCAAATCATATAATTCAAAATATATACACATCATAATAAGAATTTTAATTATTAAATTCTTATTTTAATAACTTATAAAAATTCGGGTTGTCACATCCTTCCCTCCTTATAAGGATTCCGTCCTCGGAATCAAAGAAACCTCCCTTACTCGATTTTCACCAAATCTTTTTTCAAAATTTACTCAGAATATTACAGTTCTAGTCTCACATCTTAGCCAGGGATCATATCCCTAAGCTCTGATACCAACTGTGACGCCCCCAAAAATAGGTATACATCATTCGTCTTGAGTCGTCAGATATATAGTACAGAATTCAAATATAACTTAATAATACTACTGTCGTGTACAATACGACAACATAAACTGTGAGTTTGAATACAATTATTGTCTACTAGAGAGTATAAAAACTCAAAAGGAGTCCTCATTACAATTATTATCACACTATTTAACAGAATAGTGAGGACTACTAATGCACCATCTAGGACCATCACTCTGTTCTCCGACTCGTCTCAGCTATATTCTCATTTCCTGAAGAGAACAGTGAAAGAAAGCGTGAGCTCAACTAGCCCAGTAAGAAATATTATGACTAAGATAATGCAGAAAAAATTATCATTAGCCTTAAACAGTGTTAAACTGATACAATATAACAAACATCAAGTTTAACTGCAGCGGAACAAGCAATCAATTAGAAGAGTCAAGTAGGGAATAAAATCTACTATCAGCTTCTATGATTTAAAAGGTTTTTCATGACTTTTATCGCTGGGACTCAGCTTAATAAATAATTCACATCATCGAATCACCCCTGTACTACGGCCAAGAATATTATTTAGTATCACGACCACAATTATCCATGCACTACGGGCCAAGAATATTTGTGTGAGACCCCAGATTTTATGAATAAATATTTAATTTTCTCGAAATAATTATGGTGTGGATTTGATATAATATTATAGTTGTGGGTATTATTTATAAATTTTGCAAAGTAAGCAAGTTGTTTTAAAATATTCGTTTGGTCGGGAAATATTCTTTTTGTCGGGGAATATTCGTACGACGGCACAATCATTGGTGGACCCCACAACAGAAGTATAGTCGTAGTTAGAAAACGACAAAATTATCTTTCTATAAAAATAACGGCGGAAGTTTTACCATTGTTACTGTTGAACTACTCGGTAGTAAAAGTACAGTAATACGTGTGGTTGCATAGTAGCACACGGTATTGATTATTAATGCTTATGTGAGAAGTCACTCAGTTTGATTCCATTATTGTCAGTTAATAATATGAATTATTTAGCGATAATGACGTTCTGTTTTATTCGTAATAAAACAGAAACATCTTTTTATATAAAACAGAATACTTTATTAAAGTTATTCTATAAATAGAATATAATATATTTTATTTAAAATATTTTTCTTTAATTATGGACCGTCAGATTAAAGTAATCAATCTGGACCGTTCATGGATTAGTTACTATGCATTCTATTTTTCTATAAATAGCAGCTCATTCCTTCATTATTTCTTACGAATTCACTGAACTCTAGAGAGAGAAACTATAGAGAGAAACTATAGAGAGAGAGAGAAGAAGAGTATTCTGCTATTTAACTACTTCCTTACTTCAGCTCTTCTTTAAAACGGTAAGGGGTGTTATTCTTTCTTATTCATGAAGAGAACTGTTGTTATTCCATTTCTTATTATTCAGTTGGAATATCCTGTATACGCGGATCTAACCTATACTTGGTGACATTCTTCTATTATTCTGTTGGAACATCCTGTCTGTGTGTTTTACACCGGACCTGGTTCCGTTTTTATTACTATTCTGTTGGAACATCCTGTCTGTGTGTTTTACACCGGACCTGGTTTCGTTTTTATTATTCTGTTGGAACATCTTGTCTATTGTTTTACACCGGACCTGGTTCCGTCTTGTTATTATTCTGTTGGAACATCCTGTCTGTGTGTTTTACACCGGACCTGGTTCCATTATTTATTATTCTGTCGGAATATCCTGTCTGTGCGTTTACGCCGGACCTGGTTCCATTATTTATTATTCTGTTGGAATAACCTGTCTGTGCGGTCTATCGCATGCATGGTGATTTCTTTTGTTATTCCATTCTTTATTATACTCAGTTGGTTAAGTTTTGACTTCTATACTCCATGAAATTTGTGGAATATCCTTGATAATTGCGGTTCATCCAGTATCTTTTCATGAAAATATTCTTCTAAGTATTCTTGAATTTTACTCCACAAAGCAATATCATGTTGACAATTTGGACGTTGTTAATTCTTGGATAAATTAATTCTTGAACTTGTTTTATTGAATTCTTATATCATTGTCATCATCCTCATGTTTATAAAATGTTGAAAGTCATCTGTGGCCTGTAGTGCATAGATGGACTTGGTATGATTATGACCAGGGATTATTCGGTATAATCATGACCGTAATGTTACAAATGATGTGGTAAAAGTCCTCATTGGCCCGTAGTGCGTTGATGGACAGTTGTTGGCATGATCATGACCATTAATGAATATACGAATATCCTTGGCTGTAGTGCAGGGGTGATTCGATGATGTGGATTATTTTATTAAGCTGAGTCTCAGCGATCACAGTGTTGAAAAACCTTTTAAATCATAAAAGATAGTAGTGTTTATTTTCTACTTGACTCTTTCAATGGATTGCTTATTCCGCTGCAGTTAAACTTGATGTCTATTATATTTTATCAGTTTAACATTGTTGAAGGCTAATGATAATTTATTCTGCATTATCTTAGTCATAATATATCTTACTGGGCTAGTTGAGCTCACCATTTCTTTCTTTGTTCTCTACTATCTTTTATGATTTAAAAGGTTTTTCAACACTGTGATCGCTGGGACTCAGCTTAATAAAATAATCCACATCATCGAATCACCCCTGCACTACGGCCAAGGATATTCGTGTATTCATTAATGGTCATGATCATGCCAACAACTGTCCATCAATGCACTACGGGCCAATGAGAACTTTTACCACATCATTTGTAACATTACGGTCACGATTATGCCGAATAATCCCTGGTCATAATCATACCAAGTCCATCTATGCACTACAGGCCATAGATGACTTTCAACATTTTATAAACATGAGGATGATGACAATGATATAAGAATTAAATAAAACAAGTTCAAGAATTAATTTATCCAAGAATTAATAACGTCCAAATTGTCAACATGATACTGCTTTGTGGAGTAAAATTCAAGAATGCTTAGAAGAATATTTTCATAAAAAGATACTGGATGAACCGCAATTATCAAGGATATTCAACTAATTTCATGGAGTATAGAAGTTAAAACTTAACCAACTGAGTATAGTAAAGAATGGAATAACAAAAGAAATCACCCGTCATGCGATAGACCGCACAGAAAGGTTATTCCAACAGAATAATAAATAATGGAACCAGGTCCGGCGTAAAAGCACAGACAGGCTATTCCGACAGAATAATAAATAATAGAACTAGGTCCGGTGTAAAACACACAGACAGGATGTTCCAACAGAATAATAACAAGACGGAACCAGGTTCGGTGTTAAACACACAGACAGGATGTTCTAACAGAATAATAATAAAAACGGAACCAGGTCCGGTGTAAAACACACAGACAGGATGTTACAACAGAATAACAGAAGAATGTCACCAAGTATAGGGTAGACCGCGTATACAAGTTATTCCAACAGAATAATAAAAAATGGAATAACAAAAGTTCTCTTCATGAATAAGAAAGAATAACACCCCTTACCGTTTTAAAGAAGAGCTGAAATAAGGAAGTAGTTAAGTAGCAGAATACTCTTCTTCTCTCTCTCTATAGTTTCTCTCTATAGTTTCTGTGACGCCCCCAAAATTAGGTATACATCACCCATCTTGGGTCGTCAGATACAAAGTACAGAATACAAATACAACTTACTAATACAACTGTCGTGTACAATACAACAAAACATAAACTGCGAGTTTGAATACAAATATTATCTTCTAGAGAGTATTCATACTCAAAAGGAGTCCTCATTATATTTATTAACACACTATTACATAGAATAGTGAGGACTACTAACTAATACTATCATTCGAACCATCACTCCGTTCCCCGACTTGCCCCAGCTACGTTCTCATTTCCTGAAGAGAACAGTGAAAGAAATGGTGAGCTCAACTAGCCCAGTAAGAAATATTATGACTAAGATAATGCAGAATAAATTATCATTAGCCTTCAACAATGTTAAACTGATAAAATATAATAGACATCAAGTTTAACTGCAGCGGAATAAGCAATCCATTAAAAGAGTCAAGTAGAAAATAAACTCTACTATCTTTTATGATTTAAAAGGTTTTTCAACACTGTTATCGCTGAGACTCAGCTTAATAAAATAATCCACATCATCGAATCACCCCTGCACTACGGCCAAGGATATTCGTGTATTCATTAACGGTCATGATCATGCCAACAACTGTCCATCAATGCACTACGGGCTAATGAGGACTTTTACCACATCATTTGTAACATTACGGTCATGATTATACCGAATAATCCCTCGTCATAATCATATCAAGTCCATCTATGCACTACAGGCCACAGATGACTTTTAACATTTTATAAACACGAGGATGATGACAATGATATAAGAATTCAATAAAACAAGTTCAAGAATTAATTTATCCAAGAATTAACAACGTCCAAATTGTCAACATGATACTGCTTTGTGGAGTAAAATTCAAGAATGCTTAAAAGAATATTTTCATGAAAAGATACTGGATGAAACGCAATTATCAAGGATATTCCATAAATTTCATGGAGTATAGAAGTCAAAACTTAACCAACTGAGTACAATAAAGAATGAAATAACAAAAGAAATCACCATGCATGCGATAGACCGCACAGACAGGTTATTCCAACAGAATAATAAATAATGGAACCAGGTCCGGCGTAAACGCACAGACAGGATATTCCGACAGAATAATAAATAATGGAACCAGGTACGGTGTAAAACAATAGACATGATGTTCCAACAGAATAATAAAAACGGAACCAGGTCCGGTGTAAAACACACAGACAGGATGTTCCAACAGAATAGTAATAAAAACGGAACCAGGTCCGGTGTAAAATATACAGACAGGATGTTCCAACAGAATAATAATAAAAACGGAACCAGGTCCGGTGTAAAACACATAGACAGGATGTTCCAACAGAATAATAGAAGAATGTCACCAAGTATAGGGTAGACCGCGTATACAGGTTATTCCAACAGAATAATAAGAAATGGAATAACAACAGTTCTCTTCATGAATAAGAAAGAATAACACCCCTTACCGTTTTAAAGAAGAGCTAAAATAAGGAAGTAGTTAAGTAGCAGAATACTCTTCTTCTCTCTCTCTATAGTTTCTCTTTATAGTTTCTCTCTTTAGAGTTCAGTGAATTCGTACGAAATAATGAAGAAATGAGCTGCTATTTATAGAAAAATAGAATGCATACTAACTAATCCATGAACGGTCCTGATTGATTATTTTAATCTGACGGTCCATATTTAAAGAAAAATCTTTTAAATAAAATATAATATATTCTATTTATAGAATAACTTTAATAAAGTATTCTGTTTTATATAAAAAAATGTTTCTGTTTTATTACGTTAATAATACGAATAAAACAAAACATCATTATCGCTAAATAATTCATATTATTAACTGACAATAATTGAATCAAACTGAGTGACTTCTCACATAAGTATTAATTATCAATACCGTGTGCTACTATGCAACCACACGTATTACTGTACTTTTACTACCGAGTAGTTCAACAGTAACAATGGTTAAACTTCCGCCGTTATTTTTAATAAAATATTTTTATCGTTTTCTCAATCCGACAATAATTTCGTTGTGGGGTCCACCAATGATTGTGCCGTTGTACGAATATTCTCTGTTAAAACGAATATTTCCCGACCAATCGAATATTATATAAAAACTTGCGTACTTTGTAAAATTTCTAAATATTACCCACAACTATAACATTATATCAAATTAACTCCATAATATTCAAAAATAATATTTATAGAAAATTCATCTTTATTTATAAAAGTTGGGGTCTTACAACCTCCCCTTCTTATGAAATTTCGCCCTCGAAATTATGGTACGTACCTGGTATGTCGAAGAGGTAAGGATATCTTGATTTCATTTCAGATTCTAACTCCCAAGTCATTTCCTCAACATCGTGGTTTCTCCACAAAACTTTGACTTGAGGTATAACCTTGGAGCGTAGAATATGATCCTTCTTATCCAAGATTTGAACAGGAACTTCTTCACACGTCAAATCCCCCGCTATTTCGTCCGGTTCTAACTCAATAATGTGGTTCGGGTCTTCCACATATTTGCGTAACATGGATATATGAAAAACGTTATGAATACGAGACATACTTGGCGATAAAGCGAGTCTAAAAGCCACAATTTCTACTCGATCGAGGAATAAAAATGGACCGATGAATCGAGGATTGAGCTTTTCTCTCTTTCCAAATCTCGTAACTCCTTTCCATGGAGCAACACGTAAGAACATATGATCTCCTACATCAAATTCCACGTCCTTTCGATGAAGATCAGCATAACTCTTTTGTCGATCTTGTGAGGTTTTTATACGTTGTCGGATCGTTTGAATCTTTTCTGTAGTCATACGTACCAACTCCGGTCCCAACAACGTTGCTTCACCCACCTCATCCTAGCATACTGGAGAACGACATTTTCTTCCATACAATGCTTCGAATGGAGCCATGCCAATACTTGTTTGATAACTGTTGTTGTAGAAAAACTCCACCAATGGTAAGAACTTGTCCCAACTTCCCTTGAAGTCAAAGACACAGAGTCTTAATAAATCTTCTAGAGTTTGAATAGTCCTCTCTGATTGTCCGTCCGTCTGAGGATGATATGCCGAACTAAATCGTAAATCTGTGCCCATAGCTTTTTGTAAACTAACCCAAAATCGTGAAGTGAATTTTGGGTCTCGATCAGAAACTATGAATACTGGCATACCATGCAGTCTTACAATCTCGTTTATGTACATACAAGCAAGACGTTCAAGTGTATAAATTTCTCGTATCGGTAAGAAATGAGCAGACTTGGTCAATCTATCAACAATGACCCAAATCGCATCAATACCTTGAGAAACCCTAGGAAGACCGGTAACGAAATCCATGGTAATGTGCTCCCACTTCTATTCTGGAATTTCAAGTGGTTGCAATGGACCTTTTGGTACTTGATGCTCCGCTTTGACTCGTTGACAAGTTAGACACCTTGAGATAAACAGCGCTATCTCTTTCTTCATATTGCTCCACCAAAATGTATGACGAAGATCATGATACATTTTGGTACTTCCAGGATGGATTGCAAACGGTGTGTTGTGCGCCTCCATCATGATTTCATACTTTAAATCAGGGTCGTTAGGAACACAAAGTCTGGAGTTGACTCAAAGTATTCCTTCTTCATCGATTCTTGCTTCCGGCATAGCACCTTCTTGCACTTTCTTCCTCATACGCATCAGCTCCAGGTCTGTAGCTTGAGCAGCTTTAACTTTATCGATTAAAGTTGGTTTTACTCGTATATTCGCCATCATCACATGGGTCCCTGGAGTCTTTAACTCTATCTCCATCCTTTACAAATCACACAAAATGGGCCTTTGTGTTGACAATATCGCACTCGTACTTGTATATGATCTTCTACTCAATGCGTCAGCTACCACGTTCGCTTTTCCAAGATGGTATTGAATGGTATGATCATAATCTTTCAACAGTTCAAGCCAACGTCGTTGTCGCATGTTGAGTTCCTTTTGACTGAAGAAATATTTAAGGCTTTTATGATCCGTAAAGATCTCCACCTTCTCCCCATACAAGTAATGCCTCCAAATTTTAAGTGCAAAGACAACAGCTGCCAACTCTAGATTATGAGTAGGATAATTCCTCTCATATTCCTTGAGTTGTCTTGATGTATAGGCTATGACTTTTCCATGTTGCATGAGAACGCATCCCAACCCTTTGCTCGAAGCATCACTGTAGATGACAAATCCCTCCGAGTTAGATAGTATTGTTAGAACAGGTGCTGAAATGAGTCTCCTCTTGAGTTCTTGAAAGCTCTTCTCACATTCTTTGCTCCAACCGAACTTTGTATATTTCCGAGTCAGCTGAGTTAATGGAGCAGCGATTCGAGAAAATCCTTCCACGAATCTCCAATAATAACTAGCTAAACCAAGAAAGCTACGTACTTCGGTCACTGATTTAGGTTGCTCCCAGCTTTGAATAGCTTCAATCTTTACCGGGTCAACCGATATTCCACGACTTGATACTACGTGCCCAAGGAATGCTACCTCCTCCAGCCAGAACTTGCATTTCTTCAACTTGGCATAAAGCTTGTATTCACGAAGCTTTTGGAGTACCAGCCTCAAGTGTTGCTCATGATCTTCACGGCTTTTGGAATAAATAGGGATGTCATCAATAAAGACGACCACAAAGTGATCCAAATATTCCTTGAATACCCGGTTCATCATATCCATGAAGGCAGCAAGAGCATTAGTCAATCCAAAGGACATGACTAGGAATTCATAATGCCCGTACCGAGTTCTGAAAGCCGTCTTTGGAATATCCTCAGTTCTAACCTTCAGCTGATGATATCCAGAACGAAGATCGATCTTTGAAAAGAATTGTGCTCCTTGCAATTGGTCAAACAGGTCATCAATACGTGGCAATGGGTACCTGTTTTTGATAGTGACATGATTTAACTCCCAATAATCAATACAAAGTCGCATACTTCCATCTTTTTTCTTCACGAATAGCACAGGAGCACCCCAAGGAGAAGTACTAGGACGAATAAAACCAATGTCTAACAATTCCTGCAGTTGGATATTTAACTCCTGAAGTTCAATAGGAGTCATTCGATATGGGACTTTGGAAATGGGTTTTGTACCGGGTTCAAGGTCGATACAAAATTCAATTTCACGCTCTAGGGGTAGGCCAGGAAGTTCTTCAGGGAATACGTCAGGGAATTTATTAACAATAGAAATATCATTCAAAACTGACGTATTTTTATTTAGATCCGTGACATGAGCTAAGAAAACTTGACATCCGTTTTCCAATAAACGAATAGTTTATGGCTTGAGATGACAGCGATTGATTTTAATGGTTTGGTTGCTTGAATTCGCATAATAGGTCGATTAGGAATATGAAAGCTAACAACCTTACGAAAATAATCAATTTTTGCATGATGAGTAGTTAACCAATCAATCCCTAGAATCACGTCAAATGCAAGTATTTTTAATGAAATAAGATCGACAGGTAATGTGTGGGTACCAACTTGAACCAAACAAGACTTATAAACTGTAGATGTAATGAAGGTTTCTCCCAATAGAGTTTCAACAGATAAGTCAAAGTCGAATTTCTCCGGAATCAAATTTAATCGATGAGCGCAAGTAGGAGAAATAAAAGAATGGGTAGAACCGGTATCAAATAAAGTATAGATTTCGTTAGAGTTTATGATAAGCTTACCCGTGATGACCTCATTCGGGTTTCTTGCTTTCTGGGAGGTCACAACAAACGCTCTCCCTTGCACTACCGGTTTTGACTTTTCTGGGACGGCCTTTGGTGTCTCCATCTTGGCTGAACTTATTTTTGGTAAACGACAAAATCGAGCTAAATGACCTTCTCTTCCACAATTATAACATGCTTTAGACGGCATCGTGCAGTTTGGACTGATGTGCCCCTCCCCTCCGCATTTGAAACATATGATAGGTGGTCGTTCTCCTTCCTTAACAACGGGTGCTGGTGCTAACGTCTTTCCATCATTGTTGAATCTCCTCTTCTTGAAATGACCATTCTTATTGTTTTGGCCCTGATTACCACCGAAGTGGTTACCATTTCTGGCATGTTGATTCCCTCCACGCTTGTTGTCACCGCTTCGATGACTGCTCTCACTGGTATTATCATTTTGTCGACTACCCTCTTTTGGTTGCGTTGACTCGTTATCGCGCTCCACTAACTGAGCCCTATTCACAACATCTGAATACAAACACAGTTTATGAGAAATAAGATGTTGACGTATCTCAGGTTTCAAACCTCGCAAAAACATTCGCGTCATTCGCTTTTCATTATCCACCAAGTGGGACGCAAACCAGGACAACTCATCAAATTTAGCCTCATACTGCGATATGGTCATATTATTCTGCTATAATTTGATGAACTCCACCTCCTTCATGTGACGAACACTTTCAGAAAAGTATTTGTCATTGAACAGCTCTTGGAACTTATCCCAAGACATCTTCAGTGCGGCAGGTTGAGTACGCTTAATCGATTTCCACCAGTAATCTGCCTCTCCTCGCAACATAAAGGCGGCAAAGGGAAACTTTTGCTCCTCGGAGCATCCCAAGACATCAAATCTCTTGGTAATCTGCTTTATCTATGTTTCCGCTATAAGTGATTTTGGCTCTCCCTTAAACTCTGGTGGTCCCAGCTCCTTGAACTGTTTAGCGGTGACCATCCGAGAGTTTTCAGTGTTTCCACCTATATTTTGGATAGGAGCCGCTCTCGTCTGCTGTTGCATGAACTGCATAAAGTTTCTGAACATTCCATCATTCATCATCTGGTCAGTGTGATTGTTTGCATGAGGATTGTCACCTTCCTGATGCACATTATCCTGATTATTGATATGTGGTGAATCAACAGTCGCCTGTGCTCCATTGCTATTCTCAACATTCTCAGATGCCATTTTCAGATACTGCCACAAAATAAAAGTTAATTGATATGTCATATATTATCCTTATATTATGACCGACCAATTAAATACCATGTAAATAAACTTTGGTAGGTCATACTAACGAAGGAATTCCCCGTCTCTCCCCTCCTAGTTCTATTCTCACATCTTAGCCAGGGGTCATATCCCTAAGCTCTGATACCAACTGTGACGCCACCAAAATTAGGTATACATTACCCATCTTGGGTCGTCAGATACAAAGTACAGAATACAAATACAACTTACTAATACAACTGTCGTGTACAATACGACAAAATATAAACTGCGAGTTTGAATACAAATATTATCTTCTAGAGAGTATTCATACTCAAAAGGAGTCCTCATTACATTTATTAACACACTATTACATAGAATAGTGAGAACTACTAACTAATACTATCATTCGAACCATCACTCCGTTCCCCGACTTGCCCCAGCTACGTTCTCATTTCCTGAAGAGAACAGTGAAAGAAAGGGTGAGCTCAACTAGCCCAGTAAGATATATTATGACTAAGATAATGCAGAATAAATTATCATTAGCCTTCAACAATGTTAAACTGATAAAATATAATAGACATCAAGTTTAACTGCAGCGGAATAAGCAATCCATTAAAAGAGTCAAGTAGAAAATAAACTCTACTATCTTTTATGATTTAAAAGGTTTTTCAACACTGTTATCGCTGGGACTCAGCTTAATAAAATAATCCACATCATCGAATCACCCCTGCACTACGGCCAAGGATATTCGTGTATTCATTAATGGTCATGATCATGCCAACAACTGTCCATCAATGCACTACGGGTCAATGAGGACTTTTACCACATCATTTGTAACATTACGGTCATGATTATACCGAATAATCCCTGGTCATAATCATACCAAATCCATCTATGCACTACAGGCCACAGATGACTTTTAACATTTTATAAACATGAGGATGATGACAATGATATAAGAATTCAATAAAACAAGTTCAAGAATTAATTTATCCAAGAATTAACAACGTCCAAATTGTCAACATGATACTGCTTTGTGGAGTAAAGTTCAAGAGTGCTTAAAAAAATATTTTCATGAAAAGATACTGGATGAAACGCAATTATCAAGGATATTCCACAAATTTCATGGAGTATAGAAGTCAAAACTTAACCAACTGAGTACAATAAAGAATGGAATAACAAAAGAAATCACCATGCATGCGATAGACCGCACAGACAGGTTATTCCAACAGAATAATAAATAATGAAACTAGGTCCGGCGTAAACGCACAGACAGGATATTCCGACAGAATAATAAATAATGGAACCAGGTCCGGCGTAAACGCACAGACAGGATATTCCGACAGAATAATAACAAGACGGAACCAGGTCCGGTGTTAAACACACAGACAGGATGTTCCAACAGAATAATAATAAAAACGGAACCAGGTCCAGTGTAAAACACACAGACAGGATGTTCCAACAGAATAACAGAAGAATGTCACCAAGTATAGGGTAGACCGCGTATACAAGTTATTCCAATAGAATAATAAAAAATGGAATAACAAAAGTTCTCTTCATGAATAAAAAAGAATAACACCCCTTATCGTTTTAAAGAAGAGCTGAAATAAGGAAGTAGTTAAGTAGCAGAATACTCTTCTTCTCTCTCTCTATAGTTTCTCTCTATAGTTTCTCTCTCTAGAGTTCAGTGAATTCGTAAGAAATAATGAAGGAATGAGCTACTATTTATAGAAAAATAGAATGCATAGTAACTAATCCATGAACGGTCCAGATTGATTACCTTAATCTGACGGTCCATATTTAAAGAAAAATCTTTTAAATAAAATATAATATATTCTATTTATAGAATAACTTTAATAAAGTATTATGTTTTATATAAAAAGATATTTCTGTTTTATTACGTTAATAATACGAATAAAACAAAACGTCATTATCGCTAAATAATTCATATTATTAACTGACAATAATTGAATCAAACTGAGTGACTTCTCACATAAGCATTAATAATCAATACCGTGTGCTACTATGCAACCACACGTATTACTGTACTTTTACTACCGAGTAGTTCAACAGTATCAATGGTAAAACTTCCGCCGTTATTTTTAATAAAATATTTTTGTCGTTTTCTCAATCCGACAATAATTCCGTTGTGGGGTCCACCAATGATTGTGCCGTTGTACGAATATTTCCTGTTAAAACGAATATTCTCCGACCAATCGAATATTATATAACAACTTGCGTACTTTGCAAAATTTATAAATATTACTCACAACTATAACATTATATCAAATTAACTCCATAATATTTAAAAATAATATTTATAGAAAATTCATCTTTATTTATAAAAGTTGGGGTCTTACAAATGTCACTAAGTATATGGTAGTCCGCGTATACTGGTTATTCTAGCAGAATAATAAAGAATGGAATAACAGAAGTTCTCTTCATGAATACAAAAGAAAATAATACTCCTTACGAGTACAACAAATAATATCTCTTACCGTAAAAGAAACTTGATATCTGTGAGACCCCAAATTTTATGAAATAAAAATATTCAATTTTTCTATTTTGATAAATAGTTAAATTGATAAAAGTTTAAAGTTGAGAGTGATATGTAAAAATTTTTCAAAGTAGACAAGTTGTCATAAAATGCCCAGTTACTATTCACCCTAGTATTGTTCACCCGAGTATTTGGGGCACTTTTTGTATCGGAGTACTATTCACGAGTAACTATTCATGAGTTACTATTCACCTAAATTACTATTCACCCGAATATTATTCACTCGGGTACTTGGGGTATTTTTCGTGTTAGAGTACTATTCACGAGTTACTATTCACAGATTACTATTCACCCAATTACTATTCACTCTATTATTGTTCACTCGGGTATTTGGGACACTTTTCGTGTCGGGGTACTATTCACGGGGTACTATTCCTGAAGTACTATTCACGGGGTACTATTTACCCGAAAAATATATTTCTTTTCGGTCCAAATCATTTTTGGGTACAATATTATTCTATGAGGAGATGTGCTAATTTTTCAGACCGTTGGTTGAAATTATAATAGTAAATCAATATGGGTCGTTGGTTTAAAGTTTTAATAGTAAAATCTTTTTATATAAAACAGAATACTTTTATAAAGTTATTCTATAAATAGAATATATTATATTCTATTATGCATAGTAAAATCTTTTTATATAAAATAGAATACTTTTATAAAGTTATTCTATAAATAGAATATATTATATTTTATTATATATAGTGCATGCATAGTGTTTTGCATAGTAATTTTTTTTATATAAAATAGAATACTTTTATAGAGTTATTCGTTTTATTAGATTATAAATAGAATATATTATATTTTATTTAAAAGATTTTACTTTAAATATGGATCGTCCGATTAAAAGTAAATCAATATGGACCATTCATGAATTAGTTACTATGAAGTCCATTCTGCTATAAATAGAAGCTCATTCCTTCATTATTTCTTACGAATTCACTGAAACTCTAGAGAAAGAAACTATAGAGAGAAAGAAGAAAAGTGTTCTGCTACTTCACTACTTCTATATCCAGTACTCTTCTTTCTAAGGTAAGGGGTATAATTTGTTGTACTCGTAAGGGGTATTATTTCTTTTGTATTTATGAAGAGAACTTCTGTTATTCCATTATTTATTATTTTGTTGGAATAACCTGTATACGCGGGCTACCCTATACATGGTGAAATTCTTCTGTTGTTCTATTCTTTATTACTATGTTGGAATAACCTATTTATGCGAAGTATCGCATACACGATGAAATTCTTTTATTATTCCATTCTTTATTATTCTGTTGGAATAACCTGTCTGTACGGTATATCGCATGCATGGTGATTTCCGTTGTTATTCCATTCTTTATTATTATGTTGGAATATCATGTCTGTGCGTTTACGCCGGACCTGGTTCCATTATTTATTATTCTGTCGGAATATCCTGTCTGTGCGTTTTACGCCAGACCTGGTTCCATTATTTATTATTCTGTTGGGAATAATATGTCTGTGCAGTCTATCGCACGCATGGTGATTCCTTCTGTTATTCTATTCTTTATTATTCTGTTGGAATAACCTGTCTATGTGAATTACCATATGCATGGTGAACGATCCTTTGTATTCATTCCTTATTAAATTATGGAAATGATCTGTATACGTGGATTACCGCATGGCGGACGAAAATCCATTTACAGTTTTATATATTATATTATACTCAGTTAGTTAAAGTTTTAGCTTCTATACTCTATAAAATTTGTGAAATATCCTTGATATTTGCGCTTCATCCAGTATCTTTTCATGGAAATATTCTTCTGAGCATTCTTAAATTTTAATCTACAAAGAAGTATCATGTTGATAATTTGGACGTTATTGGTTCCTGGATAAATTAATTTTTAAACTTGTTTAATTGAATTATTATGTCATTGTCATCATCCTTATGTTTATATTATGTTAAAAGTCATCTGTGGCCTGTAGTACATAGATGGACTTGGTATGATTATGACCAGGGATTATTCGGTATAATCATGACCGTAAGTTACAAATGATGTGGTAAAAGTCATCTTTGGCTCGTAGTGCATAGTTGGACTTGGTGTGATTATGACCAGGGATTATTCGGTATAATCATGACCGTAATGTGATGAATGATGTGGTAAAAATCCTCATTGGCCGTAGTGCATTGATGGATAATTTTTGGTATGATTATGGCTATGGATTCTCTTCGGCCAAGGGTGCAAAGATGAATTATTTTATGACATGATCAGGACCGTTGATGAAAACACAATTATCTTTGGCCCGTAGTGCATGGATAATTTATGGTCATGATACTAAAGAATATCCTTGGCCTGTTGTGCAGGGATGATTCGATGATATGGATTAATTATTGAGCTGAGTCTCAGCAATGAAATATTAATTCATGGATGTAATAATAATGAATATCTTTGGCCGTAGTGCAAAGATGATTTAATTATTATGATTATGAATAGAAATTGTGATTTGGCATAACCATGATTTTGATGTTTCAGGTGAAGATATGTAATGAAAATTGTCTTCGTCCTGGGTGCAAAAAGGAATTCAAAATCATAATTATGGTTATGAGTTATTCATATAATTGTGGACAGAAATTGTTGATTGATGTTATAGGGATAAAACATTATAGGTGGACTTTTAACATGGAGAAGATAATAGACCTGATGGTCTATTTGACTCTTTTAATGGATTGCTCGTTCCGCTGCAACTATGGTTGAAAAGTTTTATCATCTACCATATATTCTAAATATCTGAGTTATTATTGATGAAAGCTATTGATAATGTAATTATCTTTAGTCATGATATTCTTTACTGGGCTAGTTGTGCTCACCCTTTTGCTTCATAATTTCTTTCAAGTAATAAAAGAGTAGCTGGGTCGAGCGGGGTATTAAGAGGATTAGAACGGTGGTCTCTAGCTGTGGAGGTTCTCCCGAAGCAGTATAAAAAAGTTCATTTAGTAGTTATATTTGGTGAATCCAGTAGGGTGAGGTGAACCCAACTTTGAAAAAGTGTTTTACCACTATCATACAAGATGTATAATGACATACAACTTCGTGTTATCATAAGACATGGTTGTGCACATTCACTTGCTGAGTATATCTACGAGCACTACC